>CM053560.1:73132162-73257768 GCA_028646485.1 Cryptoprocta ferox | reverse complement strand
CTGATGCATAGGGGCACATGTACCCCAATGTTCATAATAATGTTTGTATTGTTTCAACAATAGCCAAATCATGGAAAGAGCCTAAATGTCCATCAACTGATGAATGGATCAGGAAGATGTGGTTTATCTATACAATGGAATACTACATGGCCATGAGAAAGAATGAAATCTGGCCATTCGTAGCAAAGTGGATGGACCTCGAGGGTGTCATGCTAAGCGAAATAAGTCGGGCGGAGAAGGACAGATACCATATGTTTTCACTCATAGGTCTAACAGGAGAAACCTAACAGAGGACCATGGGGAGGGGAAGGAGGAAAAAGAGTTAGGGAGAGGGAGGGAGACAAAACACGAGAGACTCTTGAATACTGAAAACAAACTGAGGGCGGAAGGGGAAGGGGGAAAGGAGAAGGGGTTGATGGTCATGGTGGAGGATACTTGTGGGGAAGAGCACTGGGTGTTACATGGAAACCAACTTGACAATAAAGTTTAAAAAAAAAAGATCGACATTCCTGAGCTTAGTAACAATGCTGAGTGAACCAACTTATAAGATCTTCCAGTGGTCTATTCCTGCACTGTGCTTTTCCATTGGTCTAGATGTTTATCTCAGCCCCAGCACCACCCTATCTTAATTACTAGAAGGTTTTGTTTTGTTTTGTTTGAGAGACTATGCAAGTTGGGGAGAGGAACAGAGAGAGGGAGGGAGAGAATCCCAAGAAGCCTCTACACTCAGCACAGAGCCCAACGCAGGGCTTGATCAATCCCATGACTCTGAGATCATGACCTGAGCCAAAATTAAGAGTTGGAAGTTCAACCGACTGAGTAACCCAGGGGCTCCTACTAGGACTGTTTAAGAAGTGTTCTTGTGTGGTAGGCCAAGTCTTCCTCCCTTATTCACCATTATTATTCTAAGTGTCTTAGCTATTCCTCTCTATCTTCTATACATAAAACTTTGTGAATTAACTTACCAGGTTAAACACACACTTGCTGCTTATTGTTGCACTGTAGTGCATTTATATATTAATTTGACGACATTGACATTTTTTTACATTCTCTTTTTTATATTTGATCATGGTCCATTTATTTAGGTCTTTTTAATGTATGTAAAGCTTACGGTTTTCTCTTGAAATTGATAGATTTAAAAACATAACTAAAAGAATGGAATCAATAGCACATTACCCTTTATGTCAGACAAATAGACACCCATGCACATAAAACAGTAAACTACACTCTCCAAGAACTCATACAAACAAAAGGATACAAATAAACTAGGAGGTCTTTTCTGTGGGTGCTGTGGAATTGAAGTAGGAATGCAAGGGATCAGGTCATGTGTTGATTTATGGTCAAGCAGTGAAGCTCAATGTTCAAAATTTTAAAAAATACAGATCCTTTAATCTTTGGTTATTATATTTTCTCTTTTCCCCTCCCTCACTTCTTATATCTTCTTTTATTTTTAAATTTATTTTGTTTGTTTTTGAGAGAGCACATAAGCAAGGGAGAGGCAGAGAGAGAGGGAGACACAGAATCCAAAGCAGGTATCAGGCTCCAAGCTATCAGCACAGAGCCTGACGAGTGGCTCAGTCCCACAAATTGCAGGATCATGACCTGAGCCAGAGTCAGATGCTTAAGCGACTGAGCTATCCAGGTGCCCCTCTTCTTGTTTTATTTAAATCTTTGTTGCTTTGTAACCCTTTACAGCTGGGATATAGGAATGCTTTTTGCTTTCTTGGATGTTGATCTTGGAACTAGCTACCTTGTAAAATTCTTAATACTAGATTTGGTCTTTAGATTCATGTGGGATTTCTATGCAAGAAGTTATATAGCCTTCAAATAACAAATTTTTTAACATTTTAATTTAAATTATAATTGACATACAGTATCATATAAGTTTCAGGTGTACAATATTCAGCACTTCCATACAACACCTGGTGCTCATCACAAGTGTGCTCCTTAATTCCCATCACCTCTTTGACCCACCGCCCATCCACCTGGTAACCATCAATTGTCTTTAGTTGAGAGTCTGTTTCTTGGTTTCCCTCTTTCTCTTTTTTCCCCTTTGCTCATTGGTTTTCTTTCATAAATTCCACATATGAGCGAAATCATTGTGGTATTTGTTGTTCTCGGACTTATTTCACTTAGCCTAATAATCTCTAGCTCCATCCAGGTCATTGCAAATGGCAAGATTTCATTGTTTTTTATGGTTAATATTCCATTGTGTGATACATATCTCTTCTTTATCCATTCATTAGTCAATGAACACTTGGGCTGCTTCCATAATTTGGCCATTGTAGATAATACTGGACCACTTTCTTATACACAAAGTAAAATCAAAATGGAATAAAGACCTAGATGTGAGATATGAAACCATAAAAATCCTAGAGGAGAGCACAGCCTTAATCTCTTGCAGGCAGTGCCTCCTAAGGCAAGGGAAAACAAAGGCAAAAATAAACTATTGGGACTTTATCAGAATAAAAAACTTCTGCTCAGCAAAGGAAACAACAAAACTTAAGTCAGCCTATGGAGTGGGAGAAGATATTTGCAAATGAAATATCTGATAAAGGGTTAGTATCCAAAATATTTAAAGAATTTAGGAAATTCAACACCCAAAACCAAATAATCCAGTATAAAATGGGCAACAGACATGAACGGACATTTTTCCAAAGAAGACATCCAGATGGCTAACAGACACATGAAAAGATCCTCAACATCACCGATCAGGAAAATATAAATCAAAACTACAATGAGATATGACTTCATACCTCCTAGCATGGATAAAATCACCACCACCAGACACAGCAGGTGTTGGTGACAATGTGCAGAAAGGAGGACCCTCTTGTACTGTTGGCAGGAATGTAAACTGGGGCAGCCACTCTGGAAAACCATTTTGTCTTTTGCTGTATTTTACTGCACAATGTTGAAGAGTACTAATGACAGTGGTTATACTGGACTTGTTTTAATTTTTTAAAGAAATCCTTTCAATGTTTTATCATTGAATATGACTTAAGCAAGTTCCCTTCACTTGCTAGTCTACTAGAGGTTTTGTGTGTGTGTGTGTGTGTGTGTGTGTGTGTGTGTTTTGTGAGTGGATAGTCCAATGGTTTTTCTACATCTATTAAGATCATCATATGGTTTTTCTACTCTATTCCGTTAATATGATTGAGTACATAAATACACTTTCTGATGTTACACCCACCTTAAAATTGTTGGAATGTAATTATATTATTTATCTTTTTCTTTACTGGATTCAGTTTGTAATTATTCTTTTTTTAATTTATGCTAATGAATGAGAGTAGTCTTTGTCTTTTCCTATGTTCTTATGTGGTTTTATTTATTTAGATTATTGAAGTATAACTGATGTTTTATTAAGTTCAAGTGTACAATACAATTATGTGATAATTCTGTACATTACTCAATGCTCACCACAATTAGTGTAGCCACTGTTTGTTACTTGCAATGTTATTACACTATTGACTATGTTCCCTATGTTATACTTTGAATCTCTGTGACTTATTTTATAACTGGAAGTTTGTGCCTCTTAATCCACTTTATTTAACCAATCCTCCCACCCAGCTTCACTCTGGAAACCACCAGTTTTCCATATGAAAGAGTGTGTTTTTTGTTTGTTCATTTGTTTTTTAGATTCCACATGAAAGTGAAATTATATGGTATTTGTCTTCAGTTTTTGGCTTATTTAGCATAACACCCTCTAGGTCCATCCATATTGTTGCACATGGCAAGATCCCATTCTTTTTTATGGCTTAGTAATATTCCTGTGTGCATGTGTGTCTGTGTCTGAGGTTGGACTAGCTCAGTGGTTCTCAATCAGGGGTGGTTTTACCCACCAGGGGACAGTTGGCAATGTCTAGAGATTGTTTTGGTTGTTACACTGGGCATGTTGGTAGTGCTCCTGGCATCTGCTGGGCAGAAGCAGGTGATGCTGGTAAACATCATACAATACACAGAGCAGCCCTGATAACAAAGAATTATCTGATTCTAAATATTGTTAGTGATGACTTTAAAACAAAAAAAAAATCAAAGTGATTCTTCAACATAGCATCTCTGTGTACCTTTTGGGTTTCTTGTTAAAAATTCTAATATTCCAGGCTCCATCCCTATTGGATTCTGTTTCAACTTGGTAGAGCCCTAAAATATGAGTCTTTCAACATGCAGATGAGTGTGATGTAGCTGGACTGTGAAATTCACCTTTGAGAATTGCTGAGATAGACCTAGTGAGAACATTTTACTTTCTTAAATTTTTTTTAATGTTTGTTTATTTTTGAGAGAGAGACAGAGACAGAGCCTGAGTAGTGGGGGTTGCGGGGGAGCCGAGAGAGGGAGACACAGAATCCACAGCAGGTTCCAGGCTCTGAGCTGTCAGCACAGAGCCCTATGTAGGGCTCCAACCCATCAACCACGAAATCATGACCTGAGCTGAAGTCGGATGCTTAACCAACTGAGCCACCCAGGTGTCCCTAGTGAGACCATTTTAATAAATTCATTTACCAAGTACATAGAAGGCAAAAAAGGAAAGGAAATTAGGAGAACAGCTAAAAACCTAGTGCTTAGAGCTCTGAAGTCAGGAGCAGCCAGACATTTCACTGGCTTGTTCTGGTGGTGGTAACGACTTCTCAAGTTACTTGCCCTTGTGTGGCAGTGGTTTCTTCCCCCTGTTACACGCATTGCACAGCTGAATGGTTTCTGTCATTATCAAGCACTTTGTGCTCAGCCAGCCACATCTTCAGGGTCACTTCAGTGGTGAGATCTCCCATCATTCTGGGCAGCCTGTGAACAAAGCTGAGTGTGATGGATTAAATTTATAGTCGTCTTCACCGAATTTATTTATTGCAATCCTGTTACAGTTAGGGTTAAGCATACCTAGAGGAAATTGCACACTGTTTTCTTCTGTTTGCAACATTGTTCATTCTGGCTTTCTGACCATCTGTTTCAGCAATAGCATTAACAAATGTCACTTTGACCAAACATCCATTTGTAGGGATCATCTTTGTCTAAAAGATGTTTTAGCCAGTACTTCTGTAGCACTTAAAATTTTCCAGGAACATAGCAAATGACTTAATTGGTACAACAAACTGATGAGTAGGTGCTATTAGGTGAGGAAACGGAGGCAAAAGGAGAGAAGTAATTTTACCATAATCACACAAGCTACTACAAATGGAAACTCAAACCTACACATTTTGTTGGTCCCTGAGCCCATGCTCTCAGCTACTTGACGAGACCAGCTCTCTGATAATCTTCTCAAAACTCTGTTATCATAGAATTAATTTTACAAAAGTGCTCTTGCTGTAGAAGTTCACTGTTTAAAGGCTTCTGCTCTTGGGGCACCTGGGTGGCTCAGTTGGTTGAGCATCCGACCTTTGGTTTCAACTCAGGTTGTGATTTCCTGGTTCATGGGTTTGAGCCCTGCATCAGGCTCTGTGCTGAGTGTGGAGCCTGCTTGGGATTCTCTATTTTCTCTCTCTCTCTCTCTCTCTCTGTCCCTCCCCTGCTCACAGTGACTCCTTCTCTTTTTCTATCAAAAATAAACTTAAAAAAATAAAGACTTCTGCGTTTAATTGACTGCTCTGCTTTATACATTTGGATTTAAAAAAATTTTTTTTCATTTTTTGACTTTTATTGCTTAGTAATGTTCTATTGTATAAACATACAAAGATTTATTTATCCATCTTTTCATAAATAGTTGTTTAGATTGTTTTCTGTGTTTTGCTGTTGTTTATTTATTTTTGAGAGAGAGAGAGAGAGTGTATGTGTGTGTGTGTGTGTGTGAGAGAGAGAGAGAGAGAGAGAGAGAGAGAGAGAGCAGGGGAGGGACAGAAAGAGAGGGGGACACAGAATCTGTCGCAGGCTCCAGGCTCTGAGCTGTCAGCACAGAGCCTGACGCGGGGCTCGAATTCAGGAACCATGACATCATGACCTGAGCCGAAGTTGGCACTTAACCGACTAAGGCACCCAGGCGCCCCTATACATTTGGATTTTTACGTCTGCTTTATTTCTGCAAGCATTATAATGCCTTTGCTGCTGTTGAATATGAAATACCTGTTCTAGATTCTTACATGGTCATCATATTGGATTACACAGACAGCCTGTTGCTGGAGACTAAATTATTATCTCCTTGAGAGATGGAGAGAAGAAAAGAGAAATTAATTATACAGGAAGGAAGTAGTTTTCAGACATATCATTGGAATAGCATTAAGCAAATTCTTAGTTGTCACTGCTTGGATTTTGCATTGGAATTTCCAGATTTCATTTTTTCCTCCCATTCAGCTGGGTCACATGCTCTTGACAGTAGTATGAAACCAGAAAAAGATCAAAGCTAGAAAGAGGGTGAGTGTCAGTGAATGCCTCTGAGTGTGTCCCAGCCAAATAGTTGAAATTTTCAGCTTGGTATTTAATGTCCCTTAAATTTATATTTGAAACTGGGCCATAAAGAGAAAATAAGCAATATAATAGGTTACCTTAGTTTTTTTTTCCTAATCAAAGAATAGGAAAATGTGGCTTAAAAGATATTTGTGAAAGCACTGTTTAGCCAAGCGGCTGGCGTTTCCCAACTTGAATTAATTACATTGTTCCATGCCATTTCATTTTTATATTCTCTGGGAACCAAGTTAGCAGTTTTCCTGCAACTTACCTTTGAATATTTGTGTTCAATTTGGGGAGTTTATTTTGCTTTAAATATTTAAATGTATTTAGTGCTTTCATTGCTTCTAAAACTTTTTTTTAGTTTCAAAGAAGAATTAGATTTAAGGATTTCAGTGTGAGATGGGTTTCTGTGATGCTTCTGTCTGAACTAAATAGGGCAGTGAGTTTGCAAAGAAGTGACATTTGATAATGGTGATGCTGATAAGAAAGACAATTAACATGAGAGATTATGGCCACCTGACTATATTAGCAGGTTGCATGTAACTTAGAAATGTTATATTTTATTTATTTCCTTTTCTCAAGCCAAATAGGTTTTAGACAGACGTTTCAACCAAAGTAATACTTAATTTATATGGAGGTCACATCCAGTATCTGTCGACATATAAAATGTAATTACTGGTAATATAGTAAGCAAAGGCCTCTGAACAGACAAAATAGATGTCACAAAGCCCAAACACTAAATTCACATATTTATTGACCGAAAAGGGCCATAATCAAAGTGTATTTGTCCTTAAGTCAAAATTGTTCTGATTGTTCTGGTAATTAGGGTTTCTAGACCACAGCACATTAGAAAGTGGGAGAAAGGAGGGAATTACAAGCTGTATAAACAAAAGCAAAATATTTCTCATTGACAGCTAGAAAATGAACCAAACCCTGTAAGTTAGAAAAATTCAAAGGGTGATGCCCTTGAGCTGTTAAAATAGGCCACCAAACACATTAAGGGCACAAAATAATGATTTAACTTGATTACAATGAGCCTTTGTTATTAACAGTGGGCTAAATTATGTTCAGTATGGGCCGTTTAATAAAGCAAAAGTTGATAATTCATTTAAAAAGATATTAACCCATCTTTTTCCCCTGAGAAATTAGAGACCAGCTGCTGATAATGTGACAATATCACATCAAAAGTGAGATAGTGGAGAAAGTGGGAAGGAAGGTTTTGACATTGTTCAGAGGAGTAATTGTCTGCTTGTCAGGTCCTTTATTGTTTTTACAAGGCCTGGGGACCCCAGATTCAGGAATTGATAGAGCAGACACAAAATAAACATGCTCAGCTTGCTCATTCATTCAGGAATTCACTGTACACAGTAGTGGGATACTCTTTATTACGTTTTCCTTAAGATTCCTTTTTTTTCTGCCTTCACTTAGCTCCTGTTATCATCTTTGGTGATTTCAGCCTCTCTGTTGACAATTCACTTTGGAGTTCCATGTAAGGCAGCTTGAAAAATTTGTTTCATCCAACACAGGACAGTTATGGAGGAGGCAGCCATAGCATGCAATTGGGTTATCGTATACCCTGTGGGTTATATTGGAGTGATGATTGCAAGGTGCCCGGTGTGCCTGAAATGAATTTGAGGGCTTGGTGGTTACCAATTCTTGACATTAAATTTTTAGTCTGGAGAACCAAGTTGGGATTCACAATAAGAAAATTCTGGTGGGAGTTTTGTTCTGTTTCATGGGCTACTGATGGAGTCTCAGCTCAAAACTGAGACCAGGAGGCAGTCGCAGACTCGGTATAGACAGCTAAGTGACACTAATTATTTGGCCAGGTGAGCGGGAAGCTTGTTAGAAAAGGAAGTTTTCTTAGCAGCCGCCCCTCAAATTAGCCGATCTGCATTTTAATTTGCTTTGTGAAAGTCTGAAATTTTAAAAGTTCTTCTTACATTGCTAATTTCAATTTCAGAGCAATAGGAGAATACCTCATTATGCCGGGTTCAGTGGGAAACAGCCGTGGTACCCACTCCAAGGTCACATTTGTTCGGGGACTACTTATGGAGCACTGGCCATGTGCAGAGCACCGCGGTAGAAGGTGGAGGGATGAAGAAGACCGAAGCCCCTGCCCTCATGGAGCTCACATTGCAATGGGAAGGAGCCAAATGAGAAAGCACATGCATAAATAGACTGTGGCAGGTGCTCTGAAATTCATTGTTGGTGGGGCAGAGAGAGGAAGGGTGAAGGGGTCTCGGCACTTCCATTCCAGCCTCATACCCGAATGGTGAGTGAGCCAGCTACATGCAGGAGCTAGCAGAAGAGCCTTGTAGGAGAGAAGGGTCAGTTCAGAAGCCCTGAAAAGAGGAAGGGCTTGTCACTTTCAAGGACATAAGGCCAGTGTACGTGTCCCCGTGAATGACAACAGTTGAGATAGAGATGAAGGTAGTGGACGGCTCGTGTTGGGCCTTGGAGGACAAGACAAGGTGTTTGGATTTATCCTGAGAAAAACTGGAGAGGCTTGAAGGGTGTCTAGCAGAGAAGAGGGATGATCTTGACTGTCATGAAAGGATTCCATTTGACTGTTGAGATGTCAAGCGGGCTGAGAGTAGAAGGGAACAGGGAGGTGAGTGAAGAAGCTGTAGCCATGGTCAGAGCAGAGGTGGGAGAGCTTGGGCCAGAGTGGGTGGTGAGGGTGCTGTGATGTGGGAAGATGGGGTGTGTTTGGAGGTGGCAGTGATAGCTGCTTACGGACTGATAGTAGAGGGGCAAAGGGAAGGTGGAATCAAGAATGAACCTTGGAGAGGCATCTGGGTGGCTCAGTCACTTAAGCATCCGACTTCAGCTCAGGTCATGATCTCCAGCTCATGAGTTTGAGCCCCACGTCAGGCTCTGTGCTGCAGCTCAGAGCCTGGACCCTGCTTCAGATTACGTTTTATTCTCTCTGTGCCCCTCCCGCACTTGTGCTCTCTTTCAAAAATAAGTAAATATTTTAAAAAGTTAAAAGAATGAACCTTGGATAAAGGGGATTAAGAGTACACCTATCAGGATGAGTGCTGAGTAATGTATAGAGTTGTGGAATGACTATTGTCACCTGAAACTAATATAGCACTGTATGTTAATTATTCCCCAATTAAAAAAACAGGAATATTAGGTTTGAGGTTTGAACAACTGGTGTTTTTTGTGTTTGAACAACTGAATGGTGTTTTTTGCAGTATTGAACGAGACAGGAAGAAACGAAAAGATCAGTCTTTGGCCTATTCACATTGAAGTGCTTATTAGCCATCCAAGGAGAGAAATACATCTTATTTTTCCTGATTGAAGTCCCCTCTAGGGAAGGTAGCAGACGTGTGGTGGGCCTAGAGTTTAGTAAACATCATTAAAGTACAGAGAACCTGCCTCTGTCTTTCCATCTCAGATAATGAATGTCAATTCTTGTCTTTGCTTATCTCATTTTGCCACAAGAATAAATACACACACACATACACATGCACACACAGACAGTAAAGCCCTTTTGAGACTCAAGAAATTCAAGGGAAGAATTCAGTGAGTATTGTTTTGATAAGAGTTAGAAATCAACTTCACCCTTATGTGGTACTGGGATACTGTATTTCTACATTTCACCACCAAAGAAGAAAATTGGTGTATTTTTTGTGCTGTCGTAAATAACATAAAGTGTTTTAAGTTGCATAATGAAGATGAGCCTTGAGATTCTGAAGGTTCTGGGGCCTTGAGGCACCTTACTAGGAATGGTGTAGACTTGTTTCCCTTAAGCCGGTACACAGACTCTGTAGAGTGGCTTCCGTGTTGTCCAGAGTGGAGTCTTGATAGTGGAGCCGGTTTCTTAATACTCCCACTCCTAATTATTTTCTGCATGAAAGCTTTCTAGAATAGGAACTAAGAATCTTTCTCCAAACCCTGGAGAAAATGCCTTTAATTTCTATCAGCCTCACTAACTTCTGTTTTCCTGACTTTCTTGTTCAGATAAGTGTTCTTATGAGGACCGGGCAAAAGAGATTGGGGTAAAAAAAATTTTTTTTTCTTTTTAAATTTAAGACCCAATAAATCTCAAGCATTTATGTCCCAGATATGGAAGCTTTATAATAAACACCAGCATCACTTTATATGGGTGGAAATTGGTGTAAAAATGGACTTACTGTGTTTGTTTTAGTTTGTTACGGCTGCTGTAACAAAGGACTCCTGACCAGGTGACTTAAAGAAAGTAAGTTTGCTTTGTCATGACTTGCAGGCTGGGGCTCTGAGATCAAAATGTCAGCAGGGTTGGTTTCTAATGAGGTCTCTCTCCTTGGCTTATAGATGACTCTTTTCATCCAGTGCCTTCACATGAGCTCTGTGCTTGTCTGTGTCCTAATCTCTTCTTCTTATAAGAAGACCAGTCATATTAGGTTGGGGGCCAACCTAATGACTGCATATTTAATCTCAGTAACCCCTTTAAAGATTGTATCATAAAATACAGTTACATTCTGAGGTACTGGGGGTCAAGACTTCAATATATGAATTTGTGGGGAACACAGTTAAACTCATCAAAATATTTCAATCATATTAAAATACCCCCCACCTCCATAAAACTCTAATGTGGAAGCTTCCAGCCTTGTAGTATCTTAATGTTGTTAACCATTGTTGACTCCCCTCCACCATACCTACCCCCAGTACTGGTGAAGAGGATTTCTGATTCATCCCCATGCCTCCTGTCCTGCCCTCCCTCTGATCTCCCACATGGCATCAGAGGGATCAGACACCCAAATCTCCATGTTTCTTTCCTAATAGACATCCTTCAGTGGTTTCCCATTTTCTAGGAGATAAAATCTAAATTCCGTGGGATGATCTTTTATGTTCTAACCCCCACTTTCTTTTCCATAGTTCTCCCAGATTTACCTCCTAAGTGCCAATCATGAAGTGTCGATGCTTCTCAAAGGTGTCTGGTTCCGCACATCCTCTTTGCCAGGAGCGCCCTTCCCCTCTCTCACATGTTTTGGAGAAGGCAAGTTGTGCAGTGCTTCACAACTCTGCTCAGCTGCCTCTTGCTCTGAGAAAGCTTTTCTGCTCTGTCTCCAACAAATGCAGTGGATCACATCCTTTAATTCACCTTATTCTACTTCTCACCCTATACCATGGTTCTTTACTTGGCATCTCTAACTTTGACTAGAATGAGAGAAATGAGAAATGAAGTCAAGAACTGTGTTTTTTAACTTTGTACTCTAGTGTTTAGCCTTGCATGTAGTGAGTACTCAATAAATAAGGAGATGAGGCATATAGATGTCAATATTAGCTTGGAAATAGTGTATATTCATATAGCGTCAATAAAGGTAATTTGTTCATTTCTTGGAACTTGATATTATTTTAAATTCCCATGCTCTCATTAGCTTCACAGAGAGAACCTCTTGACTTCATCCAACCAGGAGCCACTAGGGTGACTAGGTGATGATGATAACTGGGTACAGATGATAAGTATTCTTCAGAACTGGAACTGAATATCCTGTTAATTGTAGGTCAGATGCACTCTTTTTGCCTGTAAGGACTTCCCTCTCCATCCTGTGCCCATTTGCAAAGGGCTTTTTCCTGAGCAATATTGGGCTCTTGGACTTCTTAAGAGGTCAAGGTTATATTTTTCAGGGCTTTCTGGTCAATGCAGACAATCTGTATGTAAAGCTGTGTTGTCCAATATGGTAGCTACTGGCCATATGTAACTATTTAAATTTAAATTAACTAAAATTGAGAAGTCAGTTCCTCAGTACTCAGTAGCCACACGTGGCTAGTGGTTACCATATTGAACAGCACAAATTATAGAATGCTACTATCATCACAGAAAGTTCTTTTGTTCAGCATGGCTCTAAAGGTCAGATCAAATTTTCTATTGGTTATTTACTTCAGTAGATAATAATCGTAATAAGTACCATTTAGTATGCACTCACCATGAGTTATACTCTCTATAAAATCTCACTTTGAGTATGTGGAAGCAAAGACTCAGTGAATTAAGTTGTTTGCTCAAGATCCCCAAATTAGAAGGTATCAAAGGCAGGGTAATAATGCAAATATGTTTTTTAAAGAAATTATTAACTTGACAGAAAATGGTCCTGCATTATAGTTTCAACTTGGATATCTTTGACAATGGAATTAAATAGGACAGAGCTAATCCTTTGAGGAGGTTGTATCTCCTCCTAAGCTAGGTTTGGGTTCCTGCTGCCCATCTTCTCTCGGTTTCCATTGCTTGGAGGTGTCTGAATCTTCCACAGAGGGACTCTCTGGCTGTGGGCAGCTCCTCTCAAGGAAGCAGAATTCTACCCCACTGCTAACCACAGGAGAGTGTGGAGCCAGTTTTCTATCCTGACATTTCATTTAGAGGGAAAGGTTTGAATTTTAGCCTTGCTTTTTGCTCCTCCTCCTTTTCCATACCCATGTCATGTTTAATTGGCACTAAGAATAAAATAAGACACAACAGCAGACCCTTCCCTGTGAGGTATCCCAATCTACCATTGAAAAGATGCACTGGTGAAGCATAAAAAGAACCTTGAAAGACTTAAGGAGGCCAATCTTTTATTCATGTTTCTAGGTGAGTTATAAAACATCCTGACCAGGGGAGACTATTGTAGACTTTCTAGAGGAATAGATGAATATTTTTGAAGAAGGGAACAAAGACGAAACATTGCAAGTGAGATTTGAAAATGGCTGAACACTAATGAAATAAGGAATTTACATAAAATTCTGGTCACGGATAAGTATTTCCACAGACAATGACAAATAATGAGGGATCTTGTGCTGAGAGAGCAAAGGTAAGGTTTACCTAGAAATGAAAAAAAAATTTTTTTTTTGGTATTGTTACTGCCCCCAGTGTAGTTGGACTTCTTAAAGTAAAGCAAAGAAGAGAGTAAGGGAGCCGAGGTCTTGAGAAGCTGATTCTGGGCCTCATTAGTTGACAAAGGTGATAACACTTTTGTGATAGAGCCAGAGCCTGAGGACAAATGGCTTTGCCTTGGCTGCCCATTCCAGTTGATTGCAGGTGGCTGCCCGGAGTGTGGGCAGAGAACTCGGGGATGGGTGATCTACACCTCCCACAGGTCCAGAAAGGGAAGTGGTGGGGACGCCTGCGTGTCTCAGTCACATCACGTCCAACTCTTGATTTCAGCTTAGGTCATGATTTCACAGTTCGCGCGTTCGAGCCCCATATCAGGCTCAATGCTGCCAGTGCAGAGCCTGCTTGGCATTTTCTCTATCTCTCTCAAATTAAATAAACTTTTAAAAAAAGGCGGGGGGAGTGGTGGTGGTACAAATGTCAGGTATTTGTGACTTGAGGGCCTGGCAAGAATGTCCTGAGGCATTTCAGTGCTCAGAACTTCTGATTCAGAGTAATTAGTTACCTGTCGATATGTAATAAAGTACCCCAAACTTAGTGATTTCAAACAACGGTTATGATCTCCCAGTTTCCTCAGGTCAAGAATATGGATGCAGCTTAGCTGAGTTTTCTGGTTCAGGGTCTCTCTCAGGCGGAATCAGGGTGTCATCAGGGGCTGTAGTCATTTCAGTGTTGGGCTAAGGGAGGATCCACTTCCATCAGTGTTGGGCTAAGGGATGATCCACTTCCAAGGGGACTCATCTGGCTGTTAGCAGTGACTGGCCCTTGCTGGCTGTTGGCCACAGACAGCGGTTCCTGACCACATGGATCTTTCTATATGGGGCAACTGGCGTCCACCAGAAAGAACAAGGGAGATGTGTAACCTGGAGGGAAGCTCCGGTCTCTTTGTGACCTAATCTTGGAAGTGACATCATACTGCGTTTTGCCATATTATTTTTGTCAGAATGAGGCCACTAGGTCTAGCCACATTCAAGGGGCATACAGGGATGTGAATCACTGGAAGTCATTGGAGAGGTTGTCTGTGGCACAACGTGGTGCAAGTGGGGGAAGGTTATTGAATACATTATGTTTTCCTGGTAACTTATTTCCAATGTAGCAGTACCATGTGTTATAAAAATAACTCTAATGCCATAATGAAACCTGGAAGAATCTTGACAGTTTCCTGAAGTTTAATCAGATTGCTTTCGGTGATAACATTGGTAGCATGGACGTTTTGACCATGTGTGTAGGAGTAGGTATGTAATTCCGGAGCACAGATCTCTTTTTTCCAAAGACTGGCTGTCCAGGATGGAGTGAAGAGAAGGTATTCAGCCAGAGGGAAGCATCAAGACAATTAAATTCTGGGAGGAGAGCAACAAAAAGCAGTTGAAGAAATGGATCAGGTTCTGAATGAGGTGGGAGAACATCCAGAAGTAAGTTTAAAACTATTTTGAATTTTTGCTTAGGGGCAATTCTATCCGCCCCTATTGGGAGCAAATTATCCACAAATTCGTTATTTCGTTCCTCTTAATCCACTTTCCACTGTCCTTATTGTGACTGAAGCGTGGAGGCCCAGAGAGAAGATGAAGCGGCAGCGATGCACTAGTTCTGTGGACACCTTAGCAGGAACACTATGGAAGAATGCCAGGGGCCTCACTCGCCCTGCCCCCACCTAAGCAGAAGCTAGTGAGTTCCAGCATCTGATCATGAATCTGAGATTCTAATTCTGCACAAAGAGCACATCCTGTTAAATAATTAGTTCTTGAGTCCATTGGCTGTACTTGATTTGGGAAAACAAGAGCCTGATCCTGAGTCTATAATGAATAATTGATTCCTAAGACTAGGTCGGAAGCAGAGAAGGGAGGAACTGGGTGCCACCAAGCCCCAAGTCACATTCACTATGGCTGTGCAGGCAGCAAAAACACTCCATCTCCTGCCCTTGTCTCAGGCTTCCCCATGTCAAATGTTTCAGCAGAGCAGTTTACAGAGCCCAGAGTGCTGAGACAGAACTGTGGGGAGAGGTGTGGCATTGTCTACTAGTGGACAGAGCTCTCGTGCTCCCTAGTCTTCATTTGAATACGATGTCCACTGTGGACTATATTGGTAGTCTTCATTCAGACTGCTGAGCCTGCAGGATCCTTATCTCTGCAGAAGCACTCGGTCCTGGCTCCCTGGTTTTCCCACCATGCAGATTCTGGTCATGCCCAGTTCACATGCACGTGTAGATTCCAGGAAGGAAAAGGATTCCAGAACACATGCTCTGAACCACAGGAAATAGCAGTACTCAGTGTCTCCTATTCCAGTCCTTCTTACTGCTCCAAGGAAGAAGGCCTAGTTAGTGACTCCAACTTACAGCCTCCAGTACCTATTCCCATTCCCTCTGATGTTGGCAGTGATCTCCAAAACAAGCAGAAATACGATGCCCTGTGGCTCTTACTGGAGACATATGGAGGTGGGAGGTGACTGAAAGTAGAGATGAGGTGACTTTTGCCTCCATCCATTCCAGCAGAACCGAATTCTCATTTTATCTCTGCCACTGTGTGGCTTTGGGTAAATGGCATATGCTCTGGGCCTTCTTGGTTTCTCATCTATAGCATGCATGTGAGTTTATTGTCTGTAGTGAATGACTTAGTATTTATAAAGTGCCTGGCATAGAACTGGTACATAACAGACACTCAATAAATGGGGCTTCATTTTCCTTTGTCCCAGCAGATAGCAATGGCTGTTGGTCATTACCTGTATTCAATTTTGCACCCTGTCCTCCTCCCCCTTTCTCTCCACTCCCATATGCATTTCTGAGTTGTACTTGCCATTTGCCTGGTAGAGGCTTAAATATATAAACTGAATGGAAGAGAGTGCCCACTGGCTGCATAGCTCTGTTGGAAGTTGTCAGGATTGTCAGAAAGGAAGAGGAGCCCACATCAAAAAAACAAAATGAAAAAACACTAGAGCAAAATGCACTGCACATCAGATTAGTTGAGGTGGACAAATAGGTTACATTAACTGCAGGATTATTAATGCATCTGTGGCATCTCATCTGCAGCAGCCTGCCAGAATTTGGATGGAAATGTTGAGAAGGTCTAGAAGCCAGAGGTCATGCCTGGAGAGGAACTTGGGGGTGACACAGCAAGCATGATAGGGCCCCAGGAAAACTGGGAGATTAAAAAATAAAGGCCAATATTTGGTATCAGTATTTATGATTATGCTGTTGCACAGTCTAGAGAATGTATGTGCATGCACGATTGTGTTACTTCAAGCAACAGTCTTTGACTTGGACATTATTAACTTTGTTTTGTAAATAAGGCTCATAAAAGTAAGGATTTACCCAAAGCTGTGCAGCCAGTGAGGAATCTAATCAGTACTCACTGGGGACTTTGGAATTTGATTTTGGTGCCTCTTCTGTTAAATTGCCATCGCAGACTTAATCAGGCTGTCGAGGGCACTGAAAGTCTGGTGGAAGGACAGGAAAGGGCCTCTGTACTCAACCAACTAGAACTTGAGAGACAGGCAGAAATTTGTGGGCTAGCTCATATTTATTTGCCTATTTCCAAGTATTAGAACTGGTTTCAAAGAATGGGAAAGATCCAGCCTTTATGTGGAGTAAAAAGGCACGCTTGTTTGTGGGGTATGGGTCGGGGCAGAAGTTAAGTGGAACGAGTTGTTTCTTGTCATTTGGGTGAGGTCTTTGTGATCATCCAGCATGTTGACCATTCATTGAAGAACAGAAATAAGACATTTTTCCTTTAACTTACATCTTTCAAAAGTAGGACTGATAACATGGGTTTGAGTTAGTAATCTGTTGGGATTTTATATTGTTTAGGTTTAATGTAGCATCTCATTTGCCAAAAAAGCAACGAACATCCCCCCCATCCCCCCACCAAATCAACTCAAATTCTATTTCTAAATCATAGTTGTAACTTTAGAGACATCAGTGAAATATCTGTGAAGGTCAAACAATTCTATTGTTACAAGGAGACATAGGCAAGTGAATGTTGTTTATTCTTAAAGGGCTTCTTAAATAATAGTATTTTGTTAATATTATGGTTATCTAGTGAACGTTATATGCAAGTATGGTTTCAGGGGTTTTATATTTACTAACTCATTTAACCTCAAACAATGCATAAAGAAATTACTACTGTACCATTTCACAAGCCAAAAAAAATTTGAGGCAATAAGTTAATAAAACTTGTCAAAGACCACATAGCTAGATTGAGAGACAAGATTCCAACCCAGCCCATCTGATTTCAGAACTTGGTACTCTTCACCACTCTGCTTCACCACTCTTCACCAAATCAAAATAGCAAAATCAATCAATGCACAAGACAGACTTAAAAAAAATCTTAATGCTTTAACCATAATTACATAAAAACCTCCAACAATAAGTTAGTGCCAATAGAGGTTTTATCTCTACAAATGTGTAACTTGTCAAATAAAATCTCCATTGTGGCAAAATCAGCAGCACTCTAACTCTGTCTTCTTCCCCTCTTCAAAGACTCCAGTGAGGTTTGCTGCTATTGAACCAATATTCTTAGGGGCAGCGACTTGAATTGTGGGTTATAGCTTCAAAAGAGAATATACCGAAGTAACAAATTCTCTCTCTAAGCTCTAAACAAACTAAGACCTTTATTAAAACATCCATTTGTCAACTTAAATTGAAGCTTCAGAAGGTTAAGTGTCCTCTTAAAGCAAGATTTACAGAAAAACAAACCTTAACTACAATTTAGATGGCTTTTAGGCATTCTTAATCCATTTATCTCTGATCCTTGCCCAGATGCACCTGATTCCGTAAGATTTTTCTAACTCTGCTAGTGGTTACCTTTAGCTATTTGGGGACTTTTGTATATTGCTCCTCTAGAGCAGTCTCCCCATGTGAAGTCTGGCATTACACGTAGTAGAAAGAGACAACATCTGCTTCCATAATTGCCTGGGTGAGAAAGTTCTCCATTGCTATTGCTTGTCCATAAAAAAAGCAGAAATCTAAATTGGGATGTAGGACACCTCAGTAGGTTTTATGCAAAAAGGGACAACTGGTATAGTATAAAGAGTAGCAATTTAGCTTCCCTAAAAATATGCGTCTTATGCAGATGTCAACTAAGCCATTATACCACAAATGCTGTTGAACTTGGAAAATGAACAGGTGCTGTTGCATTGTCTTTGTGTTCTACAATATTCAACACACAGGTTTCAGGTTTCAGTTCATGACCTTTTTAATCATGAAAAAAAGAAATGAAGACGTTGTCTCTAAAGGAAGTATTACCCTCAGAGGGGCAAACATATGGTGAACCCAGACTACACAACAAATGGTTAACCCTTTGACTCAGTCAGAGAGGAACAGTTAGTCAGACATAGACTTCCCTTTTCATCGGGTCCTTTCTGAGGCTCCACACTTAAATGACTGGCCCATTGTGCATTGGGAGTTGCTAGGTTCTTGTCACGCTGAGACTTAGGGGTGGGGTTGGGGTGGAATTAACCCTGAAAATTTGCAAATGCTTAAAATCTGAACAGGCCTAGTGGGAATTGGACTTGAGGCCAGAGAACATCCCCCCTGGTCTGTTCCTTCAGTTCTTTCTGAGGTCGGGGGTTCCACTGAAAAAATACTAGGAAGATACTAGAGTCCTGGAAAACATGGCTCCCAACATCAAGGAGCCTTCAGTCAAGAGAAGACTGGAAGGCTAAGAAACAAGGAGTTAAGTGGTTGCTGAGAACTCTCAAATCAAATTTTCCAGAGGGAGTTGTTGAGGCACGTGCTAGTAAGACTTTGTTTAAGCCAGCCTGTTACTTCTTTACTTGTAAAGGTGGCCTTTTCTTTTCCACCTGCTTTCCCATCCATTGGCCTGGCCTAACAAATAAAAACTAGGAAACGGTGACTATACTTGTGTAACACCCTGAGTTGAACTTAAGACCCTGGGCCAGCTAAGCTCAGCCATTCACTAATAAGGCATTTCCTGGGTACCTCCTAAGTACAAGGTTTTATTCTAGGCACACAGATGGATCGGACATAGTCCCCATCTTCAGGAATCGTATAGCCAGCAGAGGGAGGCAGACAAAATGACAGTTAGGGTACAGGCTAGTAAATGTAGTGCCAGAGGTATGCAGGGAGTACTATGGAAGCACAGTGGTGTAAGGGGGAGCTTTCCAGATGAGATGACATGTATGATGTCTTAGAAAATGAGGAGTGTGATACAGATGGGAACTCTAAGCCAACTAAAGGCTCAGAGGTGAGTGTAAAACACCATCCATCAGCAGGTAACTCCAGAGGGCTGAAGTTTAGTGTTTGGGTGAGGGTTTGTGAGGGAAGGGAAGGAACTGAGACTGTAGAGATGAAGGCAGGAGCCAGATGATGAGGGGGGTCTTAAACTCCACAGAATCTGAAAGTTCTGGAGAGAGCACTGGAGAGCTTAAGGAATGGGGTGAACTGATCAGAAATCTTCTGGGGATGTCGCTCTGAAAGCATGGATGGTTGGTGGGGAAGAGTGGAACAGAAGGCCAAGTAAGCTACTATAGTAATCCTAGGGGTATAAACTGAGGCAAGAGCAGTGGGAATAGAGATGAGAGAAGAAAAGAAAAATCTGAGTGAATACAGAAGGGAGAGGAGCTGTGGATGACTTCTAGGTTTCTGCCAGTGGGTGTGTGGGTGAATAATAGCACCTGCCCCAGGGAGTGCAGAAGGAACAAGTCTGAGAAAGGAGAGATAGTAAGATGAGTTTTAGGTAAATTTCAGTGTGTTAGGGACATCCAAATAGAGGAAACGACCAGCAGCATTCATTTTAACATAGGCGACTGGTCCCAGGAGAGACTGAGGATTCACCAGTGAAAGAGGTGTGGGTTGAAACCAATGACTTGGATACAGTCACTCGGTGAATACTCTGAGCAGAGCAGAGGCCTGAGGACAGAGTCCGAGGACCTGTCAACTCACAAGTCTGAGAGGGGCTGAATGACAGGTGAGAAGATTGGACATCAGCTGGGACCATGGTGCCTTAGAAGCCCAAAGAGAAGACTGTTTTCAGAAAAATGAAGAGATTTACAGTATCCATCACCACACAAAGAGGTCAAGAAAGGCAAGGTTGGAATATGTTCCCTAGATAGGAGACTGGAGGTTGCTGGTGACCTAAAGTGAAAACAGTTGACTGCAGGAGCAGAGATAATATCGCACATCATTGATCAAATGGATGAACCCTTGTCACATTGTCATAGGGACAGACCCTAAAAATCCTGGGTATTGGTTTTAGAGAAAAGTAATAGGCAAAGCTATTTGCCTTGTTAAAGAGCAGCCGAAATACTTTACTGCCTATTTATTTGCACATAATGCCATGCTAAACAGTAGAGGGAGAATTAAGCACAGTTTATGCATTCACGGAGCTCAAGCTCTTTAGTGCGCAAATATCGAGACTCTCACATTGGGTAAATTGACCAAAAATAATCTTTTTTTAAATGGCAATTTTCATAGAGTGAGTGTGTTCTTACAGAATTCTAATCACAAGATGCTTTCAACATCCCAGAGAAGGTAGTTCTGTATTCTGTTTGTAAAGAAGCTATAATCCAATCTTGATAATTTATGGTGGTGGTTAACCCTTGCTTTTCTTAAGTTCTTTTTCATAGCTCATGTCAATTTCGTAGCCCTATTTTTAGGGCTAACCTGTCTCATTCTGACCTCAGTGGGTAACAGATGGTTGCCATCTTCCATATATCAGTGCTTCTCATATTTGCAGGTGACTAATAAGTTTCCTTTCTGCTTGGGACTCCCCAGGCTACTTAACTCTGATAAGGCCTAAAGAATTGATCTCTCAGAATGCAAGAGGATTTCCTCGTTAGTGGACAGACTGTTGATAGGCAGAGCAGGCCAGCATATGACAGAGGAAGTTTTTAATCAGAAAGAGAAGTATGGAAAAGATTATTATATCTTTTAGTTGACTTCTATGGTATTCTTTGGTGCTTTGCATGTGAATTTCTACCCTGATAAGGAGAGAGATTTGAACTTCTGTCTTGCTGTTTATGTGTATGAATTCCCAAGAGGTTTGGATTCAGTGACTCCCGAAGTGCTTTTCCTCTAAACTTTCTGTGATTCCATGTAGACCATTTTTCCTTCCCTTATCTTGGTTTAGAGGTGTATTTGCACAGGAGGACCTGATAGTGACGATGCAGGAAGAGTGAGGTCATGAACCCTTGCTAACTTAGGATTTTGCTGGTAGGGACGGATACTGCTGTTGTTGCTAGTGTCATGTATGGTGTTAGTAAAGGCTGACTCAGAAACCATCAAAGCCACAATTAGGTGCAACTGTAGGACAAAATAGAGGCCTTTCTGTATCATCGATATGCTTTATATGAAAGGAACAGATATTGATGCTTAATTCTAAGTTGACTCAGGTTTACAACCTAAAGTTGTAAAAGGAAAGGCTTTCAATCCCTGAAACCATAAATGTTACATAGTGACTCAAATTTTGCTTGTGTTCAACTCATGGATAGCTACCTATAGATGAGCTATGACTTCAATTTTTATTTGGAATAAATTTACTTGTAAGTTATGTGAATTATTTAACACTGTGGAATACCAACCATACATATTCCCCACATTTTAGAAAGAAGACTAAAATTGCTTTCCCTGTTGCCAGAGGGAGAATATGTGCCAAAGATAAAAGCAGAAGGAAACGTATGAACTTTGGGGCATTGTTTAGGGATTCTGACTCCTCCCATTGAGAAGGAAATGTAGTATTGTAGAGATGGAGAGACTTTGATTTTCCACCACGATCTGCCATTCCACAGCTATGGAAAGTTCCCTTGTACTCTTATTTGGCTGTGAATCTCTTCAGTTTCTTTAGGGAACATGAAAAGTGTTACTCATTCAAAATAGCTTTATGTGCTGTTCTTTGAAGTTACCAGAAAGTCATTCAGCCTTGTCATGAGAAGGTTTGGGAGTGGGCTGGGGAAAGGAAAGGAAGGACCCACAAGTACTCTAACATAGACAGTGCTGGGTACATAGAATAATACTCTAACTTGCTGATTGGTTGGCTAGTTTTGCATTTTAAACTTGGATTCCATAGTTTTAGAGATATGAGTTTAGAGATCTTGAGATAGCAGTTTTTCTTGGTAATTCACTTATAGCTGATAGATTATCTTCTTAGTCCCTGTACGCAAAGGGAGAAATCCCCCAAGGCAATATTATAAAAGCCTAGAGGAAAAAAAATTGTGACATGTTCTAAAGGAACACACCTGGTGAGGGACACACAGATGGTAGCCTTTGGCAATTGGAAGCTCTTGGATCAGCAGTGACTTAGTCTTTGGATCCTTGATTAAAAGAAAATGAGAACCACAACACCTGATCTTTTCCTCCATTTATTTAACTTCTGTCATATCCAAAACTCCCTTCTTTTCTCTTGTGATCCCAGACCTGTATCAGAGTGTCTGTCAGCCTCCTTGGACCACCCCTCCCCCAACGCCAGCTATCCCCTCTGCCTGGAGTCTGTGGAGGTCTCCATCTTCTTTGTGCATCAGTCACCTAGAGATACCATACATACCTGCACTCAGCACCCTTCCCTAGAGATGCCCGTCATTTGGACTAAGACTCAGGCATCAGTATATTTGAAAAGTGCTTCTTGTGATTCTTGTGTCATATATGGTTGAGCTCTACTGCTTTACAGCAGAGTTAGATTTGTTCTTTTCCTGTAGACTTCTCAAAATGAGAGATAACATTTTGGGAAAAAACATAACATAAAAATGAGTTCTTTCCCCCCTTTTTTTCTCACCAAGTCAAGCAGAAATTTGTGTCATGGAGATAGAGGGCTTCCTTTTGCCCTGAAGTGATCGAAGACTTACTTCCCAAAGTCTCTTGGAGGTGAAAATCTGGGTGGTCCTAGCTGGGTATGGGCCCTGAGGCTTGGATGGGATGAGGCTAAGAGATCAAACCTCGGAAAGCCTTGCTTCAGAGGCTGCAGGGAAGGGCATCGTAGGGGTTCCATAGGTAGCAGAGACCTGCAATCCTGTCCATATACTTGTACCCAGGAGATGGTAGGGTGATGAGGTCAAGATGCTAGACATGAAGCACCAAGACTTTGGGGACCACAGTCTCTGTGGCTAAGGAGGGTAAGGATACCTGCCATCAAATGGACCACACAGACATGGATAATGAGCATGGTGACAGTCATCTTGATGGGCTTGAAGACCACCTGCTTTACTCCAAATTTTATGGACTATATAAGTCTCAGATTATTATACAGATCTGAAAAGGGGGAAACTTTCCTAAATGTGACCGAGATTGAAATTATTGCATATAAGGATTCAGAACCAGACATTACTATATTTAGAAAAAAAAAAAAGCCAGTATTGAATTTTTTTCATCTGAGGGATATGGAATAAATTCTAGTCTCTGTAACATAAGGAATCAAGCAATGAGGCTCAAATAGATTTACTAACCCCATCTCCTATGCTTTTAATTTTGTTGGGTTTTCATTAGATTTTGGTTTGGCAAAGAACTCTAAGGACTTTTGCTGCAGGGGAGCACTGCATTTTATAAGCCTGTTCATAGGATGAGGGGGTTCTAGAATTGTTAAGGAAGGGCTTAGGAGCAGCACTGTGGTAGTGCACACAGTGGGGGTAGTTAGTGCCTGGTGGACAGAGAGAATGGTCCTGGGGCTTGAAGTTGTATTTTCACTTGACATAAGATCGAGAAGCAAATGGTTGTTCGTATTTTATTTAAGAAACAGGAAACTACGCCTTCAATTAAAGCCTTCCATCTATAACACCCACCCCCTTCCAGCCCCAATAAGGTGAGAAATTGAAAAAGCATCAGTAAGTGGGAGTGATGTCGATTATGAAGCTCCTGAAATGCTTTCTTCACAAAGGAGCCTTGGTACAGTGGGAAGAACTTGGGTTTTGGAGACATACGGAACTGGATTTAAACCCTCACTAGCTTTGATGCATTTTTGGATTCCCAGGACCTGGCAGTGCATGACATATCACAGACCATAACAATGAATACTTAATAAATGAATGAATAATGGATGAACAAAAGAAATAGCTGTCTGACTCTGAGCAGTCTCTTAACATATCTCAGCTTATGCTTAAGTGTCAACACCTGTGGAATGGGCATACGGGGAGGTAGAGGAGATTTTTGAGGATGGTATGAACGATAAAGTACATAAACCAGTGCCTGGTGGAGCCTCCTTATATTTAAGTTGTCTTCTAGCACACACCTTCCCTAGTGCTATTGTTTCACAGATTTGTGGTAGGAAGAGCCTTGGTGAATTGAAATCCTCAAGCGTGGGAAATTGTTGCACACAATAGCCAGCTTTTCACCTCAGATTTGACTCGCAGAACTAAAGACTGAATCCTGCCACCAGAGGTTGTGTCAAGGAGAATTCCTGTTAGGAGAAACAGGCATTGCTTTGCTTTTACAGGTCCTCTTGTCTCTTCATGAAGTAAGTCTTAGGATCCCTAACAGTGTCTGTTTTTTTTTAATTGAAATATAATTAACATACAGTCTTATATTAATTTCACGTTCCAACACTTCTATACATTACTCCATACTCACCATATTTCAATAATCTTGACTATATTCTCTATGCTATACCTTTCATCTTCATGACGTACAACCAGGAGTTCATACATCTTTTTTTTAAGTTTATTTATTTGTTTTGAGAGAGAAAGAATGCAAGCAGGGGAGAAGGGGTTGGTCAGAGAGAGGGAAAACATCTCAAGCAGGCTCCTTGCTGTCAGTGCAGAGCCTGACATGGGGCTTGATCTCATAGTTCATGAGATCATGACCTGAGCCAAAATCAAGATTCAGATGTTTCACCAACTGAGCCACCTAGGTCCCCTGGGAGCTCATACCTCCTAATTCCTTTTATTTCACTTATCCTCCCATCCACTTGCCCTCTGACAACTACCAATTTGTTCTCTGTATTTAAGTCTGGTTTTTGTTGGTTTATTTGTTCATGTTTTTTAGATTTTACATATAAGTGAAATCATGTGGTATTTGTCTTTCTCCGACTTACTTCACTTAGCATAATACCCTCTAGATCCATCCATGATATTGTACATGTATAAGTGAAATCATGTGGTATTTGTCTTTCTCTGACTTATTTCACTTAGCATAATACCTTCTAGGGCCATCCATGTTGTTATTGTACAAGGCAAGATTTCATTATTTTTTATGGCTGAATAATACTCTATTGTATAGATACACCACATCTTCTGTATTCATCTATCGATGGACATTTGGGCCGCTTCCATATCTTGGCTGTTGTAAATAATTCTGCAGTAACCATAGGGATGCATATATCTTTTTGAATCAGTGGTTTGTCTTCTTTGGGTAAATACCCAGTAGTGAAATTCCTGGATCATACAGTATTTCTGTTTTTAATTTTTTGAGGAGCCTCTGTACTGTTTTCTAGTGATGATGCTAATTTACATTTCCATCAATGATGCATGAGGGTTCCTTTTTTCTCCACATCCTCACCAACACTTATCTTTTGTCTTTTTGATTATAGCCATTCTGACAGGTATGAGGTGATATCTCATTGTGGCTTTGATTTTTCACTTCCCTGCTGATGAGTAATGTTGAGCATATTTTCATGTGTCTGTTGGCCATCTATATGTCTTCGGAAAACTATCTATTCAGGTTACCTACTCATTTTTAATTGGATTATTTGTTTTTTTGGTGTCGAGTTGTAGAAATTCTTAACATATTTTGGATATTAACCTTTTAACAGATACATCATTTGCAAATATCTTCTCCCACTCAGTAGATTGCCTTTTTGTCTTGTTGATGATTTCCTTTGCTGTACAAAAGCTTTTTATTTTGATGTACTCCCAATAGGGTTTTTTTCCTTCTTGCCTGAGGAGACCTATCTAGAAAAATGTTGCTAAGGCTGATGTCAAACTACTGCCTATGTTTTCTGCTACCAGTTTTGTGCTTCAGATCTCACATTTAGGTCTTTAATCCACTTAGAGTTTATTTTTGTATATGATGTAAGAAAATAGTCTAGTTTCATTCTTGTACATGTAGCTGTCCAGTTTTCCCAGCATCGTTTATGGAAAAGACTGTCTTTTCCTCATTGTGTATTCTTGCCTTCTTTTGACATAAATTAATTGACCATATAAGTATGGGTATATTTCTGACAGTGTCTGGTTTTGATTCCTGCTGCTGGGTACTCTTGGTCTATAGCTTATTACTCAGATTTGACCCCAAATTTTGATCCACTATTTGTCTTAACCTTCATTATTTTAATTCTACACATTTGTGACATGTTTGCCCCATATGGTAGGTATTAGAGATACAACACAAACAAGATGGAGATGAGCAGAATAATTCTTGCCTTCTGAACAAAAAAATTCTGGTAAGGGAATTTAGATCAGAAATCCAAGAGTTATAATGCAGATGAGTAACTGATGGTTTTTGATAGAAACATACACAGGAGCTAAACCTGGGACAGAAAAAGTGTCAGGGAAGAAAGGGAAATAGCCTAAACATCCCTGAATTCTTGTCTCTGTCTCACTCAGATTCTTGTGGTCCTGGATTATATCATGTCCGCACACCACTGCCACCCAAAACCCATTTGAGTCACTGTGTACTACAGGATAGTCATCCACTTAGAATGGGAACTCCAGAAAGGTAGATGTGTGGCCTGTCTTGTTTATCAATGTACCCCAGCACACTAGTAGGCACACTAATATTTCTTGAATGGATGTATGACTTAATTCTGAATGGAGCTGGGAGAAATTGATGGGTTCATCCTCCCTCCTCTCTCTCTCTCTCTCTCTCTTTCTCTCTCTCTCTTTCTCTCTCTCTCTCCCCTCCCTCCCTCCCGTTCTTCCTTTCTTTCTGAAAGTAGCCCTGGATAGTTCATAGGGCTTTATGCACCATTAAATTATGAAAATAATTCTTTTGCTTTTAAGTGACCTATTTTCAAAGACTTACCTATCTAAATGTCAGCCCATAAATTTCATTACAATCTACTAACTTCATCAAGCTTCCTTTCTGAAAAACGCACAGTGTTCTCCAGCTATTAGATTTTGTATGGAAATTGCTAGATGTTTTGTCATTGCTTTTGGATTTTGTAACGTCTGTCAGTAAATTGGATTGATTATGTACACACTCAGAGCATTTGTGTCCTTCATGTGGGCTATTTGAGTGTCATTTACTTTTTCTACAAATATGAAAGGGGAAAATGCCAGAAAGTAGCATAAGAAAGCAGAATGCTAGTAGAAAGACTCTCCATATTTAGTTTATTCCCCCAAACCAAAAGCAGGCAGTACTGTGGCCCTCACTCCTCATCCTAGGTGCTGTTAGAAGATCTGCCTACAAGTGGGTGGGCTATCATGGATGAATTACAAGGCCCAGGGAAAGTGTTATACCTCAATTCAGAAGCCAAAGATCCAAGAATTGATGCTAAAAGCAAAGAAAATTGACTTAAAAATAAAGAATAGATCTAATAATATAAAAATGTGGCTCTCATTTCATAGTTTGACCAGGTCTCAGTAGTCCTGTGGTAGAATCAGAATCAGATACTCTTTGGTTCTCGGGTTACAGTGCTCAGACTGCAACAGGATGGAGATAGCAAACTTATCAGCATCTGTTATGTAAATGTGGGAAGTTGAAGTGTCCTGGTCAGATCCCCTTTTTAAAATTAGGTTCATATCAGTGTTGGATCCAGACACCAATATTTTCCTGCAATAACTATATTATCAACCCTTGCTATACCTCTTAGATTAGACACTGAACACCATGATTTGCTTTAGTGTTCTTTTTCCCATTCATATTTCACCCTGGCTGATGTGCCTAAAGATGAAAGAAACCAAAGGGGAAAGGGCATGCACCTGGGTATGGTCACTCACCCAGTGTGTTCTCACTGGGTGGGAGAGAAGTATTCAAAATATCAACATCGCACATAAAATTTTATAGAAAACCTTCCTGTAAAATTCCCTTGGTACCAACTAGATCATTCTTTTTCTATCCTATGAGAATAAGTAAGTGTTAGTAATTGACCATTATTTTCAGGCAAATGTGTCACAGGTTACTGCATTCTTCCATGTCTAATAGCAGCATGATCTGCTGAGAGGGAATTAAATCACTGTGTAAACCCTAGTGTTTGCTTGTCCCCCTAATCAATGTAGAGAAAGGCTTTCCCCTTTGCCCTCTTCTGTAAGTTCCAAAGGGACCAACCCATGGGTGACACTGAGCAGATTTTATAGTCAAGCTCCAACTGCCTTCTCAGCAGTGAGGAAAGTTATGAAGAGCAAGCAGAACACACCTTCTAGTTGCTGGAGCAGAAGGGGCCCTGGAGGCTGCTGGTGACTCTTTTGCTTGTCAGTCCCCAACACAAGCAAACAATTCCAGCTGAGTCTGAGGACTGTTAGGTCCCTTCCCATAAAGCAACAGAAGGGTGCAATGAAGTCATATGTTCTTGTATCTAATACAAAATAGCATGACTAGGCTGTCATTCAGTGACCATTGGAATGCCTACCATGTACTGGGCACTATTTCAGGCATTGGAGACACAGTGAGGTGAAAAACTGTATCTAGGAGGTATGATTCATTACATTCTAATGAAGGAGGAGAGAACTAACAAATATATATTCTTAGGTGGGCAGTGCTCATTGGCAAAGAAGGCAGATTAAGCAAGATGGGAAGTGCTATTATATATTGGGTAATCAGGAAGACCTCTCTGATGAGCAGACACTGAACGGACACCTTAAGGCAGTGGAGGTAGGAGGCCTGTAGGCCTCTGGGACAAGAGCATTCTGGGCAAAGGGAACAGCAAGCACAAAGGGTGTGAGGGAGGGTCACTTTCAAGAGTTGGGGCTCTTAGAAGGAGGCCAGTGTGGCTGAAAGTGAGCAAGGAAAGGGTGATAGAAGACAGGTTGTTGGGAGGTACTAGGTCCTCACAGGCCAAGTGAGAATTCTGCCTTTTTCCTGGATAAGACAGAAAAATCACTAAAGGGTTTTGAGGAGTGGAGTGACATATGTCAGGTTTTAAAAGCCTCTCTCTGGGGAGAAAGAAGAGGTGTAGAGGAGAGGAATGGAAAACAGGAGTGGTGACTACCATAATCATGATAAATGATGGCCTGATCCTGGTGGTGCAGTGACAAGGCTGCCCGGTGGTCCAACTGGATCCATTTTGAAGGTAGAATGGGTAGGTTTTGTTGCTGATGTGGATGCGAGGGGAGAGGGGAAAAAAGGAATCACTAAGACTCCAAGACTTTTTATATATATTTTTGAGAAGGGGGAGCGGCAGAAAGAGAGGGGGACAGATGATCTGAATTAGGCTTTGCGCTGAAAGTAGGGAGCCCAATGCAGGGCTTAAAGTCATGAACCGTGAGATCATGACCTGAGCCAAGACAAAGAGTTGGACACTCAACCTACTGAACCACCCGGGCACCCTGGACTCCAAGGTTTTTATTTTATTTTTTTTGTACATACAGTATTTCAAAAAGCCTTTATTTTTATACTTCAAATGCTCTAAATTAATAAAAAGTAGTAATTATCTTGTTATCTTCTATTTATTATTTTTATTTTCAAAATGCTTTGGAGATAGCGCTTCATGGTAGAAATATCCCTTGGTAGTAGTTAAGAACATCTGTCACTAGAACGTGCAGATATTTTTGTTGACTTTAGCTACTGATTTATTTTGTTTTCTTGCCTGAGACCCCCAAAAAGGGGTGGCCATATCCTGAGACAAAGAAGACTCTGGGAAGGACACTCTCAGGGGAGACAATTAGGAGTTGGATTTTGGAAATACTAGAGCAACTGGAGAAAAAAGGTGGAGTTCAGATGAGAAGTCTAAGCTGGTGGTGATACAAACTTGGGAGTCATTCATGTACTGATGGTTTTTAAAGCCATGTAATCAAATGAGATCACGAAGGAGGGGAAAGCAAGTAAAGAAGGAAACTCCGAGGAACAGCCTATGAGCCCTGCTGGGAGCAGTGGAGAGAGGAAGGGCAGAATGCCAGCCCAGGAGACTGAGGAAGATCTGCTAGTGAATAGAGGGGAAAACCTAAAGAGAGTGTACCTTATGAGCCAAATGGTGAAAGTATTCAAAGAAGGAAAGAATGATAAACTGTATCAACTTTGTCTATTGAGATCCCAATATTTCCATTTTATTGCATTTTGCAGCAATCAGTGACTAGTAAGGAATGAGAGATGGTAACCATCCCTAATTTTTGACAGATTGGAAAAACAATGGGGGTTTCCAAATGTGTAATCATACTACAAAAAAAAGTCAACCACAACAGAAAAACACTAGAAAGGTTGTCTCTATGGGACACAATGTAACATCAGCTTCTGTGCTTCGGACGTTGGACTAGTTAGCCTCCTCCCTCGGTCTATAACATTTAGCTTCATAATTTTTAAAATGGAATTAAAAATATTTGTATGTCTCATGGTGCCATTATGGAAGCAGGATATCATAGTTCCTTCTATATAATCCCCACTATTTCCATGTTGGCGTTGCAGACTCTACAAGTAAAGACATGCAGAAGGATTTTTATGTGAAATTTTTATACGTAAGCATTTCGTTAATATTATTAGTTTTTAAACTATATGATTTGTTCACTAAATTCACAAATATTTGTACTTTTCTACTATGTGCCAGGGACTATGAAGAGCAATGAGGATTCACAGGGAAATGAGAGACTCCTGCCTCTAAGGAGGTTAGAATCGAAGGAAGCAAATAGAGTGATTGATTTTAGAACATACAGTAGACCACCAGTGCCATGAATCCTTGTGAAATAATTTAGGGATGGTCTCATCGTCTCAAAAACCCACTTATTTTTCATTTAAGAGATGCTGTGGGGGTAAAGCCTGAAAAGGAACTCTCTCACCCATGTCTGCATATATTTAGGAGGCAGCTGTTTCCTAACATAGTGTCTGATGTTCAAGATGAGTGGCTAGGACACATCTTCCTTTTTAAAGCAATAAATAAATGGTTATGGATTTTCCTCTGCAGTAATACCTGCACTTAAATGTGGACCATGAAATCTGCTGGACTGCTGTCTGTCCCACGCGCTCTCTGCTCACAAGCTTCTTGGTACCAGTGATGTGCAGATCTAACTATAGGGCTGTCATCAGCTGCCTAATGGTCTACCTTAAATAGAGCTGACAGCCATTTTGTTTTGTCCCAAAGAGTTCTTTGCAAATGACCCAGGGAGAAGAGGGAGAGCCAAGGTGCCCCCAGCCATCAACACAGAGCTCTAAACATGGTTGTCATGGCCCTTGGGCTGGGGGCCAGGGTATAAGAAAGAAGCAGTAGAGATAGAATAGGCAAGCTCCATTCATTTTCAGGTTCAAGGTTCTTTAGCTAGCGGAGTATAGAAAGAACCTTACTTTGTCAGAGATGACCTGTGATAACATGAAATCTAAGCAAAGAGAGCCAAAGGCTGTATATCCTTGTTCAGGGACAATCACTCAACACCACCACAGGCTGAATCTGTGACAGGAATAGATGGCGCTTATGAACTGCATAGCTTGGAAGGATGCTGACATATGATACACGTTGGATTTTAATCATTCTTCCCCCTCTGTTACAAATTTGGGGATAATGTACACTCCTTTCAGTATTACAGTCATTGGGCACAGAAATATTTTGTTTTATTTGATTTTTAGCTCTCTGGATGTTCTCTCTGGCATTGTGCTCTGTGATGTGGTTACTTTTCAATGCTGTATGGCCATGTGACAGGGCTGGGGCCTGAGAGTTACCTATTTTTGTCAACGTGATCACCATGGGCCTTAGAGTCAGAGATATGTGAATTCAGACCTGTTACTAAGGTCAGTCTCTTGGGAGACGGTTGGGCAACATGGTAAATAGGACAGGCTCCTGTTTCAGATAGTCCTAAGGTTCAAGGTCAAAATCAATTACTTACATGCTGTGTGGTACTAGGCAAGTTAATAAACCTCTTTGTGCTTCAATATCTTTATTTACAAATAGAGAGAATATTAGTATCTCCTTACAGGATGGTTGTAAGGACTAAACTGAAATGCTATGACATGGTGGCACATAATGACTGCTGATTAAATATTCACTTATTAAAATTGCCTGATTCCTCTGATCTTTGGTTTCCTCATTCTTAAAATGATTGTGTTGTGCTAATATTAAATAATCTAGGGGGAAATCTCAGCAGTGTGTCTGGTATGGAGTGAATGGTTGATATTATTATCAATAGAAAAGTAACCTTTTCTGCAATAATTATTGTTATATGGGTGAGAGGAGAGAAATCTCTTTTTTAAATCTGATTCCAAAGCTCAATCAGTCAACATGGTTTTACCAAACACATTACATTCCCAGCCTGGGTGGGGAAACAGTTTTCTGTGCTTTTATAATTTGGACTACAAGGTAAAAAACACATGCATTCAATAAATCATAACTGGATGTATATTGTGCATAAGGTACTTTGTTAGTATCCTGATAGATACAAACATGAACCAGATCCAGATCTTGCCTTCAAGGGGTACAGAGCCAGCTGAGAGGGATGGGAGAGAAAGCATGGATGCAGACTTTCCTGAATTGGGTACCAGATTCTACCCCTCACCATCATGAGACCATATGCAAGTTACTTAACTGCCCAGTGTAGGGCTCCTCATTTGTTAAGTGCAGGTGACAACAGTACCTACACCATAGTGTTGGGGTGAAACTTAAATGGGCTATTACTCATAAACCACAGTGCTATTCATACAGTACAAGATCAGTAAATGTTAGCCATTTCAAAAATATATAACCATGCATGTAAACAAACATAATGCAAGAGTATGGTGACATTGCTATGGAAATTTGGATGGAGTAGAGATTACTTTGGCTTTATAAAAGAATGTGGCATGTGAGCTAAGCTTGGGAGAATAGGCACTATATGAGCGTGGAAAAATGGCAAATTGGCAGCTTTAGAATTAGCCATAGTATGAGTAAGAACATGAAGGTGGACAAGGTGAAGGAACTCTACTGGGAAGAAGTTGGGGAAAAAGGTCAGAAAGTGAAGGTCCTCATATTCTGGTTCAAGGAGTTCATATTTGCTACGTGGGCAGTGGAGAGAGGGCCTTTATGGATTTTCAACAGACAAATGGTAAGGTCAGAGCTGTGCTTCTGGAAACAGACCAGGGGAAGAATGCTCTGAGTTGTCTTGGTCTCTAGACCTCTAGTCTGTCTTTTCTCTGGCCTGTTTGCTGTAGGACAGGCAGGAGGGAAGACTCAGACAGGAGGTGATGATATTGGGGCCTGGGTTGTCAAAAGGTTGTATGTGTCACTAACAAACATGGGGAACATAAAAAGGATGAGTAGGCTGGAAATGTACCTTTTGGTGCATTGGGACATGTTGGTTTGTGGTGTTGAGCATGAATATTTGGGTAAAGTCAGGAATAAGTGGAGATTTAGAACCCTAGAGTGCCACCAGGTTGGAGGTATAGATGGTTCAACAGACCAGAAGTATTCTGATGGTCCTCAGAGTAAAACTGGAAGCCTGAAGAATGGATGAGATTGCTAAGGGAAGATGATGAAGACCAGTCCTTGGGTGATCTCTGTAAGTAGGGGTGCCAGGAGAAAGTGGACATAGGAAAGTCCCATCAGAAAGGCAGGAGAACACAGTTGAATAAAGGACCAGAGAGTTTCTAGGAGAACTTTAGGGATGCTGGACATGACTTACTTGGGAGATGGGAAGGCAATAGGAACGGAGAAGAGATGAAGCTGGAGACTGAAGAAAGAACTCACCTGCGAGGGAAGCAGGCAGAGACCTTTTGACATTGGGTGGAAAGCAGGAGACACTTACATGATCTTTGTTATTATTTCCTGGGGACTTAAGACAGGTTCACCCCTCATCCTTAAGTTCAGAGGCTAGGTCTAAACGTTTTTTCATTACTGATTATTGTGCCCTCTGTCCTAACACTTCCTTCCTCTTTATTTTATCTCTTTGTCTTATAGTTGGGGGGAGGTGATGATTTGATAGTGACTGAGTTGAATGTGCTGTGAGTCCTACAAAAGGGGGGAGATTTTATGATCTTGTTCCAGTGAAACCAGAGTTCAAACAAGCCAAAAATGTATTATTAGAAAAATAATCCCATAAATTGATAGTAAAACAAAACCCCAGAGTTGGGTTACTTTCTCTGTCAAAAAAAAAAATGTCCTTTTTCTTCCTGGTGAAGAGGAAGAGAAGGTAGAGCCCTCTGGGAATTGGGAACCGGAAGGCTTGGTGAGGGAGAGCAAGAACAATGAATGCAAGAGAATGAGAAATCAGGAAAGAGAAGATCGGGTTCATAGAGCTAGATAGTCTGGTTCTGAGTAAGATAGTCTAGTTCTGGATTTTAGAATAGGAATTGTTCTAGGTTTTGACAAGGAGTGTTCGTCTTAGTGTGTTACCAAAACTGTGGAAGTAATTGGGCCAAGGTGTTCAGTTGGAAGAGATTATCCACATAAACCTTGAAGTTAGTTGAGATGATGGCTCAGGTGGCAGGGAGAAAGTCCATGAGCTGATCTTTTAGGCATCAGCTCCATCACTACAGTATTAACAGATCTTGTCTTATAAAACCTGATGTGCTCTGCAGTATCCTGACAGAATGCTTTGTCATTGGATGGTAGTCAAAAATGTGTGTTGAATTCACCCAAAAATGATCAGACTTTCTGATTGTCATTAGGAATCAGATAAATGGTGGGTGAATTAACTAGGATGTTGATAGATTGCTTGAGAAGATGTGGAGATTGGCTATCACATACCTCAAAATAGAAGAGTTTTGCACCTGAGTAGGAGAGCGATTATCTGAATTTGGCATTGAGGATGGAAGATGAGTTACAAGATATGGAAGAATTGCAGCCTCGAATTACAGGGAGTTCCTTGGAAATGGTGCCTTCTGTAAATATCAAGATTTGATTTAAAGCAAAGGGATAATGGGAGAGAGGTAATGGGAGAAGAGAATGTACATCAGTACAGGAATGAGTCAGCTAGGGAGGGCTGGTAACTGGAGGGGCTGTGTTCTGTGTTTAGGGAGTAGAAGACATGCTGAGATGGGCTGAATTAACTTGTGGTTCCAAAGGAAATTTGGGTGCAAAGATTACAGTGTCAGATACTCGAAGACTCAGTATGTCGGTCTGTTGGAGGTTTGTGGAGAATAGTGGGTGCCATCTGGAATGAAGGCAGGTATAGGCTGCCACTCCAGGGGGTGTCTGCAGCCAGGTCAGCACTGAGTGTCTGCTTCCAGACAGCATGTGGGAAAAAGGGAAAGCATTTGGAGAACAGTAAACTTGGCTCAGAGCCCTGCACCCATCTGTGTGCTGCCCAGAGTGCGGACCTAGGAAAACGTTTGTGCTGGGGGACCTCCACGGCACAGAGCTGATGAGCTAGTGCCAGTTTCTTGATTGCATTAGCTGACTGGCAGCCTAGCTTATGAGGATGTGAGTTCCAGGACGGGGAAGTTTCAGAAGACAGAGAGGCAGCTAATGCAAAGTCAAGCCAAGGTGGTTGGGACACCTTGGAGTGGAAAGGGCATGGAAAATGAGGTCACGCAGAGACTTACCTTCAACTCAAGTTGAAGAAAAAGTTTTGTCGACTTTTACCAGCTCATGAAAAGTCTAGTCCATAACATACTCCTGTGATTTCTAGATGACTATTTTTTTGTTAGCAAATTGTGTGTAGGTGAGAGATACTTAAATATTTCTCAGCGGTGGGGGGGGGTGTCCTCTGGACATTTGGGACAGAAAAATTATGTGTTTTGAGGACTGCCTCTTGGAGTACAGACCACTTAACTCTCATGACCCATTTTGCAATGCACATAGTGTCCCTCAGTCATTTTGACAACTAAGAGGACTCCCTTGTTGCCTTTGCCCTTTGGGAGGATGGAATCACCTCCGATCACCCTAGGATCTGAGGGAGACTCCATTTGGGGGAAAACCTCATTCTCTTCAGAGATTTCACTGAATCCTCATTCCGAGAGTAGTGCCATCCTGGAGTTCTGTTCTGCTTCAATTCAAATGAAGACCATGAATTCTGACTGCACTCTAAGCAGAGGCTTTTGAATTTATTAGTGACTCAATTTAATGATGGAAAGTGACATTTCAGTGCCAGTTAAAGTGTGAAACTTTTTTCCCCCTCTGTCTTCTTTTCATATGTCTGTGATGTGTGGCTTCTCGAGTTTTCCTACAGCTCCTGACCAATCTCTGGGCACCAGCAGACATCTTTTGTGGGATCTCTTACTATTGAATCTCTTTATCTTCCCGTCAGGTAGAAGGATTTTATCTTTCCACATGACTATGCACATCACAGACCCCTTTTAAGAAAAGCTGTTTGTATTTAATCTGACTGTCCAATACTCTGAGACGGACCAACTGGCCCTCTTCTGGTTACTCCTTTAACATAACCATGCCTGCACATCTTTTTGATGTTTGAAATACAACATTAAGTGGTGGGGGAGAGTGGGGATGTAGACTGACAGACGGGAGAAACTGGTAAGGAAAACAGTTTCCTCTCAGCCTCGGTCAGAGCTGTGCAAGAGGCTAGAATGTTAGCATAAATAGAGGTTGGCCTCGTTTCTGGACCATCAACAAGAATGCCAAGGTCTCTGAAATTTCAGCGGGGTTGCTTTTGAGAGTGATGCATAGGAGGGAGGTCCCCTCCTGAGGAATTTAGAGTGGCTCCTCTACTTGACCTTCAGCTCCTCCTCCCAATCTGAAGCCTCAAGGCTTCTCTCAAGCTTCCTTTCCCATATGTCTGAAAGCCATTTTCTGTCACCCTCCACAGCTTCCTTCTGTCAACTCTGGCAAATGTGTTACCCACTACATGGGCCCCCTCCCCCAACAACATGTCTCTTGCTTCCTCCAAGCCTCACACTCGTGCTGCATGAACAACATAGCTCTCTAAGCCTCACACTTGCCCTGCACGAACCCCACCTCCTTCTGATTTCTGCTGTTGTCTCCATTCCCCTCAGTCTCATCTCAGGGTTCTGTTCTGATTATTGGTTTGGAGATTGCTTAGATTTACTTTCATGTCTGCTCAGGTGTTGAAATTGGCTGCTCAGCTGGATTGTGTGTATTTCCTGCACCTCAGAAGTGAGGCTTATGCTCTAGATGCATGGAGGATGCACGTTCCATGTACATGTACCTGCACCCACTGACCCCGCCCCATACTGACCCGGGGGAGGTGCTCAGCACCACCATGTGCTCTCCTTTTCTGTATCGTGCTCAAAAGCACGTGCCTCTTGGTGGACATGATGATACAGCAAGATGACTTGGGGACCTGGTTCCACGTGGGAAGGCAGCCCCTGATTCACTTGCATGTGTGTCTCTGTTCTGCCGGCAGGAAGATGAAGTGGTTCTCCAGTGCATCGCAAACATTCACAAGGAGCAAAGGAAGTTCTGCCTGGCAGCCGAGGGCCTGGGAAACCGCCTGTGCTTCTTGGAACCCACATCAGAAGCCAAGGTAGGATGGATCACCTGCCCCGCACCTTCTCCCCTTGGCCTCCCGAGCAGTCATTTAATGAAAGGAGCTGCAGGGAGAGGAGGATGAGAGTGATGAGGAAGAAGATAGAAAGGCCATGTTTGCTTCTCAGATGGGAAGCAGGTCAGATGTAAAACCTAACTCGCCCCAGCCCAGGAACCATTGCAGTAGGAACCCCAAGCAGTGAGGAATTAGCGGTGCCTTGTCTGTCCGTGTTCACCAGGGCACTAGTGATGCTTTGAGGTCACTGTCACAGAAGAGGTTCTTTTCATACTTCCAGAACACCTTTTTGTGTTGTCAATTCCTAAAGGCCTTGAGTATATGTTCTTTACTCTCAGCTGTCATTTATTGCTACTGGGGCTCCCGTGTGCTTGGGCCTGTGCTTCACAGCAAGCCCGCTGCTCTCAGCTCAGACTACGCTGAGATCCTGAGATCATTACCCCTGCCTGCCCACTGTGACCTGGGGCCACAGAGGAGTGTTTGCTCTTGTCCTTGCCTGCATGGTGGCATATAATGTCATGTCTCTTCCGCCGAACTTTTTCTTCCTCTGCTTTTCATGATACGTATGTCAAGTGGATCTGTGTGCTTGGCGAGATCACCATACTTTGCAGTCCTGGCCAGACCTTTAGATCAGTCAGGGTTCTCCAGAGAAACAGAACCAGTGGTATCTCTCCCTTTCTCTCAGTGGGTGAGTGGATAAAGAGATAGATAATGGATTTAAGATACTGCCTCGCGCAATTATTGGGGCTGGTAGGTCTAAAATCTATAAGTCAAGTCAGCAGGTTAGAAACTCAGGCAAAAATTAATGCCGTCTTGAGGCAGCATATCTTTTCTCCAGGAAACCTGTTTTTATTTTTAAGGGCTTTAACAGATGAGGTGAGGCCCACCTACATTATCAAGGGTAATTACCTTTACTTGAAGTCAACTGATTGTAGATTTAATCACATCTACCAAATACCTTCACATCAAAACCTGGATTGGTGTTTGGTTAAATAACAGAGTACAATAGTCTAGCCAAGCTGACATACAGCTAACCATCCTACCCTCTCACTGAGCCTTTTTTTCGTTAAGCAGAAAATGGTTACTATATAGGCCCCCTGATTAGCATGCTGTTTCTCTGCATGAACATATATAACACAGACACATGCATGGTTTGACTGAATCCTAGAACACCACATGTACACTGTGATATCCGCAATTTCCCAGAAGCTCCTGTCCTCTCCATCATTGTTTTGCCCTCCCATTGAGGTCGCTGATCCCTGAGTACAAACATCTATCAGTGACCTGTGTGGCCAGTGTCAATAGGACAGAGTCCCATTAAAATAAGTGGCAAAGAGAAAAGGAAGATGTTTTTATCTTTTTCAAGGACTTAGACTTGATTTCCCCGGGGTATTTTCTCATTTGCTTTTGTCCTTAGCTAGATATTTTTCTTTTCATCCCCAGCAGTCTGGGATAATAGGAAGATCACTAGATTAGGAGTCAAGTAGTTGATTTTCAACCACTAGCTAGTCCCGCGACTATGGGCAAATCCCTCAACCTTGCTCTCAGTTTTCTCATCTGCCAGCCTGGTGCAGTGGAAAGAGCATTGGCCTAAACTGAAAACCAGTGGTCCCATTTTCTAGTCATTCACTGAGTGGGTCATGGGGCAGTGGTTGGGCACAGCTCTGGAGCCATATGGTCAGAGTTGGAATCCTGTCATTTCACCACTCACCTGCTAACCCAGGATCGTGGTCAAGGTACTTCACCTTTCTGTGCTTAGTTTCTGCAACTGCTTAATGGGAATTTAATAGTAACTACTTAAAGAGGTTGTTACTAGGATCAAATGAATTAATACATGAGAAGTACCTAGCACACTCCTTAGAACCACTGACTACTCGTTGACTACTATGATTGAAGCTTACCTAAACCAGAAAAACAACTATATATCCTAACCTGAGAATGCTTTGTATCCCCCAGCAATAAAAATAACCCATACCACGCATAAATGCGTTTGAGGATGAGAAAATGTCCTTCCTAACACCCACTTGACTAAGTGTGCTTATTTTAATTTTTCATTTTAAATTTAAAACAAGGTGTAATAAGATGGAAAAAGAGATGTAACATATCGTAACTTATTCATCTTGTCACAACTATTTTCATTTGTTTTTCATTCAGTCTTTGTTCACATGCCATCTGTATGCTTTCAGAGTTGATGTTTAAGCGTTCTGCTTTTTTTTCCTTTAACATTTTAGCTAGTTCCATAAAGCTGTGTAGTCTTCATGGTTATTAAAAAAATGTATGTGATTTTGTTAGTTTTTTTGCTTCTTAGAGTAAATGTCCAGGAGAAAAATTAATGGTATTAGGAGCATAAACAGTATTAAACTGCTTTCCCCAAAGGGTATACCAGTTGTCACAGTTGACATGTCACTATCGTAGCATGAATGTGTGCCTCTTATATATACAGTATGAGGAAACTGCACCATGAGTGCTTCTCAAAAAACAGGCTCAAGTTCATTGAATGGATAGGGAAAGTACTCAGAACTTCTGTCACCATTCCTGGGAGCTGCCTGCTAGCTGCCATTTTCTGTGGTTTCAGTCTTTCCCGCAGTCAGCTACAACTGTGCACACATTGCTTCTGGCCTGTCCCCTCCCTTATCACTAAATATTTCTTCTGATTCTCTACCATTGAATTTCACAACCATCTGTGCCACTCTTAGGTTCTCAGAAGCTAACGTAAGTCGTGCAATGGAATGAGAAGGTGTATTCCCAAGCCTGGCACTGAGCATGAGGCACACACCTCAAACAGACTCTTAGCACCAGCTACAGAGCCACCAGTGACCTTGGTATTCCCAGTCAAGGGTATTTCAAGCTAGTTGACCCACAGAGAGATAAAATTGAGATAAATTCTAAGGAGAAGATAGACCTCTGAGAAAGAAGAGATGAGATAAGGTTCTCAAAAGGTATTCTTAGTGTACAAGCCCTGTGAAAAGGAGGTCACATTGAGACAAGTGAGAGAGTAGAAGAATGGGAAGCAAAAGTACGTCAACCCTTGCTGCAGACATGGAGACTGTTTAACACTTGGGAGAGTGCTTGTGACTTTCTGTTTGCCATGGCCCACTCTTCTTTGAAGGTCTCTTGAAACTGCAAATGTCAACAGATGGAAGCACTGTTATTCAGCTTCCCTTTCAAAGATGCACAGCTCCCGGAATTAAAAGGGGTCCTTCTTGTTTTAGAAGAAAGACGTCACAATTACAACCAGAAACCAGGAAACATGGAAAGGGAATGTTGCTTCTTGATTTGATCAATAATAGCAAATGCTGATTCACTGTCATTTTTAAGTGGAAAACTTGTTCCCAGTAATTGCCTACTTTTCCTCTCATCCATATTATCTGTCTTGTATCTACGTCACCAGCTAGGGAAAGGGGGATTGTACTTGGTTTAACTTAACATCCAGACTCATGAGACTCACATGCTGCTTGGCACCAGTACGTGCAGTAGGGCAGGAACCACTGCTTGCCTGCTGGGAAGTGTCAGGCACACCTGTGGGAATCCTTGCTTCTGAATCCCCCACCCAAGCTGAGCCCAAGTGCAAAGAGATGAGGTCCACATCAGGCAGGTGTGGGGGTTACCATGACTTACAAGCCCCATGTACCACAGGCACCAGTGTTTCCTATAACAACTCCACAGGCATGGCTTTGGGGAGCCCCACAAAGGACACCTCTTCCCAGCTAGAAGAGTCCTGACACTTGGGGAATTGCAAAGATACAGCTCCCTACATGGGGTAATAGTGTCCTCCCAGGCCAGACACAGGCTGCCAGTCAGGGATCATTTTCACTGTAAGCAATATTCCCTAGTAACAATTCACATATCAGTTTTATCAGGTTGTCCTAAGAACAAAGCTGGACAGTTACCTGAAGGTCAAATTCTCATGCATAAGGAAAAAAGAAGTTGATAAGCTTTATCCCATAGTATTTTTCATTGATGGCAGTTATTTAATGACTGTGGCCTTGTCAGATGTGTCTGGAACCCCAACACCTTTCCAAATCCTCACTTCCACCTTCCTTAAATACATAGATCATCAAAAAGTAAGAAGAATGTGGGAACTTTTTGTTTTGGCTTGATTTCAACACACTAAGTTTTGTTTGTTTCACTGATTTTAATGAGGATGAAACAGAAATTGGTGAAGGGAAACTTACCCTAGTGCCTTTTAATTTTATTGTTTTAGAGAGAAAGCAGGGGAGGGGCAGAGGGAGAAGGGGAAAAGAATCTTAAGCAGGCTTCACACCCAGTGGGTCTCAGTCTCACAACCATGAGATCATGACCTGAGTCCATCTCTTCGGACTGAGATCAATACTCCGAAGCTTAACCAACTGAGCCACCCAGTCGCCCCTCCCTAGTGGCCTTTAAAAGCCAGTGTTATAGCCAAAGTCTTCAGGCTCTCCATGTCTCAGAATGAAGTTCTCTGCCTCTCTGTTGGGGAACACTGTCTCTTACCGTGGTTCATTCAAAATGAAAAATCCAATTTCACATCCAATTTTCAAACTGAAACTTTCCAGGAGAAATTTTATTCCTATTGTCTTCCACCTCATCTTTTGAAAATGAAGAATAGTCTGCTCTGGTTTCGACAAAGTTGGATAGGCTCTAAAGACCCAGGATTAAACATCTGTGATTGTGCAAACATCATTATGTAGATGGCATAAATGAAGAGAGAATTCTAGGCTAAAAATAACTTATTTTCTCTTATTTTTATTATCGTCAGCTCAGAATAGATTTACTGTTGACTTCTAAAAAACTAAGCCTGTGCAAATTTGCAGAGAGAGAGGCTCACCCTGAAGTTGTACACTTTTCTTTGAACTTCTGATTGATATTTTAGGGGGTAGTATTCTCTATGGACTTAAGAGCTTATGAAAAGCCAAACTATTATAAAACTTCTGTTTTAAAAAATGTTTCTTATTATGTAATAGAGACTTACAGGTGAAAGATGAGAGCCTTTTTGTTTGACATTTGTCAGGCATCATGTGCTACATGCCATGTAGTGCAGTGGGTGCTTACATGCTCTCATTTAATATTTATATCCCTATGGAGCAAATATTGAGCTCGTTTACAGAGAAGAAAGATATAAGAATTTAGACAAAGTTAACTAAATTCCTGAAGATGATTCATTCCAAACTTGAATCCCTAATTCTATAGTACCCAGCAATCAAGAGTATCACGGATCAAACTAAAAGGATAAGGAAAGCCATATTTCTCCATGTGGTTAGATTTTAAGACTACCTGGACAGATCTCCATACCCCCTCCCACAATCTTCATGCATCTGTCCTCTGAATGCCTGACATTCCAAAGTTAGAAATAAGTGTTGTGCTTAAATCAAATAGGAACTATTAAAATGCAAATGTTCTGAGAGAGCACATGGAGCAATGTTAAATTTCTATAGGTAATTTTTTTTTAGTATAAATGGCATAATCAGATATTTTCTTGAAATTAAGTTGGAGGAATAAGGCAGATGACTGACTGCCTCTGTATTGGGATATAAAGCATAGAAACACTGGGAATGTGGGATCAAACATCTAATGCATTGAATTACAATAGTTTACCTATCTTTACGCCTCCCCTCCCCTTCACCAGTCTGTGAGCACTGAAGATTGTGGTTAAGACAGTGATTAAGAAACATGACCTTGGACCATGGAGAAAGATTGCTTGGGCTGGTAATTCAGGCTCCATTGCTTAACAGCTGTCTGACCATGCTTCCAGTGACTTTACCTTAACCTGCCTCAGTTTCCTCAGCTTGAAAACTATATCCATCTCATAGGATTATTATGAAGATTCAGTTACATGGGTTCCCAATTGTAAGGTACTTAGAACAGTGCCTAACACACCCCCTAGTGCTTTTTAGGCAATAGCTTTTATTATCCCAAGTATGGATTCAGACGTAACTAAGGTCCCCAGGAACTGTTGCTTGACTGAGTTAAGTTACCCACATATTGAATTACTTAAATATTTATCTTCTAGTATAGTGAACATACAGTGTCGGATTAGTTTCAGGTTACAATATAGTGATTCGACAGTTCTATAAATTACTCAGGGCCCATCATGATAAGTGTACTCTTAATCTCCTTTACCTATTTCACCCCCTCCCCCACCTTGGTAACTATCAATTTGTTCTCTATAGTTAAGAGTCTGCTTTTTGGTTGTTTCTTTTGTTTCTTAAACTCCACATATGAGTGAAATCATATGATATTTATCTTTCTCTGACTCATTTCACTTAGCATTATACTCTTTAGCTCTATCCACATTGTTGCAAATGGCAAGGTTTCATTCGTTTTTATGGGTGAGTAATATTCCTTTGTATGTAAATACCATGGTTTCTTTACCCATTATTCTGTTGATGAACACTTGGGCTGCTTCCATAATTGGCTATTATAAAGCTGCAAGAAACATAGGGGTGCACATAGCTTTTCAAATTAGCATTCTCATTTTCTTTGGGTAAATACCCAGTAGTGGAATTACTGGATCGTATGGTGATTCTATTTTTCATTTTCTGAGGAGATTCCATACTGTTTTCCACAGTAGCTGCACCAATTTACATTCCCACCAACAGTGCATAATGGTTCCTTTCTCTCCATGGCCTCACTAACACTTGTTTCTTATGTGTTTGATTTTAGCCATTCTGACAGGTGTGAGTGCTATAAGGTGGTTTTGATTTGCATTTCCCTGCTGATGAGTTACGTTGAGCATTTTTTTGTGTGTCTGTTGGCCATCTGCATGCATTTGGAGAAATGTCTGTTCATGTCTTCTGCCCATTTTTAAATGAGATAACTGCTTTTGGTTTTTTGGTGTTGAGTTGTAGACGTTCTTTATTTTTGGATACTAACCCTTATTGAATATGTCACTTGCAAATAACTTCTCCCATTCAGTAGGTTATCTTTTAATTTTGTTGATTGTTTCCTTTGCTGTACAGAAGCTTTTTATTTTGATGTAGTTCCAATAATTTCTTTTTGCTTTGGTTTCCCTTCCACAGGAGGCATATCTAGAAAGATGTTGCTACAGCTGATGTCAGAAAAGTTACTGCCTGTATTCTCTTCTAGGATTTTTATGGTTTCAGGTCTCCCATTTAGGTCTTTAATCCATTTTGAGTTTACTTTTGTGTAGAAGGTGAGAATAAATGTTTCAAAGGCCTGGATTTGAGGATCAGCAGGACATTTATGACTGTTAAAGTGAAATATTAACGAGAGCCAGAGTGAGTAAGTTAGATGAAAAGGATTAAGTAATGAGTGGGTAGTTTTAAAAAAACAAAGTGAATCAGTGAGATGTAGATTTTTATTGTTATTGACTTCTAATTTAATTCTGATATGATCAAAAAACATGCTCTGTAGATTTCAATTCTTGGCAATTTATTAGGACTGTTTTATGGCCTAGCATATGGTCTACCTTGCTTAATGTTCCATGTGTTCTACTTGCAAAAAATGTGCTGGATAGTGTTTTATGAATGTTAAGATGATTGTGGTGTTCAAATCTTCTGTATCCTTACTGAGTTGTATTTATAAGTTCTATCAGTTACTGAGGTAGAGGTGTTAAAAGCTATGAGGATTTGTCTATGTCTCCCTTTAGTTCTGTCAGTTTTGTTTCATGCATTTAAAAGCTCTCTTAGGTGTGTATATGTATAGGATTTTTATTTTTTTGGTGAATTGATCCTTTGTCATTATCAAATGTTTCTATTTATCTTTGATATAATTGTATACTTTGATATGAACACCGTCATAGGCTTTCTTATGCTTACTATTTATGTGATCTTTTTGTTTTCAATTTGTTTGTCTTTATATCTTTATATTTAAGGGGCACCTGGGTGGCTTCGGTGGTTGAGCGCCAACTTTGGAGTTTGTGAGTTCGAGCTACACATCGAGCTCTGTGCTGGCAGCTCAGAGCCTGGAGCCTGCTTTGGATTCTGTGTCTCCCCCTCTCTCTGCCCCTTCCATGCTTGTGCTCTCTCTCTCTCTCTCTCTCAATAATAAATAAATGTTAAAAAAAATTAAAAAAGAAAAAGAAAAATATCTTTATATTTAAGACATGTCCCTTATAAACAGCATGTAGTTAACGTGCTACTTCTCCTCCTTTTTATAGTCTCTGCTACTTTATTGCAGTGTTCAGTTACATTTATTGGAATAATTGGTAGTGTTGGGATTTGGTCTACCATGTTACTATTTGTTTTTTGTTTCTTGTGGTTTTTATTCTTCTGTTTATCTTTTTATGCCTTTTTTAGGATAAATCAAATATGTTTTAGTGTTCTATTTTGTCTCTATAGGCTTTTTAGCTCTACTTCTATGTATTATTTTTTAGTCATTACTTTAAGGATTACATATAAATCCTCAGCTTCTCAGAGTCTCCCTTGTTTAATATTATTCCATTATCCTTTTATCCTTTGTGCTATTATGTCCTGTGTTTTTAGTTTTACAAGTTACATAAATATGCACTACTTTATTTTTGTTTCAAAGAGTCAGTTGTCTCCTAAGGAAATTAAGAAAAGGAAAAAATAGTATTTTATATATTCATATATTTACCATTTTCAGTGCTTTCTTCAGTCCTCTAGATCCAAGTTCCCTCCTGGTAGCATTTTCCTTAAGCCTGAAGAATGTCCTTTATCCTTTCTTGTAGTGCAGGTCTGCTGATGACAAACTCTTTCAGCATTTTTCACTGACAATGTTTTCATTTTGTCACTATTTTTGAAGGTTATTTTCTCTGTAAAATCCTGGTTTGATTTTTTTTCCTTTTATCACTAGTAAAGATGGTGTTTTACTGTCTTTTGATCTCCTTTTATTTTTATATGAAAAGTTAGCTATTGTTCTTAGGATTGCTCCATTTGTAGTAAGTCTTTTTTTTTCCTTTTCTGGCAGATTTTAATAATGTTATCTTTGATTTTAAGCATGTTGAATTCAAAAGCACTGTAAGACATCCAAGAAGAAATTTTGATAGGCATCTAACTATATAAAACAGAAGTTCAGAAGAGAAGTTGGGATTCATCTTTTCAAAAATTCATAACATCTTGGTTTTTCAGTTTGAATGGTTACATGTGAGGGTGGTTTTCTTTGCATTTATCTTACCTGGGTTTTGCTGATCCTAATGGATCTTTTGGTTATTTTATTTGTTTTTAATAACATTTGGAAATTTGGGGGCCATTCCTTCCTTCTTAAAATGTCTTTTTCTGCCACATTTACTCTTTCTGGAATTCTAATTGCTTATATCTTAAACTGTTTCATATTGTTCCATAGATCACTAAAATGGCTTATTTCTTTTCAACTATTTTTCTCTCTGTGCTTTAGTTTGTATATTTCCTACTGGCTTGTCTTTATTTTAACTGATACTTTTACTTAATAAAAATGTCCCATTGACTCCCTCCAATGAATTTTTTCAGATAATGTATTTAATTCTAAAATTTCTATTAATTCCTTTCTTTCTAATTTTTTAAACATTTATTTATTATTAAGAAACAGAATAAACATGGGAGGGGCAGAGAGGAGGGGAGACACAGAATCTGAAGCAGGATTCAGGCTCTGAGCTGTCAGCACAGAGCCTGATGCGGGGCTCAAACCCACGAGCAGTGAGATCATGACCTGAGCCGAAGTTGGATGCTCAACCGACTGAGCCACCCAGGCGCCCCTATTAATTCATTTCTAAGTTTTAACATAGTAACCTAAAATTCTCTTCTTCCATGATTCCCATTTTTCCCCAGAAATTAATATATTCCTAATAGTTACATTAAATACTTGATAACTAATGCCAACATCTGGATTGTCTGTGAGTCTGTTTCTACTAACTGAACTTTCTCTTGATTATGAGTCACATTTTCCTGGTTTTTTTTTTTTTTTGATATCTAGAAATTGTATACTGAAGATTGTAGGTGGTATTTTGTAGTTCTCATTTGTTCTCTTCCCTTGAAAAGTATTGCATTTTATTCTAGCAGGCGATTAAATTATTGGTGGAGCTCCTTGATGTTGTAGAGGCTTGGTCTATTTCAGTTTTGCTTTTAGTTCTAGAATATAGCCTTTGATCTCGGGATGTAGCCCTTCTGGGTTTTAATGAAAATCCTGGAGTGTTTCCTAACCCCTTCTAAGTAGCAAGACTTGAACACCAACTTCTGACACTTTAAAACTGGGTAGCTGCTGAAGCCTTCATCCATTTTTAGCATTCCAGCTGTTGCCTTCCCTTAGATGCTTGAAATGTTGCCCTGTACAGTTGAGTTGGCCAAAAATTTGTGTGCAGATTTTGGGTTTTCATCTACAATGGTTCTGTTCTTTCCAGAATTATTCTCTTCACTTTCTTCATATTCTGAGAGCCCAAACTCAGGCCTCTGGTTGCATAGCAGCTTTTTCCCCCCCAAGATCTGTCCCCCATGAAATTTACGAACAGGGGAGTACTCTCGGGAAAATTTAATTAAATGTGGATATCACTTAGTGGGCTTCCCATCTTTTAAGAGTCCTACTCCTTCCAGCTTTAGGTTGCTCTCCAGTGCCTTTAAGCAATTTTTTAAATTTTTGTTCAGAATTTATAATAGCTATTGTTAGGAGGGTTATTCTGCTGTAAGTTTCTCCCCTGTTAATGAAACCAGACCTCATCAGTTAGTGGTCACTACTCTTCGAAGCAGTTGAATGTTAAAAGGAAGGAGAGATAATAGTCTTAAAGGAGAATCTAGGTTAGAGAAGTGTTTCCACAATGAGAAATACAAACGTTTCTCATCAAAGAAGGAGGCGGCTCTAGAGATTGAGGTTGCAAAAGATAGAGAACTAAGACATGGTACTATTAGTGAGGGGATTAAATTGAGTGCAGCTTTGGAATATGCAAAAGAAGAGAGGAGGCAAGGGGATTTTGAAGTAGCAAGGACAGGAGCTGAATGTGAAGGGGTCCATTGTTAGAGGAACACACGAACTTATGAAAGCTGTATGGATTCCTCATATTAAAAAGGGAAGTGAGTAGACTGTGATTAAATTGAATTCAGGTTAACAGAATGCATAGGATGGCTAAAGAATCAAGGTGGGAATAGTCAAGTGTCACTCCAGAGTTACTGGCTTTAGCTGCTTGTAGATAGCATTTTATTTAGTGAAAGGAATTTATTTGAAAAGGAATAAGTTAGGACAGAGGGTGGTGATGGAGCTTGTGAACTAAAGTTTGGACATGTTGAATTCAAAAGGACATGTTATGGACAGAGGAGGAACTGACTTTGAAGTAAAGGAAGAATTTCTGCGGTGTTAAATAGGAAGGAAGAAGGCAGGGATGAGAGTAGATTGGTAGGTTTTGTGCATTTGGAGAGTGAGCTGCCTAGAGAAGAGCGTAGGATTGCTGAGAAGTGTGTGGGTCCAGCACTGGGGGGCCAGTTGAAGTTGGTGACCATGAAAAAATTTTGATAGGCATCTGGACATATGGATCAGGAGTTCAGAAGTGAGGTTGGGATGAAAGTAATATTTAAGAGATACTGGCTTAAGGGGCACCTGGGTGGCTCAGTCAGTTAAACGTCCAACTTCAGCTCAGGTCATGATTTCACGGTTTGTGAGTTTGAGCCCCACATCTGGATATGTGCTGACAGCTCAGAGCCTAGAGCCTGCTTCAGATTCTTTGTCTCTTTCTTTCTATGCCCCTCCCCTGCTCGCTTTTGCTTTCACTCTCCTGCGTGCTCTCTCGCTCTCTCTCTCAAAAAAAAAACATTAAAAAAAGAGAGAGAGATTGGCTTAAGGCTAGTAAATCAAGCTATAAGAGTGCGTGGAAATTAGATGGATTAAGAAGTGGGAAGGCCCAGGAAATTTCAGTATTTAAAAATGAGTGGAGAAAGAGTAACATCACAGAGAATGGGAAGGAGCATCCTGTGAGCTCAGTGGAAAAACAGGCATATGTGGTGTCTATGCCACAGAAAGCACTTGCACAGTGTCAGGAAAGGGTCGCATAGTCAGTAGGGTAGAACATCCCCTGGGGGTCAAGTAATATAAGGATGGAATGTGTCCATTAGATGTAGTGACCTGGAGAGCTCTTTCAATGTGGTGATGAAGGCAGAAGCCAATTTAGAGGAAACCAATTTAGAGGAAATGAACAGTAAGATGGAAATAAGAAAACAAAGGCAACTCATGCAGATTATCTCTAAAAGAGAGTGATAGCTGGAGAGGGTTGGAGAATGGAGGGATTTTTGTAATGGGAAAAACCCGTGCATAGATTTCAGTGGAGAAGGAGGAAGGGATGCAGGGGAAGGAATTTTTCATCTGGTGTGAAAACTGCTGGTATAGTAGAAAAGGCTGGTGTTATGGACAGAGGAGGAACTGACTTTGAAGTAAAGGAAGAACTTCTGTGGTGTTAAATAGGAAGGAAGAAGGCAGGGATGAGAGTAGATTGGTAGGTTTTGTGCATTTGGAGAGTGAGCTGCCTGGAGAAGAGCATAGGATTGCTGAGCAGTGTGTGGGTCCAGCACTGGGGGGCCAGTTGAAGTTGGTGACCGTGAATTTAGTGCTATCAATTTTCTGAATATGTCTTCTTCCACAGTCCCTAGCAGTCCCAGGACAGGCATGAAAAAAGTGGATAGTTAATTCAGCCAGGATCAAAGTGTTGGAGGTGAGTGTGATAAATGAAAAAGGGGCAAGAAAGTCTGGGAGGCTTTCCAATGAAATCTTGGAATTTAAGCTGAATGGGAGTGAAAATAAATAAGGACTAAAGACAGTAATGAGAGCTGTTGAGTAAATAAGAAAGCATGCTGGAAGATGAATGCTATGTTAGAGGTTTCAGCATAGAGTGGTTTGGTTGAAAACATGATTCCAGTGTCTGACCATGAGAGATGGTGGCTGAACTGGAATATAAAAGATCATTGGTAAGAAGGAAGCAAAATAATTGAGAGGCCATAATATGATGGATTATTCATAGAACACATTAGTTTTCTATGGCTGCTGTAGCAAATTACCACACATTAGGTGGCTTAAAATAACAGAATTTATTCTCTTTAGCTCTGGAGGCTAGAATCTGAAGTCAAGGTTTTGGCAGAGCCACACTCCCTCCAAGGCCTCTGTGGGAGGAACCCTCTTTGCCCATTCCATTTTCTGGTAGCCCCATGTATTCCGTGATTTATAACCACATAACCCCAATTTCTACCTTCATCTTCACATGGTTCTTTTCTATGTGTATCTGTCTTCACATGGTATTTTCCTTTTACTATAAGGACATCAGTCATACTAGATTGGGTCTCACCCTACTGACCTCACCTAAATTTGATTACATCTTCCAAGACCCAATTTCCAAATATGGTCATATTCACAGGTGCTGGGAGTTAGGTCTTGATATATTTTGAGAGGACACATTCAACAAATAACAATGTGAATGTTCAAAATTACCAGTAGCAGGAATAAAAAGGGACCAGAGATTTCAGTGAAGGGCAGGTCCAGGACATACACGAAAACCAATGAGAGAGGGAGTGGAGGATGATGTTATGAGGAGTAAGAAGCTTCAAGAAGAGGAGTTAACCTCTTTGAGTTCTTTAAGAAGAGTAATGATCTGGAGACAGTCCTGGTGGGAAAGGACACAGAGCCTACTTCTTACCTAACTCCTCGGTCACCTGAGGTATGAGAGAATGAGCATCCTGTAATTGGGAAGTCCCCAAGGGAAGTGGGGTCCTTTGGGAGGAGCTGGGTTTCATCTGTCCAGGCAGCATTCAGAGAGAAGGCAGAGGATGGACGATGGAGTGTGTCAATTGTGGAGTACACTTTCTGGAAGAGAGAAGGGGCTGAGTGAGGAGATTGGAGGGTGAGAGCATTAAGGAAATGATCATACAGAAGAAGAAAAATAATACAGCAGAGAATTGACACTGCAATTGACACTGCAAATGGCAAGTGTCCAAGAAAACAAAGGTAAACGCCTTTGTGGGCTTAGCCTACAGTCTTCTGGAGGATGGTGGCTGTGCTATGGCATGCGGGAAATGGAGACTGGATGGTCATTCTGTTAGACAAGACCTTCTTTTTCTCTTAGCTGCCAGAGGATCTGTTTGCATGGTCAAGCCTTGCTGTCCAACATGTGCAGGTGAACAGAGTGGGTAGGAGTATTCTGTACAGTCATGTCTACATGGTGAGTTGGCCCTCAGGTGAGGTCCTGAGGGGACCAGGGTAGACACTCTACATCAGGTTATTACTCAAATTGGGCCAGGCACTATTACTGTTTTGTGCAGGGTGGAAAAACGTTTCATTTCGTATTGGGCCATCCATGAATTCACCCAGTTGAAGGGTTGGGGTAGAGTCCTAACTATGCTCAGATTCTGAAAAACATGGCTGCAGTTCTTCTCAATTAGCAGCCAAACTATTTTCTTTCAGGAAGTTTTATTCTTAGATCTTCATCCACATTGAGCCTCGTGCTCTGCTATTTCTAACAGTCAAGAGATGAGAAGGGAAACAGATACCAAAGAAGTAGCATAAAAGTCAAGTGTAACGCATGTCAGGTTTATTAATGCATTTGTCTTTTGCTGCTTCTAAGGACCTCGTTAAAAAGGAAAAAAAAAAAAAAGTCCAAACTTTGAACTGTAAAATCTTTCCTCATCTGTATTGTTCACCTTCCTACTTGAATTATTAATATTGTTGTGATAACTTATCTGCTTGTGGCAATACCAGTCCCCTCTTTTTATTTAAAGACAGTCTGTACCTTAGTGGTGGGAATCTTCACAAGGAATTTATTCAGTGTGTAAAGTGGCACCATAGCTCTGCTGTTCATTAACTTCTTCACAGCAGGCAAATGGCCCCAGGTGAATTATGAGTAGGTATTATTCATACCCAGGCACCTCTGCAGTACTTAGTACTTTGCTCTTCAGACCTAATAGCTGCTATTTTGGTCTCAATTAGCAGTATTTTTTCTTCCTCCATCAACTCCTGAACTTACTAATTATATCACAAAGACTTGCCTTTTTCCCCCCTGTGATTATACTATCTCTTTTTTATTCATGGCTGTTATATGGGAGAAACACGATGCATTGCATGTGTGTTAGAACTTGAATTTTAAGAACCCAAGCCATGTCTGTGTATCATTTTTATTTCCCATGGGTATTTTAAAACTTGACGATAAAACTTACGCCATGATTATGACCGTTTGTGTATCTTTTGAAGTTATGTACATCTTTATAGTTCACAGACCGAACCATTTCTAAAGAACACTGGATAGTGATTTGAGAGAACTGGTTTTGTTCTCCCTCCAGTGTGCTGTAAGATGTTACACAAGATAACCTCTCAGGTCTGATTTTTTACCATCCTATGAGGAGAGTTTTGTAAAGAAAATGTTTAACATTGTTTTAGAAGTTAGGATTTCCAGCCATTTAAGTTGACAACTTCTCCCTTTCAGCAATTTGTGCAACAGTTTTATTCTTTAAAAGTTCATTCTTTTTAAGAGTGACCTGAACAAACTAGAGGAGTGGAAAAAATTGTATGAATCCTTTGTAAACAGAATTTTGTTTGTCCTTCATTTCCTGGCATGCAACAAATAGGTGATTTTAAATAATTCAAACACATTGGAGAATGTTATTTCCTGTTATTTCCGGGAAGGAGTACAAAATATCCCTAATTAGGTCATTCCAAGATTTAGCTGCTTTCTCTATTAGGATGTTTTCAAATAATTTTCTTCCCATTTCACTTAAACTCAACTGAGCTTTATCCAAAACCTTTAGAAAATGCAAACTGCTGGTGCAAGAAAGCTGTTTGTAAGCCTCTCTCAAACAGTTGGGTTTTTTTTTTTTTTGTTTTTTTTTTTTTTTAGCTACAGAGTGGTTGACAAAGTTAAAAACCCCTTGACCTAATGATCCATTTCTTATTGGAACACTTTCATCAGGGATTTTTGACCTAACCCCTACTTGAGCACTTCACTCTATATCCCAAGATATTTCTACTTCAAAATAGAACAGATTGTCCTCTCTTTGGGGTGGATCGGGTACACCGCTGCCTCAGAGCACAGAGGGGGGGATAATTGATGTCTAGCCCACCTCTTTCATCCTAGGAGTAGTCACTGGAGACTTGAAATTTGGATTGAATCCAGATCCAAACCATTTCACTTCTTTTACCTAAAGATGAGAAGAGTTTTTAGAAATTAATGCAAGCTCTGAAATGGAGTCAACAGAGAAGCCTTAGTGTTACCTACCATTCAACAAAACGTCTAGTAAACAGCCAAAGAGTACTTTTGGTGAAAAATACATCCGAGAAAGGTGAGAACTTTTTGATGTTCATGAGGTTTCCATGGCCTCCTCTGATCACCGTTGAAGTTGGAAAATAAGCGCTGTGGTTTTGCTCACTACCTGGTTTCCCAAGTGAATTACGTCAAGAATGTTTTCTCTTCAAAGATGATAAGCCTGGCCAGCATCCAGGGGATTTGGCACAGACCTCACCAAGAAGGGCAGTGCTTCTTAAACCTGAATGAGCATATTCTTCCATCCCCATCCTTGTCTTGGGTGGGGCCAGAAATTCTGCTTTTATTTTTCTTAACTTCTGTATGATTCTTAGGCAAGGGGTCCTCAGACCACACTTTCAGAAATTGGGCCAGGGCCGAACTTGCAGTCATCAGCATTTGACTAAGTAACAGTAAAGTAGCTAGCCAGTTTAGGTGTGTAGATGTCATCGCAAAATGAAACAAAACTATGCCCTTGGTTTTATTAGCATCACGTTTAAACTTCGCTATAGGCTGCCATGGAAAGTTCCCAATTGCTATAGTACTGAATGAACTTGCTTCTTTCCCAAAATGTACAAGTTTAATAGGATGCCAAACATGGCTTTAATTTCCATCTTACTTGCTGAGAATATAAGGACAAGTTCCCCGGGAGAGCAACTGGATAATTTGAAGCATTTGTCTTTATAGGGTCTTGACAGGCTTTGCTTAGGTCAACATGAGCCAAGACTTTGCTTTTTGAGGTGTGTCACTGCTCTGTCAGTTTCTATCAATGTGTTCATTGTCTCTCATGGAGCCAAGTTAACTCAACCGTTATGGAGTGGAAGTACCTCCTGGTTATCTAGTTGGGAGAGGCGGGGAGGGACGAAAGGCCATAATCTGCCCTGCAACACCTATCCCATGTCCTCACTGTTGATGGTGAAACTCAGTAACCTGGGTTAGTAACTCGGCAGAGCTGCGAGGAAGGGAACTCCAGTGATGGCCCAGTCATGTGACCTTGAATGGTTGAGCAGAGGCAGTACTGGACATGGTGTTTCCTGGCCAGTTTTACTAGGTGCTGAGTGATGGCTTGGGCTCAGGTAGGAAGAGTTAACCATTAAGTCTCCTAATGGTTTCTTTGTGTTGATCAGAGCTGGTTCATGCCCTGAGTGAAAGGGATTAGTGGCTTCAGTGAGAGACCCTTTATAGAGAATGGGGCCTAATAGATCTTCACAGATCAGTGAGCATTTTGTGATTGTCCAACTAATGCTTCCTGGTAGAAATGACATTCAATAGAAGAAGACCTAACCGGAGGAGGTAATAGGCCTCTCTACTACCACTCTAGTGAAGTAGTGCTTACTATTATTATTTTTACCCCTGTGACTTAGTCCATAGTCCATAACTGGAAGGCTGCATCCCCCGTTTGTCCACCCCTTACCCCCCACCAACTTTGGCAACTATCATTTCATTCTCTGTATTTACAATCTGTTTTGTTTGTTTGCTTTAAGATTGGAGATATTGGTGAAATCATATGGGTTTTGTCTTTCTTTACCTTATTTCATAATAAGACATAATAGCATAATACTCTCTAGGTCCATCCATATTGTCACAAATGGCAAGATCTCATTCCTTTTTATGGCTGATTAATAGTCATTCGTGTGTGTGTGTGTGTGTGTGTGTGTGTGTGTGTGTATGTGTATCATATCTTCTTTATCATATGTAAGTGACACTTAGGCTGCTTCCATATCTTGACTATTGTAAATAATGCTATAATAAACATTGGTGTGCACATATCTTTTTGAATTAGTTTCTTTGTTTTCTTTGAGTAAATACCCACTACTGGAATTGTTGGATCATATGGTAGTTCTGTTTTTATTTATTTATTTGTTTTTTGAGAAACCCCCATACTATTTTCCACAGCAGCTGCACCAATTTACATTCCCACCAAGAGTGCACAAGGGTTCCTTGTTCTCCACATCCTCACCACCGCTTACTTTTTATCATTTTGATTCCAGCCATTCTGAGAGCTGATATCTCATTGTGGTTTTGATTTGCATTTCCATGACGATTTGTGATGTTGAGCATCTATCTTTTCATGTATCTTCTGACCATCTGTGTGTCTTCTTTGGAAAACTTTCTATTCACATTTTATGCCCATTTTTTAATCAGATTATTTGATTTTTTTAGTGTTGTATACTCTTTTTATATATTTTGTATATAACCCCTTGTCTTCTCCCATTCAGTAGGTTACCTTTTAATTTTATTGTTGGTTTCCTTTGCTGTGCAGGAGCTTTTTATTTTGGAACATTTCGAATAGTTTATTTTTTGTTTTTTTTCAAGCAGTGCTTATTATTAAGTAAATGTGTGGTTTTTTTTAATTTATTTTGAAAGAGAGAGCACGAGGGAGAAAGAGAGCAGGAGAGGGGCAGAGAGAGAATCCCAAGCAGGCTCTGTACTAATAGCCTGATGCTGGGCTCAGTCTTGTGAACCATGAGATCATGACTTAAACCGAGATCAAGAGCTAGACGTTCAGTTGAGCAATCTGGGTGCCCTGTGAATGTTTTTAACCCATGCAGCTACTGGCCTAGAGTGCTTGAGTTCCTGCCATATAAATGTGTTTTAAAATATCTGTGATGGGGGCGCCTGGGTGGCTCAGTCTGTTAAGCATCTGACTTCAGCTCAGGCCATGATCTCATAGTTTGTGAGTTTGAGGCCTGTGTCTGGCTTGTGCTGACAGCTCAGAGCCTGGAGCCTGCTTTGGATTCTGTGTCTCCCTCTGTCTCTGCCCCTACCCCACTCACTCTGTCTGTTTCAAAAATAAACATTAAGATTTTTTTAAATAAAAAATAAATAAGTAAAATATCCGTGATGAGTACTACGTGCCCCCTTACAAATGAGAGTATGCAGTACTAGTCCTTGCACATAGAGCTAATCTTTGTCAATGTAAGAGTCTAGTAGTAGTAGTTTAGCTCACATGTTAAAAGGCAGTTAGAATGGATGAGGTCTCATTCTCTATAAGGGTATAAAAGTACTTTTTCCATATTGTTGAAGAATGTTTACGACTGTTATTTATCATCACAAACTCTTTTTATAACTGCAAATTTTATGAACATCTGTCCCATATACTCCTGCCAAATTTTTTTTAAATTCAGAACTTCGTTTATAGTGATACACTTATTTCTACCAAAGCAAAAACTCGATGTGGTGGGCAAAACTAAAAGCTGCATTTCCACATTGGAATTTGGATTCAATTTGAGAGTGGAAAGGAGGCATTGGGGAAAAAATGCAAACCACTGGAAGCCAAGCTATTGTCCTTGCCCCTCATCCATGAGCTCTGTGCCCACTTGAGATCCTGAGTCCGTGAGGCTCCTGGGGCTGATGCTGCAGTCAAGGCAGGACCCAGTACTTTGGAGGTTTTTCCAAAGAGATAGTGATACTGATGACCAGTGCAATTAGGGAATAGCACTTGGAGCACCCAATGTCTCTGTTGTCTCTGTCAGCCTTCAGTTCCAGGTTGGCGTTTTCTCCACTCTGATGGGTTCCCCATAATGCTTTCCTCAGTTGTCCCCCTTCCTATTATGTAATGATACCTCTGCTTTGGTAATAAAGAGCAGCCTCACCATGGATTCTAAACTCTTTAACAACCATGTCATCATTCAGAAGGGAGGAGGGAGCAAGTGAAATAGAGAGGAACGCATGGGCAGTACAGTGCTGATCCGTGTTCCTTCTACCAACACTGAAGTAAATCAAGCTTGAGACTAGACTTTCGTACCAGCCCACCCTCTCAGCTTTTTACCTTATCCCTTGGTGTTTCTGCCCATTGTACCCCATTCTGTCTCCATCATCCTGTACCCTGTGCTCCTCCTGATGTGTATGCCCCTAACTTCTTCATGGAACATGGGACATGCACAGGGTTCATCTCCTTGCTGACAGGCCACCTGTCTTCTTTTCTGATCTCTACTATTTTCTGGTACACAAGTTCTTTAGAATAACAGTTTGTTCCTCTTGGTAAGCTCCCACTGAAGACTACAAATTTTAGAGTCTCGCCATTTATCCACAGAACTTGTTGTACTACCTGTATCCCTCATTAAGCCAGGGTTTTATTTATGGCCATATTTTTTAAGGACCATATAAAGAGTTATTGTTTCGGTAATCTCTGTCCATAAACGGTAGGTATGTTTTGCTGCTCCTCTACATAGCTTGTTTTGTTTTGGTTTTTTGGGTTTTTCATTTTTTGTTTTTGTTTCTTTCCCCCACATGCAAGTGTTCCAAGTCTCCACCTTTTGGCACCTTTCTGATTTAACATGCTGACCATGCCAGGCAGGGGGATAAACTTGGTTCAGTCAAGAACCAAAGTAGCCATCCAGCCTGTCAGTTACGCTTTTCCCCAGCAGGCAGTTTTTATAAGCCAGCTGCCCAGCATTTTGTCTCTGATTCCTTGGCTGCCCCTTCTTCCTTATTTTAAAGAACACCAACTTTGCAGCATTAATTTTTGCCAAGCCCTTGGTAACATTTGTCCTCACTGTGCCAGAAACAACAGATTCTTGGCAGAAAATAGGTGTCCTGGACACCTACATGTTACTTTTGGTTGGGGCCATATCAGGCAAGATTATAAAAACAATAGTCATGTGGATGGCAAATTATTGGGTTATTCATTTGAAAGAAAATTTGATATTTTGATGAATTTAACTCTTTATGGAAGGATCTACAATGAGAATCAGCTCTTTCCAGGGACCCAGATTTACTTGTTTGGCCCAGTTGCTCTGCTGTGTCTCTTAAATTGGGGTCAGTGACTGCCTGCTTCAGAGTCACCTGGGATATTCTTTTAAAGTACCCACCTGGAGAAGGGTCCCAGGAATCTGAAATGTTAGCACTCTTAGCCAGGAGATTCTTGGGCCCACCATATTTCTGCATAAATTCTTCCAGAACAGGCTTATTTGTGTTAGCTCTTATGAGAAGTCTGAGTATTATCAAAGGGTAATTGATGTTGCAGGTGTTACTTTCACTAAACATACTCCCTAAGAGAAGGTAGACTATGTTGGGTCTGCCGTTCAGTGTCAGTTAAGCCAATATCTGGATATATGACAGATGGGGCATAGAAACAGGGTTGTGGATGTTTTTAGTTCTTCTGCCATTTGGGTTGGCATTCTCAGTAAGATTTTTGTCACAGGATATTTGTCCTGCAATTTGTCACGGGATAGATGTCCTGCTTTTAGGTGGCAGTGGCACCTCCTTTGCATTGAAATCATTTCAACGAGTGTTCTTTTTTTAAATTTTTTATTTTTTGAGAGACAGAGACAGTGTGAGTGGGGGAAAGGCAGAGAGAGAGGGAGACACAATCTGAAGCAGGCTCTAGGGTCTGAGCTGTCAGCACAGAGCCCGACGGAACCCATGAACTATGAGATCATGATCTGAGCCGAAGTCGGACCCTTAACTGACTGAGCCACCAAGACGCCTCAACAAGTGTTCTTCTTAAGTAAATATTTAGATCCCTAGCAGAAGGTTTTTATTTTATATTTTTTTAAGTATCAACACCTTTTTATAAGTTGATAAACTTCTCCCTTTTCCTTGCACGTGATCAACTTCATGCCTTTTCACGCTCTTGTCTTGGAGTAAACCTTAGGCCAGTACAGGCAGCATCAGATACTGCCATCGCTTACCTCTGGCTGAGGGTGTTTTTGCTTCGTAAATCTCCTTAGGCTGCAGCAGTGATTTTCCATGGCTCTCAGTTCTTCCAGGACAACTCCCTCATCTCTGCAATGAAGATGCACCTAGGGGTGCGTGGGTGGCTCAGTCAGTTTACTGTCCGACTCTTGATTTTGGCTCAGATCATGATGTCACACTTGGTGAGTTGAAGACGCACGTCAAGCTCTGCTTTGACAGTACAGAGCCTGCTTGGGATTCTCTCTCTCCCTCTCTCTGCTCCTCCCAACCCACTCTCAAATAAGCATTAAAAAAAAAAGATGCACCTAGAGACAGGTGGATTCCGAGAGTGTCACATTCTTAGAGTTGACTCCTCAGGCATCAATCAGAAGGGAGCTCCTTCACTTCTTTTCAAAGATAATGACCTCTTCCTCCTCTTCTTCCCAAAAAGAATTTTTTCCAACTGTATTTTTCAATTTGGTCAGGGGCACCTGGCTGGCTCAGTCATAAAAGTGTGTGATTCTTGATCTTGGGGTTGTGATTTCAACCCCCATGTTGGGTGTAAAGATTACTTAAATAAAACTTTTAAAACAATATGTGTACCTCACCACCTTACATATAATGCTTTTGTTGGAAAAATGTAAGCAAAAATTGAAACTTACCTGATTTGAATAGTTTCTATCTATATTTTCAGAAAGATTTTCTATTCTTTATCATAGCAAAATATTAAAATAGAAAAAATTAAGTCTTTATAATTTTTAATCTTGTTTCAGTAGAATGACTTTTAACACAAATAGGCAAATTCTGCTCCCTGAAAATGTCTACAATCTATGTATGTACATGTTTTTAAAATCTATACTTACATATCTTTGGTGGAAACCTGCCCCATCGTGCCCAGAATTGAATTGCCTTTTTTGCAAGAGAGCACTCACGTGGTAAGTCAGTCTTAGATTGTAGAACTCTGTATGGTCTTTCCTGCCAGAAATCTCAAATTTACAAAGCTCTTGAGTCCTGATTGTCTCACTAACTGCAGTAGTAGCCTTTGTATTCCCAGTGGCCATTCTAAAATAGAGAATTATTTCTGAGAGAGTCAAGAATCTCATATGAAGCCCTTAACTTCTTATTAAAGTATAGGAGTTAAGAGGAGGCCGCATAGGAAAATTCTGCAAGCTTGGCGTAGGGATGGTACCTTCTCTTCACAGGAGAAGAGACACAGGATCGGTCAGAAAGAGCTGAGTTTGAAATTCAGGATTTAAGTGCCATTTCCAGGGTGTGATTGTGGGAAAGTGTTTCAGCCTTTCTGAGTCTGTTTTCTTATCTGTAAATTGGCTATAATCTCTTCCCTAAGGGTTGCAGTTAGAGTTAAGTGAGAGAATATAAAGAATTCAGCACAATACCTGGTAAAATTATATAGATGAGTAAATAGATACATTTAAAATATATGTGTGTGTTCTATTTTTGTTTCTCCACTTACCCCTGTAAGTTTTATCTAAATCTTTTGTATCTCGGTTGAGTTGCCTCTAAAATAATTGTAAAAACCATCCTCCATTTTCATAAAAATCCAGATCCTGGGCAACATCATCAGATTTAAACATTCACTATATAACTTTCTTCATTATAATCTATCAAAAATTTAGCAGAGGCAACAAAGATAAGCTTAAAAGGCACTTACCTGCATAAATACTTAAACCTGGTTGGGACAAGATATGGATGTTAGTTTGGTTAATGGCTGGTTCCGCCTTTGAAGCATAATACATATAATGTATTATCAATAGTAGAGAAGAAGTTCACAAATGAGCTCATGTCTGCTGTAGGTGGATGAGATAATGTCTGTGTAGTGCTTAAAACTCCTGAAATTCAAGCTACACATGCCACCTCTGGCTATCTTGATGCTATCCCATGGAGAATTGGTCTTATCCAGTGCCACTGTGCACCCAACTGGAACATCTTCTGGAGGAGAGATTAATTTTCTATGCCAGGCGGCTAGGGATGCCTTCTCAATCATGGTCTTTGAGTTAGGACTACATCAAGATATCATAGGGTGATGGTTATCAGTCTTTTTTTAGGTGGTGTGGTGAAATGGAACAAACATGATAGAAAACAGGCCACTGGGGACTGGGTCTACCTCTTCTTATTACTAGCAGACCTAGTGCACCTAAAGAAATAGACTCCCTTGTATGCACACTTTGAAATCTAGAACCATGAGAATAAATACCAGCCATATTTATTCTGGCTTTATTTATTTATTTATTCAAGGCTTCTGAATAGACATGTCTGATTGGTGAGGGCTGGCTTGTCAAGGACCCTCTGCTTTGCCCCAAGTTTTGCTTCTGTCTTGTGGTTCTCCTGTTTGTTTGACTGCCCCTATTACCATCCCACTGACCATACTGAGGCACCTTGCTTTAATATTTTGGCTTCCTTATAGACCAAAATTCTTTGCTCAATTTATGTAATCCATACAAAACAGGCCAGAGCTTCGAAAAAAATGTTAAAAAGAAAGGAATAACAGAAGAAAAATTAAAATGGAAAGTCAAATGTATTCCAGTGTTCTAGCTTAAAGTTTCAGATTCTTAGGCAATTAATATACTCACTCTTCTTTCCCCATTTACATGGAATCCCAGAGGAAAGAATGAACTTCCCAGGTTCCCTTATTTCCTACCTTCAACCCTATCATTGGGTGGATGCTTCTGTAACATCTTCCCAAGAACATCCCACTGGCTATGTTGATTCTTCATAATGTGGATCAAAGAATGTGAGATGCACTTCTCTCTGCTACCTCATCTCTGCTTACTTAGTTTTGGCCTCTATTCTTACAGTCACTGCTTCTCCCCAGATGACTGGAATTAGTAATGACCTACCCACTGCAGTAGGGCTGAGTCCATATAAACCCATCAGCACATAAGTATAATACAGCCTCAATCACATGCATCTAACTGCTTAGTCCTGGGACTGGAGTAGGAGGTATAGGTAGAAACACTAGTAAACAGAAGTTATTCTTTACTTTCTCCTTTCTCTGCACACTCCCTTTACTGACCCATTATACTTGCACGTGCTTGACTTTTCCTTTAGGGAGTTTGGCAAAAAAGCAAAGGAAAGTAAGGACAGAGGTTCTATGAAACTCATAACTTAAAAATGCTGCTTCCACTAATGGAATTTTAAACAGAAGGGAGGAATACACACAAGAAAATGGAAAGAATAACTGTCCCATCTTCATTCTTAAACAAAAATTTGAGTTTCTTCTGTGCCAAGAACTTCTTGTTTGCATAAACCTTCTTGAGGCCAACCTCCAGTCTGGGCTGGGCTTTCCTAATCACACCATTGCTAAGTGGGCTGTGTGTGTTGCAGTAAGTATAACTCATCCCCCTCAGTTTAGCATTGAATGGTCTCTTTTGCATTGTTTTATAAAGTCTCATGTAGAGTAGATGTCTCTTCAAATAGGTTAAAGACTCCTTAAAGGATAAAAACTATGCCTTACTTTTCTCTTTTGTTCCCCACACCAGCTGGTGCAGTACTGAATGTGTGTTGTTATGCTGTTCTAATACAGGACTGCTTAATGAACGTGGGAAAGGAAAGTGAGGTTAATTGAGCTGGCTGTGGTGGCTGGGTCTCCAGGAATTCTCCTATTATGGAGAATATGTGTTATATTCGCATATTCCTACTCTTTTCCCAGAGGAGCCTAACTCTGCTGACATCTGTGGTGATACCCATACACAGCCACAGAGATCTCCACTCACCTGTCATCATTCTGTTGGCACAAAAGGGAGCATCCAGTGAACAATTTGCCAAGTGTAACTACAGTCTCTCTGGTCCTTTGGATACTTGGTGTGGCTTATTCTTGCTGATTCCTAGCCTTTTTACACTCTTTCTCATCCAGTGGAAATACCAGTCATCTTCTCCTCCTCCTCCTTCATCTCCTATGTCTAATTAATCACCAGGTCTTATCTCTCCAACCATCTCAAGATTTTTCAAATTCATTCTTTTATTTACATCTCCAGTGTGATTACTTTAAAATGTGCTATTGTCACCTCATAAGCAGTTTATGGCAACAGCCTCCTAATTTATTTCTCTGCCTTAGTTTAGCCTCCTTCAGACTGGACCCGCAATGGTCTCTCAAAGATGAAAGTTTGATCGGATTGCTTCCAGCATAACTTCCTTTAATGGTGTTCTATTGCTCTGAAGATAAAGTCCAAACTTCTTGACAAAGGAACTCAAGATCCTCTCAGTCTAATGCCTACTCAGTCTTACTTCTCACCTCCCTTTGCTTGCTTCCCTTTCCTTCCCCCTTCCCCTTTCCCCCACTCCTTCCCATTGTTCCACCCCAGGCATGTTAAATTCCTTATGCTTCCTCACTTGTTTTCTTACTCACCCTGGGCCTACTGAAACCTACTTTGGAAATTGTCCATTGGCTTCCTTGACACCCCCCTTGACCACACAACCCTGAAGGGTGGGGAATTTGCCTTATCCTTACACAAAATAAGAACTTCAAAAATACTAGATCTATAAATGAACATTTAAGTGAGTTATTGATGTTTTGATTTCACCGCTCTGTGATGGATAATATCTGACTTTTTTTAAGTTTATTTATTTTGAGCAAGTGTGAAAAAGAGAGCATGGGCTGGGCCAAAAGAGGGAAAGAGAATCCCAAGCAGGCTTCATGCTGTCAGTGGAAAGCCTAACACAGGGGTTGAACCCACAAACTATGAGATCATGACCTAAGCTGAAATCAAGAGTCAGACACTTAACTGACTGAGCCACCCAGGCACTCCTGATATTGATTATTTCTATGTACCAGACTCTATTTTAAGTCCTTTAAACATAAAAACTGTCTATTCTGAGAAGTAATTACTATAATATTTCTATTTTACAGATAAGGAAACTGAGGCACAGAGAAACCAAGTTACCTGCTTATTCTCATTCAACTAATAAGTAGTTGACCAGATATAGGACCTCAGGCAGTTCTATGCTAGAGTATTTACTCTTAACCAATATGACCTATATTGCTTTTAATTCAGAGCTATTGATAACATTTCTAGGGTGTGTCATTAAGGCATGACTGTGTGAGAACCATATAGATCAAATAGAGAAGTTGAAGAAGACCCATGATAATGAGACAGTTGGCAAAAGGGTCCAGCCAGGCAGGTGAGTGCTCAGTACAGTTTGTCTGCATCCACAGACACCATCAACCACATACTCTCAGGTAGTCTTCTAGGACACACTCAGTTCAAGAAGACTTGAGTTGAGCACTTGCTCTTTCTTTGTACTGGGGATACCAAAAGTAGGAAAAGACAGATTTTTCAAGATCCCCACAATCTAGTGAAACAGACTGCACTACATGAAGAATCATATAGCCAGAACAGAGTGTGGCTAACAGTGTAGTAGAGGGGTGACAGCCCTCTGTGTAACTGACTCCCCTCTTCATTTTCCCCAAAGTTTGGCTGGCACAAGCCAGCACAATGCTGAGTGCATACTGTGAGGTTCTCGGTAGAAAAATGCTATGTGACTTTAACAACGAGAGTATCAGATTTCCACCATCTTGGTTTTAGTGAGCCCCAGAAAAAATTCGTTGAGTGCACTAAGGAAGATGTTACATAGATTTATGGAACATGGAGAGTCCATAGGCCTTCCCTTCTTTGACTTTCTACATAGCAGAGCTAAATTAATACCTAGTTCCTGGCTTTCTCTACGCTCTGGAATCTCAAGGTTTTCTGTAGGACATTTGAGAATGTAGTGCATCTCTAGGCAAAGGACAGAGTTGGGGAGAGAGATGAAGAGCTATTTCAGAACAGATGTCAGCAGAGCCCTTCTCTCCGTGCTGAGAATCTGTAAACACATGCCGCATGCCTGCCAGGCAGAGTGACTGAGGCATGGGCTCCAGAGCACAGAGACAATGAGCTGACCTCCTAGGGGACTCTCTCGCTGCAAACAAATTAGCTTTGATGGACGAGTGGCCTTTGCTCATTCTTGAAGAACATAGAGGTGGGAGCTCAGGCCTGTGTGGAGTTTAATTAAGGATGGCAGCTGATGTAGCAGGTCAGATGGCTCTGTGCTCTGGACTCCATTTATGTCACAAGTTACTACTTGCATTTTGTTTTCCTCCAGATACTCCTGTTGCCCTGTCTTCTCCCTTGCCACTGCCCATGTGTCGTTCTGTGTGCTGTTAGAGCAGTGTGACCTTATTCCCAAGCGTAGGCTCCAGGCAGGGACCACACTCTAGAGGTAGAGAAACTGAACTATAAGGAAACTGTAAGCCAGCGCAGGTACAGAACTCTCATTTGAGGTGCTTTCTCCCTGTGCCCTCTCTCCCATTTCAGTGTGTCCATCTGCACCAGTAATTAAGTCATGGCCACCTTGGGACTTTTAATATCTGGAAGGAAAAGAAAATTATCATGGGCACATGTCTCGTCTCCATATTACTGGTGGCCCTTCACCAGAATGGATGATGGCAGTGCTGGGGGAGTGCTCCTGTGGATCAGACCCAGGGAAGAAAGAAGGGGGACTTTGAATCCCCTAGTCTCCTGTCAAGGCAGGAACTCTGGCTCTGAGGCCTGTGAAAGTTTCTGTCAAAAAAGAGTGGAGTAGATATGGTTCTTATAAAAGTGAGCATGAACGTTGAATTAGCCAAGAAGTACCCTTTAAAGTGCCAACCATAACTAGACCTTCCTGAATAGAAAATGTCCAAACCACATACTTGAGTGAAGAGGAAGAAACACTCAAACCCTGGCCCTTTTGCTTCCTATTCTGGTGACATGAGATCTAGGTAGATGAAGTGGTGGGAAAGAATCTCTGTAAAATTCTGTGTGATGGCGCTGTTTTTGGGGAAACTGAGTTGAGCGATATATGTTTATGGCATAAGGCCTTTAGGGAAATGCTTTATCATAATGTATGCTACTTATAATGATGCTCTATGCACTCTAGAAACCCTTTGTGGATGTGATGCCCTGTCCTGCATTAACAGTTGCTTGCTTGCTCAAGTCCCATACAAATGAGTTAATTACTTACAGCAAGAGCAGGCTTTGGAAACAAAGCAAGAAATACACAAAATAAAAGCTGTTGTGTCCTGATAATAGTTTCTCCTATAATAACTTTGCAATTTTTTGTAATACCAGAATTCTAGGAAGACTAGGTTTTTAGGATTTCGGACTATTTTTGGAGACCCTGAGAGGAAAAGTACTTAGTGGGAAAGTCCTCAAAATTGAAGTGGGTCATAGGCCCTTAGCCTTTAGGATAGGATTACACATTGTTGGCTTGGGGGTCTGAAAACTTTAATAAAGGGAGATAATAGCCCAACACGTAGAATGTCATTTTATTTGAGGGCATTGAGGTTGGGAAGAGGGGTGAAGAATATACAAAATGCTTCAAATTTAAAGGAAACTTAGAGATTACCATTTCATTATTTTAAAAATGAAAATGTTGAAGTAAGAGAGATTATCTGTGCTTTGGTAGCAGGCTTGCTGTGGCTTTTAAGTTGGAGCTCCATGGAAACAGCCCTACCTATCTGAGTGTTAGACATAAGCTGTTGGTGACTTCTGGCCCTCCTCATTCCTGTTACTCTCCTGGTGTCAGTGTTCTCCAGTGTCTTGAAGGAAACAAAGGCTTGGCATGCTGTATTCCTAAGGAAGGTGGCATGTCACGAACCTGGATTGTAAACTCCTACAGAGCAATAATTTTGAGTGTCTTTGTATCCTTCTCAATACCATGTACTGCGTTTCATATAAATGTAATACTTAAATATTTGCTGATTGAAAATATTCTGGTGGTGAAAAATACCTTTAACATTTCCATCACTGGCAAGAATCATGTAGAGTTAAGTGTATAGACTTTGGGGACAGACTGCCTGGATTTGAATCCAACTTCGCCAAATAGAAGCCATGACCTTAGGCATGTGACCTAACTTCTTTGTGCCTTAGTTTCATTGGTTGTAAACTGGAATATGAACAATTCCTATCTTACAGGGTAGTTGTAAAGATTAAATGAATTAATATATTCAAAGCACTTAAAACAGGGCCTGGCACAGAGAAGGTGAGCATTAGCTATTACTAGTCAGTGTGCAGCAAAGGCTGTCTTTAACTTTGTTGAGAAATGTTCCAGAGCAAGTACAAATATTATATCACTGGAGCACATAATAAATTAGACTGATTGTTGTAGGGGTCATCAGTTCTTATACTTCTGGACATTTCTTGTTGCAAATTATATTTATATAGCTCTTAATCCCCTCTAATACCCCTTTATACCGTAGTATCCAGGTTTTCTTTTTTCTTTTTATTTGTTTTGAGAGAGAGCAGGGGAGGGGCAGAGAGAGAGGGAGAGAGAAAACTCCAAGCCAGGCTCTGCACTGCCAGCACAGAGCCTGTCGCAGGGCTCAAACCCATAAACTGTGAGACCATGACCCAAGCCAAAACCAAGAGTCAGATGCTCAACCAGCTAAGCCACTCAGGCACCCCAGTATCCAAGTTTTCTTAACAGGTAAATAGATTAGCTATTGTGGTCACTATTGTCCAGAGCCACACTGTGGTCTGTCCACTGCCCTCTTATAAATTATTGTGAATGATATCTCGGTGGCCCCCGTCCTTTGGTCCTACTCAGGCATCAGTGTAGATCAGTGTATATTTCCTTTCCCTTCTTTAGCAAGGCTGTATATGTGTTCTTCTCTGTGTGCTACCAGCCTCACTGAAGTTTCTCCTGACATTTTGGTCACTGTTTCCTTGAGACTTAGACATTTTCTTCTTATCATCATTTAGAATCCATCTTGAAACCCATCTTAGCTTGAATAAGAGAAATACATCTCTTATATTCTTATTTATTTATCCATCCATCCATCCATCCATCCACATGTCACTTTGATTCATAGGCTCTTTCTTTGCCCTTGAGATGTTATTGTGTGATTGGTCCCCTACTGATATGAGTAGGTGTCCTCATTCTGGTTTTATTTCCACAGTATGTTCCTCCAGATCTCTGCGTCTGCAATTTTGTGCTGGAACAGTCCCTCTCTGTGAGAGCCCTGCAGGAAATGCTTGCCAACACAGGTGAAAATGGCGGTGAAGGGGTGAGTACCTGATTTACATCCTAAATGGGGATTGGGACACAGGATAGCCCAAAAGTACATACTTTATTTCATTCTTCCAGTTTTGAACTGGAAAACCTTAGAACCTTGAGCTGATCCACATAGAGATACTAAATCTTTCTGTGTTTGATTCCTCTTATTAAACAACCCTAATCCTGCTTCCTTTGGATTAACCAACTTCCACCAGAAAATGGAAGAGATAACCATTTATGCTGCATGCGCAGGCCATAGAACATTGAACCTACTCCTCTTCCCTAACCTGTAATCCACCAGAAAATGTGAGAAGGGCATTGAGATGGAGGGTGCCTGTTAGGTAGTTCTTTTTTCTTGGGAAAGTCTCTTTCAAGATTTAGGACTGCCCCGATGAAGTATAACTAGGTTATAATAGTTTGGTGAGGATTTCCTGTAGAATTCAGTCTTTGACTTCCAAGACATCCACAATTTCATTCATGATGAGAAAATACAGAGCTGTCAAGACTTTTTATTGTTAGAAGAATGGTCCCTAAGTATAAAACTGAGGGACTATACCCCATAGCTCCCATGTAAGAAGGTCTTTGACCAGAGACTTCAGAATAATTTTGATTATTTCTTTCCCAAATAACCCACCTCCATTTATATCCATTTATCATCAGATATTTTAATTCTGTGGCCTGAATATCTCAAATCCAAACATCTCCATCCACCCCCCCTTAGATATCACACTAGATGACTATCCTGTCTCTGTCTTCCAGATTACACCAACAGTCTACTAACTGCTTTGATCCCTTCTATACTTAACCACACATGCACACACCCCCCACTGCCATTTTATTTCATTCATTCATTTCTAACTTAATGTTCTTGCCAAAATTCAGACCTAATCATTATACTTCCCTATTTTTAAACTCTTGGTCTTCCCATTATCTTAAGAAAAATTGTAAATTCCTCAACTAGACAAAAAGCCTTTGAGGATTTGTGAGCCCTGCTCACCTTTCCTACCCTGTCCCTCACCACTTTACCCCCAGACACTCAGTGTTCCAGCCAAATTGAATTCCTTTCACATCCTCGAACATGGCAGTGCTCTTCTACCCCTGATCCTGTGTGTCAGCTATCCCCTCCATTTAGAACAGCTTCCTCCTCCTCTCTCTCTTCCCCTGTGAAATCTCTACTTCTCATTCAAGGAGCCAGTTTAAATATTAGATCCTCTGAGAAGCGTTTGTTGACCCCATGAGTCTGAGATGGGTGCTCTTGCTTGAGCAATAGTCAATAAATAGTTCTCATTCTGTACTATAACTGTAAGTCCAATTTTCTGCATCCTATACTAGGGAGTAAACGGCATGTAGGTAGGAACAATTTGTAGTACCTAGCACAGTTTATTCTCATTTGACTCAAATGAACTCATACATAATAAGGAAATGTCTCATTTATGGTAGAAGAGATGATGATCATAGACTGTAGGGAATCAGTATTTACATGTAGACTGTAGGGAATCAGTATTTACATGTAGGTCATCTTCCAGCATTTAATGTGATCTTACACAGCCTTATCATCCCTTGGGGCCATAGTGTTCTCACCTATAAAATTAGAATGTTTAATTAGTTTTCTAGGGTCCTTAACACCAGTGTTTGTGATTCTTTGCTCTTTTGGTTTAAAATAATATGCTTTTCTCAGCTACCCGAGAATAGCTTTGTTTTGTACTGGAGAGCATTAACACAGGTGAGTTTTTGTTCTTTGGATGTTCACTGAAGTCTCTGTTCACTTCCCCATCTCATCGACTTCGGTACCCATGCTTTCCTCCATAGGCATATGCCCTTCAGCTCAGTGGAACAAATCTATTTTTAATTCCTCATTGTTTTTCCAAAACTAACAACTCATCATTTAAGACCTCTTTGGTGAGGAGGAGCTGGTGGATTTGGAATATTACCACTTTCAATTTCAACCAAGATCAGCTAGACTCTGCCTTCGTATGGCCCAAGGATAGAAACTGGTAAGATAGATGCTATGTTAACTGGAGAATTATCTCTTGGTCATTCTTTTATCCTGATTTGGTCAAAAAGTGTATTTGAAAGGACTCTTTCATTTAGCATGAGTGATTCAGGGAGTTCTGTACATGACAAAGTACATTCAGAAGTTCTGGTTGTAATCCTTACCCTTCTTTATTGCCATGCACTTGATTAATAGTCATAACTTGGTTTGTCTTAAAGATGCATACATAGCAATTCATTTTCCAAAGAAAATGTGAAGACTCTTGATAAGGGTACTTAGTTTTGGAGCATACAAATAAGACCTACCTTAAATAAGAGCCATGTTGGAGGGGAAGTTTACTCAATATAATTATATATTTCAGGGACCATCTTTAATTTACCATATTCAAAGAGCAGTACATTAAATCTTATTGGATGATTCATTCTTTTTGAAAACTTGAGTCCAAAATAAATGATCCACAACGTTTTATTATTAAATATTCATTGATCACCAATGTGGGTCAGACTCTGAAATTTCCTGCATGTCACATCACTTTTTTCTGCTATTTTACCAAACAAAGAGAATATAGTAGTTTTTTTCTCATCTTGACACATGTATTATTATTATCATCACCATCATCCTTGACTAGCAATTTTAGAGCTAGAAGGAAGGGACTTGGAAGGGGAGCTGGAGTGCAGATGGGAAAGGGTACTCTTGAAATTATTAAGACGTTATTATTTGGTGGTGGTTCTTCTAACTAGTCACCTGGATAACTAGTCACCTGGATAACAGCTTCAGCTCAGCTACTGTAACCCTCTTGGAATGTTCTCACAATTCCATCTGGGCTCTCGATCTTTATCATGAGAAATGATATTTTTAGATAACCTCTTGAGCCTGATTGTTTTGCTTTCCTGATGTGATTTCTGTGCCCATTTACTATTAGTACTTAATTTGATTTTAGATGATGATATGCAGCAGGGAAGAAAAAGAAAAAGAGGCAAGGGGGGAAAAAAAGGAAGTGAGTTAACATGACAGACCATAATGATTCTCTGGGAAGCCTGGGGATGCTTGAGTGGGATGATGCTTCCTTTGTATGCCAGTCCATTCTGTTTGGAAATAGGCATTTACTGCTTTTAAATAGATATTACTTTCACTAATGATCATGACTGCCACCAAATGGGATGCTTTGAAGAGTGTAATTTTTCCTTCTAGCCATAAATTGGTCCTTGTGTGGTGTGTCTGTTCACTGCTGTGCAGCAACTGAACATGTTTAAAAATGACTTTGGTGGTTTGTTTATTCACGTGATGAGTGTACAGAAGTCTTTTTGCAAGGAGTTACAATTCTGCAGCAATTCCCCTTGATAATGAAGAAAACAAAGGTGTCCAGCTTTGTTTAACAATAGAGTTTGTTATTGAAATGTCCTTAGCTACAGCAAGTAGCACATGGGACCCAGCTTTATGTTGAAAAGGAGAATAAATGATGAGGAGGATCTGGAGGCAGACAATGTTTGATGCCACCCAGAGTCCACCGTAGGTAAATTCATCTATGGATCAACCTGACTCTGATTAAATCCTATCTGATTTTATTCTGGAGAAAACAACCAAGAGATACATGTTGGCACTGTGGCCAATTAAATAACTGGAGTTTGAGGTAAAATCCCTGAATACAAATATTAAAATGCTCTAACATTTTTGATTGATTGATTAGACCTACAATATATGAAATACCCAGCCACTTTCAGCAGGACATGGCACTAAAAGAGATGGCACCAACTCCCTCTGAACCCCCAATCCCACCATCCCTCAGAAATTTGTAGTGAGAACAGGTCAGTCTTGAGAATCAGGCAGATGTGTTTTCAATCCAGGTGACCTCTGGGGCAAATTACTTTTCCTTTCTGTACCTGACTTTCCAAATCCTCAAAATGCAACCTACCTCATAGTGTTGGGTGAAAATTAAATGAGAGAAATCTCTACAAGTGCTGAAAATGTATATTGGTTTCTCTACATCTCTGCTCCACTCCCTCTTTTCATATTTGGATGCCTCACAGGAAGGAGAGGGCTGGGCTACATAATGTGGTGCATAGAACTTCCATGTGGGTTTTGACACGAATGGGCATAATGCTTCTACAAATGAAAGGCCTTCATTAATACAATTACCAGCTGCACTCCTTCTGATAAGGGCTCTCCTTTTCTCTAAAACTTAATCATTGTTAGACTTCTACTAAAAAACAACATGTAAAATGCATTAATGTTATGATTGCCATGTTAATGTTATGCTTTATATGAAGCAGAAGAACACATAACATCATGAACACGTAAGATCATGCTTGACATTAGCTGCTAAAATATCTAGAAGGCTAATAATATACAGTCAGCCTTTTAAAAATTTCTCTAATTTTAGAGAGAGAGACAGAGCATGAGTGGGGGAGGGGCAGAGAGAGAGGGAGACACAGAATCTGAAGCAGGCTCCAGGCTCTGAGCTGTCAGCACAGAGCCCGATGCGGGGCTTGAACTCACCAACTGCGAGATCATGGCCTGAGCTGCAGTCAGCCGCTTAACCTGCTGAGCCACCCAGGCACCCCTACACAATCATTCTTTTAACCTTGATTGGGAAATGTGACTGGAAAAATATTAATCCTGCAAGGACTTTTCTCACAGATCGCGTCACTGAGAGGTAGTTCTTTAATTTCCCATATTACTTATGTGATAGTCCCACTAACTCTGAAAAGGGCATCAGGCTTCTTTCATTTGCCCCTGTCTTTAGAGTGGGAATATTACCCTCAACACAGCTGCTAGAGAAATGCACACGTGTGGTGTATGACACCGTTATTGGGTCCGAGGAGAAGAAGCCCCTGCTTTCTCAGAATTAGGGATTGTCTCCTGGTACCATGTGACCTCATAACCAGCAGTGTATGTGAGTAACACGCTGTATGCGTGTAAAGGTCATTAAAGTACATGTCATGATATACTTACCTTGTGGTCAAGTTCAGGACATTCATCCATTTCACAAAGTCACAGAAAAGTGACAACATCATATTCTAAGAATCTGTGTAAGATACACGGGGATTGTTATGTAATGAACAAATCGAAACAGATGCTGATGAGGAGAGTTAGGAGCCCCTTGAGGAAAGCTTGAATTCCAGCTGTGCCCAGATTTAGAAATCTTCTGTGAACTCATCCAGCATGAAGAAGTCTAATAGGATCCTTACCTCTTTATTCCTGGGGTCCTGAGTTCCCACCATTTCTGTGTAATATAAGGGAAGGAATGCCCCATCATCGAGATTTAGCCTCTCAGTCTGAGGTTTTTGCCTTCCCTTCATACTTGAAGTTTTTTCCTTTGGACAAAAACTACACAGTCACTTCTGCATGTATTATAAGTTGTAGGATCTTCCCATATATGCCATAAAGCCAGGATACACCAAAATAGCCCCATGAGGTGTTCAAATATGACCTTCCTTTGCACGAGTTGGTAAAAGCCACTACCTCAGGGTCCCCAGGGATCTCCCCGGTGCTCTCACTTGGGACTCTGGCCCCACCCCCACCCCAGTGCCAGTGCCTGTCTGGTTGTTTCATCCTGGGGATATGACCCCTGTCTACTGCCTCATTAGTGAGAGCAGGATGCCATGGTATTAAATTTTTACTTGGCTTGCCCCTGCTTTTTCTTTTAAAGTGGAGAAAAATAACATCCTGATTTTTAATGCTTCCCTTTCTATTTTCACTGACAGCGGGTTGCCCATACCTACTACAAAAATAATATTTTTGTATTTAAAAACATAACTACGCTTATTTGGTGAAATAACGCTTACATGTAAAAACTTGGGGGAGGTTATATGTCAAAAACTACTCTTTCAAATCTGTCTAGTGTTAGAGTTTACTCAGATTTGCTCACTGGAGGCAGCCTGTTTGGGGGAGGAACCTGGGAGGCAGGAAGTTTAAGCTTAGTCCTGGCGCCGCCAACCGGAAATCTGAAGGCAGCAAATCTACCTCCTCTGGGCTTTGGTTTCACCAGCTCTTAACTACTTGACACCTCCTAGGTGCAAAAGAACTTTCCCCTGCCTGTGGAGGTTGCCCTGCACCAAGTTAAAAAGGGAAAGTGTTGCCACTGGATTCCTCTGGAGTGCCCTAGGGACTATATAGCCCACCCCTCTAATGAGCTGTGGAAATGTTAGCCTGTTTGTGTTAGCCACTGTTCTTGAGACCGGCTGTCATAATTTTAGGTAGATTTGAATCAATGTATTCATTTTCTTCCTACCCTCGTGTGGACAAAGAATTTTCCAAACTCTAAGACAGCACCTCTAAAGCATGAAGTGATGACTATAGAATTTTAATTTTTTTTTTTTTTGGAGAACTGAATCTCCTATAAATTTTCTGTGGAAGGATATGGGATGTAATCTGTAGTTTTGACACAACGTCTTTCTTCAAAGAGCCAGATGTTATTTTCAGAAATTAAATAATAATGAGAGGCCTCCAAACTAAGGTTTTGAATATGTTTTTTTCACAGAGCAAATTGTCATTAAACGTATATCCCCTTTCTTGCTCCTTTTTTCCCCTCCTTAGAGTTCTCTCACATGTTAGGCTATGATTTTATGCTGATATAGTAGATTTTAATGTTTTTCTGATAAGCAGATATTTATGAAAATGTATGCAGATAACTCATAATTCATTTTTGAACTAGCCTTTTGATAACATAGTATCCAATTAAAATATGCCATCTAGAAGACCTTAATTCATGGCAAGAGAGTACCTGTTTGGTTTTAAAAGAAAATCCAAATGGTTGTTTGCAGTATGTCTAAGAAAAAGAAGTTCCAAATTTGCCTGATTTGGGCACTGACGATTTTGTTTGGGTGGATTTTCTTTTTTTTTTTTTTAATTTTTTTTTAAAGTTTGTTCATTTTTTAAAAAATTTTTTACGTTTATTTATTATTGAGAGAGAAACAGAGCATGAGTGGGGGAGGGGCAGAGAGAGAGGGAGACACAGAATCTGAAGCAGGCTCCAGGCTCCGAGCTGTCACCACAGAGCCCAATGCAGGACTCGAACCCATGAACCGTGAGGTCATGACCTGAGCCAAAGTTGGACGCTTAACCGACTGAGCCACCCAGGTGCCCCTAACGTTTTGTTCTTTTTTGAGAGATAGAGAGACCGAGCATGAGTGGGGGAGGGGCAGAGAGAGAGAGGGAGACACAGAATCCGAAGCAGGCTCCAGGCTCTGAGCTGTCAGCACAGAGCCTGACGTGGAGCTCAAACCCACGGACCACGAGATCATCACCTGAGCTGAAGTCGGACGCTTAACCAACAGCCACCCAGGCACCCCTGGATTTTCTTATATAAATGTAATTATGAAAAATTGCTGCCCACAAAGTTTGGCTGTAGCATGCTGCTTGCTCGTTTCTTGATGACATTAGCACTGTACCAGGGGAAGAAGTAAAAACAAACTTCTACATCTGATGCCACCACTTAACGTCTAGCTCAAATAACCACATACGCAAGAGGTGGGAAATCCACCCCCTTTATTCTCATTGGGTTTTTTTTCCTACAGTAAACATCCGTTTGATTCCTCAAATTACTTGAAAGCTTTTGCAAGAACTGCATACACTAAAATATCGATTTACTGTTTTGTTTCTGGTTTTGCTAGCTCAGTGACCTATCGGAATGGGTATGTTATTCACTCCTTTAATATACATGTACTTTGCATGGACAACTGACGCCAGCTTATTTGTAATGAACTGAGCTTCTCACGTGTGAGTGTTCAGGGCAATTTCCATTCTTTGTGCCTCTGCAAGACATTGAAAGTTTTTTCAAGTCTCTCCTTTTTTATTCTGCATGTGGTCTGGATGGCCTATGGCCATAGGCTTGAACGTGGTGAAGTGACAGAAGTGTGCAGCCTTGCCTCAATGCCAGCTTCTCGGTGCTTCCACTCTCTCCTGGTGCCATGATGCAATTCCAGTTCTGCTCTTCTGTAGGGCTGGAATTCATCATAAAAATGGAAAAAGCTAGTTCAATGGTCTCTCTCCTCCAACATCCCCAGAGTGAACCAGCAGAAGAATGAAATGTTAATTTCAACAATTAAGACTAACCATTAAGGTTAACTAGCTTTTTACATTTCTTCATATCCTGAGTAGAAGCATTTTCAAGGGAAAGAACCCATAGAATGAATTTTTAAAGTTACAGAGGATCAAATCCTCCTCCTTCCTGAATATAGTGCTTCAGCTTTAGTGGAATTGCCTTTTCTTTGGGGAAATGTTTTCATTCTGAGTTGGGTGCCTCATACTTAAAATCACTATGGCTGTGTGATCCTGGTGGCGTTTTTGCAAATGTGGTAACATTCAGCCTTGCTAATGTTACACAAACCCTGGAGTTCTTGCCATTCTTGCTGTTGACATTCAACGCTGTTAGTCTAGTCTTGTCGTAATGACCTCAGTCATCTTAGCTTGAGCATCTTCTCTATGGCTTGACCAAAGATGGTTTTTTGTACTGTGTTTTGTTTTGTTACATTATAATTGCAAAAAAATAAATAAATATTTTTATTAAAGTTTCTTAGGGGAGTGAGAAGAGATTGGTCCATCTAAGCTTTCTGTAGCCCATATACTGTGTTAGGTATATAGTCGCATTCTTGTGGGGGGTGTTGATGAGAGATTTTGCTGAATTAAAAAAAAAAATAATTGTTTAGTTGGGGCAAGGGCAGAGATGGGTTGTAAAAAATGGATTTCAGCTGCGTTTTTAGGTATGTGTTTTAATTCTAAATGATAAGATATTTGAATTTAGGGGAAATGTTTTGGGTTGAAACCCTTGCTTACCTTTTAAAAATGAAGCACATTTGGAATTCAAGAAATCCTGGGAGAATAGAAACCTTTCAGTTTATTTATTAGACTTTCCCTTTGATCATGTAATTTACTTTTTAACAGCTACCAGCGTTTAAATTATATATTTTTAGGGGGAACTGAATGAACTAGAAAAACCTCCAACTTATTTCCATTTCATGAAAGTTTAATGAAAGCACCTAGGTAGATATTCTGGTGAAGAAAAATTATCTTGGGACCAGAGAATCCCTGATCTCAAGAGGCATTTCCCTCAGGGGAGTGAAAAACCCTGCAGCTAGCACCCCCACCCTACCCTTACGACTGTGTGGTTTTAGAATGAAGGAACCTGGCATTTTGATCAAGTGGAATCAATGGAAAGCAAGAATAAGAACTAGAATATTTAGGGGGCTCTTGGGGTAAAAAGGCCCCCTGCTCTGCCGAGGGCTGGAATGGCAGGATGCTTCTGGTTTTGCAGTTGTTTCCTGTGCCCAATACTCAGGCTGGTGGGGGAGGGGAACGTGGCTGGCCAGCACAGGCTGGGAGTTCTGGTCTGTGCATTGCCACTCTCTGCTGGTGCTCTGTCCACCTGTCAGCAAAATGTGGCCTCGAAGCTACATTAGTGGCTCTTTAAAAAAAAAAAAAAAAAAGTTTCTTTATTGATTTTGAGAGGGATGGGGAGAGGGAGGGGCGGAGAGAGAGAATCCCAAGCAGGTGCTGCGCTGTCAGTGCAGAGCCCCTACCCAGGGCTCAATTCAGGAGATTACAACCTGAGCCAAAATCAAGAGTTAGACACTTCATCGACTGATCCACCCCAGGTGCCCCTAGAGTAGTGGCTCTTAAACATCATAGGGCACTGTGCCGGGACCCATGTCTGCCTAGGAATAATAATTTGCAAGTCATCAGGAAAATAACAATGTAATGATTGTCTCACTAAGCTAACTTTATGAATGGAAAGATATACCTTTTGTTATTTTCTGTGATTATGTCTTTGTGATTATGGTTATCAAGTGGGTTTATTTATTGGTTTGTTGGTCGATTTTATTGAAATTACAGTGATCGTGTAGGTAGCTTTCTTCTTTTAAAAAAAAAATGCCCTTACTGGGCAAAATGTAAAATTGGTCACTGTGTTGGTGATCACTTTTGCTCCTGATGTTGAAATCATAGCAGCTTTTGGAGTTGTTTAGCCCATAAGACCTCTTCTTATGAACTCCAAGTTCTAAGTAGTTTGACTCAAATACCAGACACCTGTTTGGGCTTGAAAGCTGTTGCTTTAGGCGCACCTGGGTGGCTCAGTCGGTTAAGCATTCAACCGGCTCAGGTCATGATCTCACGGTTCGTGGGCTCGAGCCCTTCGTCGGGCTCTGTGCAGACAGCTCAGAGCCTGGAGCCTGCTTCGGATTTTGTGTGTGTGTGTCTCTCTCTCTGTCCCTCCCGTGATCACACTGTCTCTCTCTGTCTCTCAAAAATAAATAAATGTTAAAAAAAAGAAAAGAAAAGAGAACTGTTGCTTTACAAAAATTCTGTTCTGATGAAACCCAGAGTGTTGGTGCCCTTGTTGGTTGCAGTTCTCTCTTTCTTGGTGGATAGATAACTCCAGGTCTTACCTCTGTTGCAAGGGGGAGGCATTCTGAGTTTCTAGGCACCAGTTGTGTGTCCTGTGTTTATGTTATTGAGAGAAAAGTGGACCAGGTGGTTAATAGGAATGGCCCGCTCACATGTCATTAATTATATGTGGCTGGAGGCTGGGTTCTCTGCCCCCATTTCTCTGCTGCTTGTCTACTTTGATGAGGTGGAGGATGGCAGGCAGAGAGTTGTTCTAAAGAATGAATTAAGGGCCAGTCCCATGTCCATGTGGTCAGCGCCACACAGGTTTTTGCTGAAGAACCTCCTTTGGGAGTTTGATTGAGAAGTTGTACCCTCTGCCCTCTTCCCCTCAGGCCTTCTGTCTGGGTGGTCTGGGACCAATGATGAGAACTCATGGCAGGACTGTTCCTGAAAATACCTGTTTTCATGTCTTTGGTGAGATTTTAGAAAAGTAAGTTGAATGCAGTACTTAAAAATAAACCTTACGTGTATATATTTAAATAGTTATTAAGTTTATGAGTTGATCTTAGGAATTTCATATTTATTGCTGGGGTACAGAAATCTTCAACTTTATCTTACAAATGGGTACAGGTAACTGAATTGCAATTACTGAGTCATCTTTAATCAAGCAGAGAGAGCAGTGGCCCTGACTCTCTCAAAGTTAATGTAGCACTCTACTTGCTGTTCAGGCAGGGCGACTGAGGAGAGAGAAGCAGGTGTTAGGCCCCGAAAGTCTATAAAACTGTCTTCCCATGATATGACCCTGGAAACTTGACGTCCTGCCCTCATGGGGATTTCCCATAGCGGCTTGGGAAAGGGACATGTTTGCAAACCCTTATCCAGTTTTAGGATTCATACAAATTTTGGAAATGATGACCTGACATGGTATACTATCTCAAACTCCTTTCTCGCAGCCTTGAAATGGATCCATTCATGTGTTTCTAGAGATTTCCAATAATGGGGAGAATGGAGGGTGAATATTTAACAAGGTGCATCTCAGAATCTCTTGCTCTCCCCCGGGTTGTAAATTTTATGGTGATGTTGATTGCCTGTTTGGCTCTCTCACCCCACCCAGGCAGGCCTTGCCCCCAGGGTGATATAAAGTGGGGGAGCAAGTCTCAGAAGGAGGAGCCACACTTCTCTGACCTCAGGCAATTGACCTGGGTCACCAGGAGGATGAACAACTGCTGTTTCCCTGTTTCTTATTTCTTGCTGGCAGCCGCTTGGATGTGTGAAGGGTAAAGCGATAGAGATCTGCAAATCCATGATTTCTGTCGAAGTCAGTGGGAGAAACAGTAGGATGGAAGTATTCTCAAGCCCTCTTTTAAGAATGCAGTCTCTTAAATACTGAGAACAAACTGAGGGTGGATGGGGGGTAGGGGAGAGGGGAAAGTGGGTGATGGGCATTGAGGAGGGCACTTGGTGGGATGAGCACTGGGTATTGTATGGAAACCAATTTAACAATAAATTATATTTTAAAAAAAGAATGCAGTCTCAGGTTTTCCTGTTGAAAGTGAACTTCATTTCCTAGTCTTATAACCCCAATCTTTACCTATGGCCCAGATCCTTCATAAACTCCTTGCTGTATCTCTCCCAGGTGGAGCTACCTAGGCCATGGTTGCTTCACCTCTAACATTATTTACTTCATTTGTAATTTTTTACTAGATTTTTTTAGATTGAGCTGTTCCCATGGCAGCCAGGAATGGTAAGTTCACTCTGCTGAATCCTGGTCTGGACAGGTCCAGTTCCAAATGATTTTCCCCTTTCACCTAATTTTGTTGCGCTCACAGGAATGCAAAATACTCCTCAGCCCTTCTGGCCCCTTCCCCTCATTTGTCTGTCTGTCCTTTAGCACTCATCGACTTGTGGCTCTTAGAAATATATATTAACTTAATTTTAATTTTAATGAACCTTGGTATTTTTCATTCTTGTGGATAACAGACATCACTCAGCATCTCCCCAATTTGCACTAGTCTTTCCAAACTTATCCCCTGTATAAGAGAAATCTATTTGTATCTGCCTTTCTTGATTTATTTTCCTCCGTTGATAAACTACTAAGATGTTAATTCCAACAGAAGAAAAACAGACTTTATTTTCATGTCTTGTATTAAATTTTTCCAGTCTATTCTGCTGAAGAGTGATATTACAGTTGCAGTGTCCTGAGAAATGTACCAAAATAATCAAGACCTTGCCATCCTTGACATTTGACTATGTTTCGTCCATAAGAGCTGCTTTAATTTATCTTCAGGTTTGAGCACAGACACAGATAAATCCAGCTCCAAATAATCAGGTTCTTATCAAACATGCATGTGTCTATCCTTCCAAACCAAAAGACTTTTGTATTTATAAGATCTACTCTAAATGTAGTCACTTGATTTGGCACAGGAGTCTTGAGTTAAATCTACCTTTTCCTTCCTCACATCCCAATGGGTTCCATAGCAGGGGCAGACTGAGACAACACCCTACCCCCAGTGTCCCCAACCTCCCTGATGCTAGGGCCACCTGGCTCCTGAAAGTCCAGTTGGTAGTCCACGAGACCTTGCACAGCATTCTGTCCCAGATGGAGCTCCTATAATTTTTCAGACCAAATTTTTTTTAAAAGGTAATCCCCATGGTAGTTCACCAGTAAGGGACAACGGGGGTCACCGTGTTAACAAATCGGTGGCAAGAGCCAAACACATTATCTAGAGTTCTCCTACCAACTAAACAGCCTTTCTAATTCATGTCCTTGTTTTATAATCTAGTAATTGAAAATCATCAATATAGGACTAGCATAATTTGAACTGAGAAGACGTGAAGACTATGGAAACTCAGCTGTACATTACAGTGACTTTTCTTCATACCGTGTCATCGCTGTTCTTGTTTTAGCATTATCTTAGATTATCTTCCATGTCTCTTTCCAAATACCCTGTGTATTCCAAAATACAGTCATCATTTTCTCTGTGATGCCCAGATCCCTTCTTCTTGGTCAGAGGAAGCACATGTTAGCCTTTTGAATATTACTGCTGATGTCTTAGGGAACATCCTTGCTCCTGCATGGCAACAAGGTGGCCCAGGCCCATCTTAATTCTTCTGTCACAGACATGAACTTGAACAACTGTGGTTCCATTTCGTGGAGAATAAGTCGGAGACCAAACTCTGCTGTTAGGGAGGCCTAATCCATAGCCCCTGCCATGGCTAGTGGAGGAGATATTAGCATGATACCAAAAGAGAGATTACTTCAAGCATCTTAGTGAGACTTTGTTTATGAAGACCATAAAGGTCACAATGGTATCTCCTATGTAATTCCAGTCTCACTCAATTTTTCCTGCCTTACATGAGCTCTTATTAAACTATTTTTTTTCTTTTTGAGATAACAGATTTCCTGTGGCCTGTAGCTATATTGTACTGCACTGTGCTTTCTCTATTTATTTAAAACACTTAAAGGAGTAGCTACTGTATTCCATTTCTGTCTTCTGGTTCCATGGCATTGTTTTCTAGTATGTTAAGGAAGAACTTTCTTGATTCTTCAAGCTGCATAAACAGTTATAGATGCACATTGATTAATAGGCAGGGATAGGTCACCAGAAATTTTTATAGCTACCTTGGCTCAAGTCGGTCAGTCTGTCTCTCAGACTCTGCCCCTCACTTTGGACTGACTGTCTTGGACAACCTGTTTGCTGCTTCTGATTTCTGAGGAACATTAGTCAGCCACAGTCTCTCCCAGAGTAATTAGCAGAGATCACCAGCAATATTCTTTTTAAGTTTCATTGAGAGAAAATGGGCATGCAACACTGTAGAAGTATAGATATACAGCATAATGACTTGACATCCATATATTGTAACATTACTACCACAGCAAGTTTAGTTAATAGCCACCATCTCATATAGTTAAACTCTTTTTTCCTTGTGGAGAAAGGAATTGTGATGACAATTTTTAGGATTTACTCTCACAGCAACTTTCAAGTATGCCATATAGCAGCATTACCTAGAGTCATGATGTTATATATTACATCCCCAGTACTGATTTATCTTCTAACTGAAGTTGGTCCCTTTTGACTACCTTGAACTAAGTCCCCCATTCTTCAACTCCCACTTCTGGTGCCATAAATCTGATCTCTTTTTCTAGGAGCTGGCCTCTTGTTAGATTCCATTATATAGTTTTGTCTTTCTCTGTTTTATTTCACTTAGCGTAATGATCTCAGAGTCCATCTATGTTGTCACAGATGGCAGGACTCTCCTTCATTTTGTGACTGAATAGTATTCCATTGTGTATATACACCAAAACTTCTTTATTTGTTGGACACTTAGGTTGTTTCCATGTCTTGGCTATTATAAATAACATTGCAGTGAACACGGCAGTGCAGATATCTCTTCACATTGTAATTTCATTTATTTTGGATAGATACCCAGATACGGCATTGATGGATCATAGGGTAGTTTTATTTTAAATTTTTTGAGGAACCTCCCCACTGTTTTCCATTGTGGCTGCACTAATTTGTATTCCTACCAACAATACACAAAGGGTACTTATTTTCTTCACATCCTCACCAGCATTTGATCTTTATTTTGGGGGGCAGGGGAGATGATAGCTATTCCAACAGGTGTACAATGACATCTTACTGTGGTTTTAATTTTGGTTTTCCTGATGATTAGTGATCTTGAATACCTTTTCATGCATCTCTTAGCCATTTTCATCTCTTCTTTGGAAAGATATCTATTTGGGTCCTTTGCTTATTTGTAATTGTACTATGTAGGATTTTTTGCTACTGAGTTTGAGTTCTTTATTCACTTTGGATATTAACTCCTTATCAGATACATGAGTTGTTAATATTTTCTCCCATTCTGTAGGTTGCCCTTTCACTTAGTTGTTTTTCTAGCTGTGCAATTTCTTCTAGGAGTTTTATGGCTTCAGGTCTTACATTTAAGTCTTTAACCCATTTCAGGTTAATTTTTGTGACTGCTTTAAGATAGGGGTCCAGTTCTGTTCTTTTACATTTAAATATCCAATTTTTCCAGCATCGTTTATTGAACAGACTGTGTTTTCTCCATCAAGTATTCTTGGCTCCCTTGACAAATATTAGTTGACTGTATATGCGTGGGTTTGTTTTTCTGCTCTCAATTCTGTTCCATTGGTCTGTGTATTTGTGTTTTATGCCAGTACTATACTGTTGTGATTACTTTATCTTTATAATAAAGCTTGAAATCGTGAAGTGTGTTGCCTACTGCTTTGTTTTTCTCTCCCAGGATGACTTTAGCTATTTGGGGTCTAAGTAGCTAATGGGGGTCTTTTGTGGTTCCATATAAATTTTAAGTTGTTTTTTCTACTTTTGTCAAATGTGTCATTGGAATCTCAGTAGGGATTGAATTGAATTTATAGATGACTTTGGGTAGTATAGACATTTTGTCGTCTTTGGTTTCTTTTATCAACATCATATACTTCTCAGCATAAATAACTTCCACCTGCTTGGTTAAAATTATTCCTCAATACTTTATTGTTTTTGATGCAATTGAAAATGAGATCCTTTTCTTTATTTTTCAGATAATTCATTGCTTGTAATGTTATTTTGAGTACCAAGTCAGCACATTACATTAATGGTAACTACCAAACCCATTGGGAAATGGTTGATTCGTGGATTTTTCTCCAGCCATCAAAGGAGGCAAATGTCAGCACAACTGAAGTTGGAGTTGTATTTTATATATTTTTTTGTTATATTTTTCAGATTGCGAACCATACTCCATGTTTTTGAGCTTTTCTACTCGTCCTCTCACAGATCACTGCTGCTAATTTTAATTTCTCTTCTTTCTCTTGCCCACAAAGCTTCTCTTGCAGCTCGAGGGAAGTTGGGTTTCACTTGTCAGTCTTCATAGGTTATCCTTCCAATGTCAGTGTGATGAATTTACTCTCTGCGCAATGGGGAGAGAAATATATCTAATGGTGTTTGCACCATCCAATTCCTGGCTTCCATTCACAGATCAGCATCGAAGACTTCTTTTTGTTCTCTTTGACAGAGAGCTACTTGGGAGCAGGAACGCTTAGACCTAAGCTAGACCTCTGAAAAGCGGGCTTTTGAAAGCAGCCATGTGAATAGCACTGCTCAGGTGTTACATGATTCAGAACACCTCAAAGAGACACTAAGCTTGCAGACATGGAAAAGTAGAATGTTGTAAATAAGGATGCAGGATGCTATGCACTCGTAAGGGCAGGGGACCTATAAAGCACAGAAGCCAGAGTGAAAACAGATCAGAGATGATCACTAGGGAGAGGAGTGACCCAGTGGTAACCAAAGAAAAGCAAAAGACCTTCCCCCTAACCTGTTCTGTTCTTTGCCATAAACTTGATCTTTTCCCAGGCCTGGTAGAGTCCAGGCTGGTGGGGAAGGAGGTCCAGAATGTGAGTGAGGCAGATCAGAAAGTATCTAGTGACCTGCAACATGGCGAAGATAGGTGGATCTGGGGGATGGTGATAGTGGGACTCCCCAGAGAGATGTTATAGTAGGGACTTTTGTCTTTCCACCTGTCACATATATGGCAACATAGCTAAGAGGCAGAGAAAGTCCATTTTTAGTTTGACTAAAGCTATCAAGCACAAGGGGCAACAACCATATTTATTCTTTGCTTGGGTGGGGTTCTAGAAAAATGATAAAAGGAAAATCAGTCCCTCATCCAGAAGGATAGTTCTGAGAACAGTGAAGTACTTGCTGACTATAAATGTCATACAGATTACTTGGGTGAAGTCTTCAGTGTGGCTGAGGAATCCCAGAGGGGTGACTCTTAAGGCTGGCTGTCCATCAGGACCACCTGAGAGCCCAGGCCCCATAACAGACCTCATTCTTACAAAATGAGAATTTTAGGGAATGGCCCAACCTTTCGTGCTATAAGGTTTTGGCTTGTTTTGCTTGCTTTGATTTCATTTTTAATGCTCTGCCCATGATTCTGATTGATAGCTGGGACTGAGAACTACTTGTCTAGAATCCATCCATAAGATGTTCAGAAGAATTGTGCTATGGTTCTCAGAGCAGAATATGGTCTGTGGACAGATTGCAGGTATTAGGGGCACCTAGTTTCCTACCTTCACACAGACCCACACATATACAGAACTTTTAGGAATTGGCTTCTCCATCCAAGGCCACTTCATAGACTTCAAGGACAGATTGGGCTGTGTGTTTGTTTCACTTGGATATATGGCCCTGGGCTTACTGTATGGATATAGAGACAGCAGGATGAGTTGATCTTTGTCCAGCAAGATAAGATTTGAGACCAGTATGAGGAGTATGAGAGGGCATCCGGGAGAGAAAAAGAAATAGGTTGAGGAATGCAAGAGAAAGGGAGGAGGATCTATGAGCAAAATAGAACTGATTTGATCTTCTGCTTCATAGCCTGCATGGGGTAGAAGTGTTTGCACACAGTAGGACTCAACAGTGGCTTTGTGGAAAAAACTTAGTCCTATTTTATTATCCACAGGATGAACAGGGATTTTTTTTTCTGTGCTAGAGAAAGAGTACATTAGAGACAATGTTCAATTTTTCATGTCAAGTTTATCTGACCTTTCAGATGTTAAACTCTTGGTAGAAAATACTCAGTATATGTTACCTTGGATGAAAGACAATGATTGGGCAGGTGCTTAGTCTTGACCCTATGTGGCCGCTGGTCTACCATTTCATCAGAGGCCTAATGAATGATGAGTGTAGCTGGTTCAAATAAAGTCAGAGCAGTGACTGGAAAACAAATCCGGCTGCTGGGGTTCTTTTATGTAAAGAATGAACTTGGCAATGTCAGGTTCGTAGAAGTTTGTTAGTCAGCTGTGGGATAGAGGGATAGATTAATTCAGAGGAAAAAAATGATTGCTTCACCTCTTTCTAAAGTATACTTGCCATCAATCTAAATGTCATTAATACCCTGACAAATACCTTCTGTCAATTTGCTCTCTTTAAAAGACACCATAAAAAGAAACATGTTAGAGCTGCCATTCTGGCTGTCTGGTTTCCCTGGACATCTATCTATGTTCAAAGGAAAGCACAGATGTATCTAGAATGACCCTGTGCTGAATTTGGAGGCATCCCAACAACAGGCTTTTTCTCCTCCGTGGAGAATGGTTATCTTTCTGTTTCACAATCAGTGTTTGTAAAATCCTAGCCCTGGTGGAAACCTCACAAAGTAACTTGGTTTGTTCCCCAAACTCCTTAGATTGGTGTGTGTTGGGGGGGGGATGGTTATACACATCTACATAGGTTCTCATGGATCAAAAACTTATTTTTAGAGACTTAACAGAAAATTCCTCAGGTCTTTTCAGCTGTGTGTTCAAGGCTTATGTCTGCACCATGCAGGGACTCTTCTTTCCTAGAAGTTGAAAAGTTCTCACAGGAACTTGTGAACTCCGGGTCACCACAGAAGCCTGTCCCCAGCCCCCAGCTCATCTGAGCCATCCCTCAGATTTCCCTTACCAAAATCTGTGCAGGATTTGGGCCAGATCTGTGTTGGAGGGGCTTTTTTGCTGAACGAACAGAATAATAGCTCCCTGCTGCACAGGTTATTGCTGGAGAGGATGCTCATGACCCAGAACTTACTTTCTCAAATTGGGCTGTGGCCCTTCATCCTTTTGTCCTGAAATACTTCCATGTGGCTGGGAAATTAATAACCTGAACAAAAATAAGATTTCCAGAATCTTTTTACCCAAGAAAAATAATTCCGGGTGCTTCGAAGAGGGGGTTTGGCTGAATTGAGTGAGTTAAAAACTGTGGGAATGATACATTTGGCATTGGTGGTACGTGGTTGAAGATGGATTGTGTTCTCCCTACTTAAAGAGTGAAAGAAAGGAGAATAGCCTGGTTTTATACATAGCTTTTGGAGCATTCCGTTCATTCTTCAGTCCTGTCCTATATGGTGATGGGAGGGGGAAGCAGTGAGGGTGTGGGAGGTGGAGCTCCCTGGCATCCCATCCCCCTGCTTACCTTGCTGCAAGAGCTCATAGCAGAAGGAGCAGTAACTCCCATAGGCTTTCAGCCAACCAGAGTCAGCCTTTTCTCTGGGGGGTCCTGTTGTGCCTCACAGCCTCTGACATGTGGGCCTGTGTTTTTGGAAAGGCAACTGGGGAGACTGCCATGATCACTGAACGTGGGGAAGTGTGGCTGTCAGATGCCACACCTTCCAACTCTTTTTTATACTTCATTAAAACTCCATTTCATTATTTCAGTTTTTAATGATATCCCGAGAGACCCATGAACGATGCCAAGAATATGGCCTCCTTTCAAGTACATTTACCTTAAAGGCCTGCACTGTCCTTGTTGAGTTGCCCCAGACTCACTTGAAGGAATTCTTATGGGGGAAACCCCTTAGGGTGATTCTGTCCTGAAGGTGTGGCTTTCTGTAGCCGGTGATTGAGCCTCCTCTGACTGAGAGTTTCAGATCCATATTCACCATCCCATTGCAAATAGAAAATCAAGTTGTCAGAATAAAAGAAGGATTCCTTAGGGCACCTGGGTGGCTCAGTAGGTTAAGCGTCCTACTCTTGACTCTTGATTTCAGCTCAGGTCATAATCTCACAATTTATGATAACGAGCCTCCCCATCCGGCTCCACAATCTGACAGTACAGAGCCTGCTTGTGATTCTCTCTGTCCCTCTCTCTCTGCCCCTCCCCTACTTGCTCAGGTGTGTGTGCGCTCCTTCTCTCTCTCTCAAATAAATAAATGTAAAAAAATCTTTTAAATGATCCCTTCTTTTATGGTGTCTTTATATCCCAAGACCGGGAACCCAGGAAAAAGTGGATTTGGCAATTTCCTAGCTTGAATAGTAGAGTATCTGATCCAGAGAAAAGGTGGTCAAGAAAAGCATTTAGTAGCCTGCACTGGGCTCTTCAGGATGTCACACATAGTAAGAATTCAGATGACTAGAATGTGTTTATTGGATTTATTGTTCTTTTCCATTACTCTCACTTTTTTTTAATGTTTATTTTTTTTATTTTTTTGAGAGAGAGAGAGAGAGAGAGAGAGAGAGACAGCATAAGCAGGGGAGGGTCAGAGAGAAAGGGAGACACAGAATCTGAAGACAGGCTCCAGACTCTGGGCTAGCTGTCAGTACAGAGCCTGACATGGGGCTCGAACCCACGAACACAAGATCATGACCTGAGCCAAAGCCAGATGCTCAAACGACTGAGCCACCCAGGCGCCCCACCATGACTCTGACTTTAAAGCATAAGTCAAACTAATCTGTGCATGTGGCCTCCCATCCCTGGACTACATTTTCTAAATTTCAATGGACTGCTTAACTATTATTAAAGAACAAAAATTGTCCCTGTTACCAGGAGTTTACGATCCAAGGCCTGTTTGGAAAATGCCCATCAGTTCCTTTGTTGCCCTTTGAGCTGGAGAAGTATTGCCCAGTCCCCTCTGCCCACCCCTCTTAGAAAAGTGGGGACTTGGGAGTTTGGTCAGAGGAAGGTAACGGTCTGGCCTATAGTAATAGGGGAGGGTGGACCTGGAATCTGGAATCTGACGGCTGGGGGAGGCAGCCTTGGAAGCTTGGAACAGTCTAGGAAGCAAGTCTCCAGGAACTAGAATGGGATCCAAGGTGAAGGTTCCTTAAAGAGAAGTCAGAAGACCCAGTGTGTTTGGGATCGAAGCAGGAGTGACTATGTGTGGTGAGAGATTTTTTCCTCTGGAGTCTGGACCTGGGCCTGAAGGAGTCAGAGGGGTCTTGGATAAAGACTGCCTCCCTGGGGTTTCCACTTAACACCAGGAAAGAGCTAGACTCTGGATCAGTGCTGAAAAGAAGGTGCCCTGCTGTGTGTGGCCATCAGCCCTTCAGGCAGGGAGTCCTTTACTGAGGATTCTAATGAGCGAATGACATCCATGAGCAACTTAAGTTGTCATGATGAGACAAAACACTTTTGTAGCATTCCACTTCTTTAAACACATGCAGCAGTTTTTGCCCCCAACACCCATGCATTTTTTATTGAAATGTCATGGTAGCCATGTAAAAAATTTGGAAAAGTCTGATGGTTCTGCAACCAAACAAATGGCTAGTTCATTTTTCTAGATTTCTTGATCATTCTTGCATATACATAACGGTTGAGGGCATTTGGCATTCTGCCTTTTTCACAGTGGCATGTTGTACACATTTTTCTGTGTTTCTGGTAACTGCCGTAATTGTCTTCTTTAATGGCTACAGGATGGACATCCTGAAGAAGCCCATGGCTTGTTACACAAAATTTTTCTTTTGGATATTTAGGCTCTTTCCAGGTGTTTGGTTTGCCTCCATTATAATGCTCTTATCACAACAGGGTGCATACTTTTTTGCTTTTCTTAAATTATTCCCAGAAGTGGAACTACTACAGCAAAGGTTATAGACCTTTTTATGGCTCCTTTATATATTACCACGTTGCCATGCAAGAGTCGGACTCCAGTGTCACCTTGTATAGGATCGAGCAGCTAAACTGCAGCACGGACAGCATTGTGTTCTCCCCATTTTTGCAAAGTTAGTTGATGTAAAATTATGTATAAAAATGCTTTAATTGTCATCCCTTTCATTACTAGGAGAGATAAAATCCCTTCCATATGTTTTAACTTTATTCCTGATGTGAATCATTTTGGTTTTTTTCTTATATTTCAACAAGATGGTAACCCATTTGTCATAGGGATACAAAGTATTCTATAATCTATTCAATGTTTCCAGTGTTCGGAAGTTCAGTGATCTTGGTACAATCTTATCTGTTTTTTGTTTCCTTTGAGCACATCTGTTACTTCAAAGCATGGATAAGTGTTAGCTCTGTAAAGGAATGTGGACTATTCTATTATATGCTAGTTGTTCTAGAATTTAATTTTAAAATAAAATATTTAATTCTGTTATCCATCCAGAATCTTTTATATTTCCTGTGGATCTTACTGAATGCTTTTCTGATTTGCTATCCACATATCACAGAGACATTTGTTTAATAATCATGCCTTCTCCCCCATTGTACTAAAAATCTGCTTTATCACATGCTATACTTGATATTTGTTTATGGACTGCCTAGACGGTGCTACATTCTTCTTTTTGAACTGGTATGAGAAAGAATTAATTTTACTTCACAGCATTTGCTAAAACTTTTCAGAATAAAAATTAAAAAAAATTTTTTTTAAATATATTCATTTTTGAGAGACAGTGTGAGCAAGGGAGGGGCAGAGAGAAAGGGAGACACAGAATCCGAGGCAGGCTCCATGCTCTGAGCTGTCAGCACAGAGCCTGACGCAGAGCTCAAACACACAGACCGTGAGACCATGACCCGAGCTGAAGTCCAACACTTACCCGACTGAGCCACCCAGGGGCCCCAGAATAAAAATTTCTTAATACTTTTATTTCCTGGTGAATTTTATGGCAATTCTGCTGAATTCCAAAATACTCTATTAGAATTACCATTAAAAGTACATTAAATCTGTAAATTAAGTTTAGAAGAAGAGGCATTTACCAATATTGGTATTCTCATTCTGTAGCAATGTACCCCCTTAATATTTCACCAAATCAAATTATATTTCACAGAATAAAGGTTTGTGGTTTCATTCTGAAGGTTTAACTCAAGTAAATTCCTAAAAATTTTAGTATTTTTAATCAGTTGTGAATAGAATCTTTGATTATGTTTTCTAACTGAAAGTACTGAGTTACCTGCTTTTGTTTGTACTGTTAGGGGTACTGTTAGATTAATGAGGTGTTTGGTTGGTTGGTTGGTTTTTACTTACCTGGCATTATCATTAGTTGTCAGTTGTATCCAAAGAAAGGTAATAGTCTTGGGCAATGTAAAGGGCCTCCAGCCCGTCCAGGGAATATTGCCCTGTGACCTTCTAGAAAGGCTTCTTTCTTTCTTTGATTGCCTATAAGAGAACAGAAGCAGGATCAGGAAGGAAAGGACAATGAAAATGTGCACAGGCACATCCAGCAAATGATTTCGTGCCCTACAAGCTCCCCCAGGAAGGTGGTCAGTGAAGCCTTCATGTGTTACATTACAGTCACCAAGGAGCCCTCCCAGAACCTACGGCCGCCAAAGAGGAAGTTGGGGGTTCCTGATTATAAAAGAAGATTGCCTAAAATATCTTGAAACATTCATGTGTAGCTAAAAAGAATCACTCTTCCCCCCTTGTAGTCATATCAGGTTCATCTTACTGGGAGGCAGCATCTTCTGGTAACCACTAAAAGAAACGTCAGTGATGGGGTTAAGTTTAAAATTACAAGCAAGAAGGGGAGCCTGGGTGGCTCAGTTGACTGAGCATCTGACTCTTGGTTTTGGCTCAGGTCATGAGCTCACAGCTTCATGGGTACAAGCCCTGCATCGGGCTCTGCACTGGCTGTGTGGAGCCTGCTTGGGATTCTCTCTCTCTCCCTCCACCTCAGCCTCCCCCACTTACTCTGTGTCTGTCTCTCTCAGAATAAATAAATAAACTTTAATAAGATACATGCAAGATGACTGAATTAATGATCTAGTGGACTATATTTCCTCCCGATGTGGCATCAAGGCACTTTTCCCAGCTTTGCCCTGCCCCCCCCCCCACCGTCCTGTGAGATAGTACCACATAATCTCCTCCTGCCATTGGTGACAGCTAAGGCCACTTGTGGAGGGACAGGACTGCCATCCCAATGAAGCCTCAGAGTCTTGAGGTCGGAATCCTCTGTAAACAGATCTATGCAGTCTTCTGTGTAGCATATTACATCTTTCCTGGAATGTTATTCCAAAATTAGACTCAAATTGTGGAAGGGGTTACTAGAGTTTGTAGTTTGATCCAAGTTCAAATCCAAGTGCACTGCTTACAAGCCAATTATAAGAAAGTTTCTCTTTTCCCATCTATGAAAGGGAGACAAAAGGACCACTTGATCTAATTATTATTTATTTCTTCAGGAGATATGAATGAGTGCTTACTGTTTTCCAGGCACAGATTAAAGTGCTATTGATGTGGCAGAGAACACAGCAGACTCATGGAGCTTATATCCTCGAGAGTAGAGGAGGATAGGTCTATATCAGAAATAACACGAATTCATATCAGCTAATAATACATGCCTCAGGAAATAATACAGCAGCAAACTATGACAGAATAAGGGTGATTTTTCTTTTAGAAACGGTGATCAGAGAAGGCTTCCCCAAATGAGATATGTGAGCACAGAACTGAATGAAAGCTGGGAATGAGCCATGGGGATATTAGAGGGAGAGGATTCCAGGCAGAGGGGAACGCGTGCAAAGGCCCTGTGGTAGGAGGGAGCAGCATACTCGTCTGAAGAACAGAGGGGTGCCTGTGTGGTTCGAGCAGAGGGAGTGATGGGGAACACACTCATGATGTCAGAGAGGTGGAAGGGAACCAGATCAAGGATGGCAGGATCAGCAACCAAAGCCAGCAGCCATATCCAGGCTGGGGCTTGTTTATGGTTAGCCCTCTAGGTAAGAATGGTTTCAGTTTTGAAAAAGTTGGTTGCAATTAAAAAAGACTCTATGACAGAAACTTTATGTGTCCTGGAAAGCCTAAAATATTTACTGTCCTTTTTTTTTTCCTTTTTAAAAAAATGTTTATTTTTGAGACAGATTGAGGGGGGCAGGCAGAGAGGGGGACAGAGGAGAGGGGGACAGAGGATCTAAAGTGGGCTCTGCTCTGAGAGCAGAGAGCCCAATACAGGACTGGAACTTACACACTGTGAGATCATGACCTAAGCTGAAGTCGGAAGCTTAATCAACTGAGCCACCCAGGTAACCCCTGTCTTGTCTTTTATAGGGAAAATTTCCAAGTCCTGATGCAGGGTCTTGGAGACTATGGTGAGGACGTTGCCCTTCTAGGGGTGAAAGGGAGCCAGAGTGGATGAGAGGGGGAGCATGTGGAAAAGTTGAGCAAGAAAGTAACACGATGTAATTGACAGTTTTAAAAGGATGGCTCTGGCTGCCATGTTGGCTCAGACTATAAAAGGGGGTGGGGCGGGGATGCAGCAGGAAACATAGTGAGGGCACCATTATTACAGTCCGGGTGTGAAATAGGCAGCCTGGCAGCAGGAGGATACTGAGTCCTTGGTATTAGCAGCAAGGTACTGAATACTTGGGTGTAGAATATATTTCAGACATGGTACCAGAGATGGTGTGACTGTGGAGTAGGAGAGGGAGAAGCGAGTCAAGAACGACACCAAGATTTTTGGTTCCACGCTCTCCTGTTGTCACGGGAACTGAATGAAAGAATGATCTTTTCTGTCCCAGGGTTTGACGCCTCCAGCTCTTCCACCATTGTGCAGTCAGGGTTACCTTCCGAGGGTACACTTTTGACAGTGACTCTCTGCTTTTGAAAACCTACACCAATTAAAAAAAAAAAAAAGCTACACCAGTGTCCCGTTAGTGGTGGAACAGTCAGTCATAGCCGTCCATAATCTGACGGCCCTACACCGTGCCCTCACTTTTTTCCAGGGGCTCCCTTATGTTTCGTCTGACCCCAGCACTAATCAGTGAATCATCTGCTGGTCCCCATGTCTGCTTCATACTTTCCACCTCTAGGCATTTGCTCATGTGTGTTCTTTGTTCTTAGCATCATTGATTGACAACACTCTGACCTGTTAGGGTCTACCTTCTCGACAATGCTATCCCTCAACACCCTTTTTACCCTTTGGGTCTATGACAATGCTCCTTGTCTTCACCTCCTTAAACATGCAGCTTGTTTGCTATTTGCAACAGGATTTTTTTTTTTACACAAGTCTTTCTAGACCGGACTACCAAGAAGGAGACAACATGGCATATGGCTAAATCCCAACTCTGCGCTTGGAACCTGTATGACTTTGAGCAAGTTACTTCACCTTCTAAAGCTTCAGTTTGCATTGCTGAAAAAATGGAGATAATTACTGTAGTTACTCCACAGCACCAATTGCAAGTCTAAAATGAGATAGTTCACGTATAACACTTGGCATAGTTCTGTGCCTGCTGTATGCTTAGTGCTCATTAAATCCCTGCTGTATCAATTCACCTTCCTTTAAGAGCTGAGGAAGTATCTTTCTCTCCTGCTTTTCTGGTTACTTTGTACACTGGTTTTGTACACAGTTGGCAAATGAATATATTAAGAAAACTAGAAGAAAGTGGGCTCAAGTTCTGGAGTTGACCTTGAGGTCACTTCCCACCACTACCACCACCACCAGCCACATTCAGTTATATGATATATGGCAAAACACTGACCCTCTTTGCACTTCAAATTCCTCACACTGTCAATGGGGGAGATGGTTCCTCCCTAGAAAAATCATGAAGATGAGCCACATGTTCTGGAAAGCACCTACGCATGGTGTGTGCTCACAGGAGCTTTCACTGGGATAGTGACTGTCAAAGCTTCTGCACCCAAAGGTCCTCTACTCTTGCCAAGCACTGAAGCTTGATCATTCCTTAAGCAGTGGCTCTCAAAATGTTATCCTTGGACCAGCAACATCAGTATCCTGTCCCCTGGGATATGTGAGAAGTGCCAGTTCGCAGGCTCTACCCCAAGCCTGGTAGAGTGAGTGCAGAGGAGTGGGGTCCAGCAGCCTCTGCTGTAACCAGCTGATGATGTCCACCAGTGGAAAGAGCCATCACTGTGGTAGAGGGAGGCATTGGGAGGCAAAGCCTCCTGCGTTCTGCACAGTGCTGCCCCATTCAGTCCCAGTGGGACACTTGGGCTTCATCTCTGCTTTTCTGTTGGCACCAAAGTAAAGGTAATGAGGGCCAGGAGAGGTTTCCAGCAGTGTCAGAGAAGGGGGGAAACACAAGCTCTTGAGTGCCACTTTTTGTGGTCAGCGACGCTGGGCTCTTTTTAAGATAATTCACTGAGTCAATAGGAACAAAGACAAAGGTGTGGCCCACAGTTAGCACAAGGACATGTCATTTCATCAATAGTTCAGTTTGAGACATCAGACTGGTTCGGGAGTACACGCCCACACCTGAGCCACCATGTGCTGTCAATTCACTTACAGTACTGCAAGTGTACGGGGAAAATATCAGACTGTCAGGCTGTGGAAATGATTGGGTATGACTAATTTTAACATCGCTGTTGACGCATTTGTAAATACAGCAACTAAAGTTAGTGCAAATGATTTTGAGAAATTCGGAAATAGTACAAGGAACATTTGATTCCTCCACCATATTAAAGTCTGGGGAGCTGTTAAATATCTTAAATATCTCTGTCACTGTGAGGAACGTGCAGCCACCTTCATATATACTTATCAGCTTTTTAAAAAACATGATACCTCGTCTATCATTTTTCTTTTCTTTAGCCTCCTGGTATGAAAAATTATCTCTTCGACAGAGCGATTCTTTTAATCCAAATAGAGTTGAAATAAAATTACTCTTGACCTTATTATTCAGACATGTGCCTTCCATACCACTGGCTTTCCCCTTCTTTGCTCACTGCTCTGAGAGGAGGGGAGGCACAGGAGAGGAGCAGACCCCAAACTAGCCCTGGTGGCTGCTCCTGGGCTAAAATGTGATGCCTAAGAGGTGTTCTTGGCATATAGAAGGAAAATGTTAGACTTTCTCTTGATGGTTCATTTTCATCTCAGTCCTTGGATGCTTGTGCATATTTAGGGATGGGGTCCTATGCTCAAACATTTTTTCCTAAGGGATATGTGTGATCAAAATCACCTGACTGTGTCTGAGGGCAGGGTAACAGGATGGGGAAGAGATTTAGGTAAAAGCTTGAAAAAGTAGATGCCAACAAATTCTAGGATTTCTCTGTACATTTCAGTTTTTCCATATTACCAACTCAGGAATCACAACAATAAATAATAGTTTCATATCATGTACTATTCGGTTCAGACAGTGGTGGGTGAATCAGACAGAGGAAGGGAAAAAAGAAGCAGATACAGTGGCTTTATGCTGAGTTGTCTCTTTTCTCGTGCCTCTCCCACTGGCAGAGGCCACTGAGTGAACAGCCAAAGTGGAGTTACCTGGGGAGGCAGAGAAAGTAACTGAGATGGGCCTTCAATTGATGGGTCTATTTCTGCATTGCTGGTTGCCCTTTGAAAGTCCTGGGTTTCAGAGCCATCTGGAATGGTGAGATCTGGGTAAATAGGATCCATTTAAGTGACTGGCAGAAGGCCATGTGTCTTGAAGGGAAAAGACTATAGGGCACAGATTATGACCACATGCCTGCCCCCCAAGCTGCCTTTCTGTCGCTAGGCTATAGTTACATCACGTTTGTTTCTCTCTCTCACTCTGAATGCTTCTGAGAAGTTTCAAAGGAAGGTAAGCAGTACCTATCTCATTTACATGCTTCTCTGGTAGAACACCTCGGGTTTCTGCTGATCCTGGGCAGGGGATTTTTCCAAGAAGAGGTGTGGCCCCACACACCCTCTCCCAAGGATGTTGCATGGCTGTGGTCACCAGTCTCCCTCTCGCCCGTAGGCTGGCCACTCGCTTCTAGAATGAATTCTTGGGGAGCTTTGCAATGGGTCTTTCCTTTGTAGTCTGTCTTCCAGAATTCATGTCCTTCTTTGCTCTAGAGGGGCCACAAGAGGCCCATGCTGACATTCTTCCTTGTCCTTCCCCACAGGCAGCGCAAGGGGGTGGCCACAGGACCCTGCTGTATGGCCACGCGATTCTCCTGCGGCACTCCTTCAGTGGAATGGTAAGCACATCTGGATGTCTGCTTTCACCATTCGAGGAGGAGGAAAAAGATGAAGAGGGGAGGAAGTATAGAAAACCAACAAGCATCTAGATTACGTTAACAGTACAAGTGATTTGGAATGTAAATAATTAGAGCACATTATTGCTTTGCATTTTCTTCATATGACTTACTCATTTTGCAATTATGTATTTGCCTAATATCTGACCACTCTCCTCCCCACTCCAGGAAGAAAGGGACTGTGTCTTTTATTTTTTAATTTAACTAAACCTAACCCTATCAAAGACACTGCCCCATACTAGATGCTCAATAAATATTTGTTCAATTGATGAAGAAATAAACCATGAAATAATTCCTTAAGTATGTAAGGATAACCAGCACAGAATAAAAATCAATCAAATGAGATATTATGAAATTTCTACTCTTTGACTAGCTAAAGGAAATGGGATGGTATCCATTGCCTTCAGTCCTGGAATAATTGGAAGGTATTATGTTAATCTGGAGGCTGTAGGAAGATAAGGAGCAAACCCCGTCACAGAAAGCTCATTGGGCTGTAACTAATTCGGGGTTTAGAACCGGAACTAACCAAAATGGTAAAAACTCAGTGTAACTTGAGAAAAGGTGTTCAAGTTTTAAGTAAATATAATTCATCAAATACAGATACTGTAGAGCTTTTGCAGGACATGTTAAGGAGACTATCGTGATCTCAGTCGAGTGTAACACGGGCCAGCTCTAATCCTCTTTGCTTCCATCTCTGTATCTCTCATCATCACTTGCTATCAGTGTAAGGAAGGCTTGTCTTCTTGCTCTGGCCCTGGTGGAAAATGTTACATTAATTCAAGACCTCATTTTCACACATTTACACCTGCAGTATATGGTGTGCTGTTCATCTCAGAGCTCGAACTGTCAGATTGGCAGCGGGAGCCACAGCTGCCTCTTAAATAATTTATTTATTGCAGCTTTTTTTTTCCTCCTGAGCACTGGTAAGAAAGTTGACCTTTTCAGCCTGAACATTCATCTGTTGTAGTCTTTCATGGCAAATGACAGAGAAGAAAAGTGACCAAATGGAAGGTTATTGGAGCAGGAGATGGGGACATTTAGAGAGTGGGGAAACTTTGTATCCTGACGATGTCTAGGACTGAGATGAGATCATGTATCTTTCAGAACCTGGTGCTTAACCATAGGGTAAATAAAACCTTAATGCTTCTCTTTTCCTACCTGAACAGACTAAACAAAACCTCAAACAGCACACTTCTCATGGCTTTGACAACTTGGGCTTACAGCATGGTAGAGATGTGAAGGATCATGTGATTTATTATTACATTTACTGTCCCCCGTGTCCAGAAAAATTATGACTCACCGTTAACATAAACTCTCTACTAGCTAGTTCTTTTTAGGAGCAGCTCTGAGAATGAAACCTACGACATATGATTTTGGACAATGCAATGATTCTCCATCTCTCTGTTGCATAGAAGTAGAAGTGTAACTCAGAAAGCCCATTCCAAGTACTTCTCTGCCAACCAGTCTGATTCCAAGATCAGTCACTGTGCCTGTCAGTAAAGGAGGCAAAGAACAGGCCATGGCTTTTTTCCCCATTATTAAGTTATTTTAAATATCAATGTTAAGTCTTACATGCACATGTAATTTTATAATCGGGAAAATAAAAACTCACATATATTGAGAAGTTCTGAAACTCATAGAAAGCTTGAAAACCAAAATAAATAGAATTAGGGGAATGATCATGGTCCCCCCTCACTGTCCAAAGAGAACTTCAGATATCATTTTGGTGTAATTCTTTTTAGCCTAGTTGCCAGGCATTTAAATTGTGTATACCTGTTAACTGTGCAAATATACTGTTTTGCATATGTTCCATGCTATTACATACTCTTGATAAATACTCCTAATGGTAACATATTTCATAAAATGAAGGACCAAAGTTTGTTAACCCTTCCATTAATGTTGGTTGTAGATGTTCCATTTACATTGCCTCCAATTTAAAAGTTTCTCAGTATCTTGGAACTATAGCATATTATCAAATATGTTTGAAATATTTCAAACTTATATCTGTAGCATGTAGTCCTAGAAGTTAAATCACTGGGTCACCAGAGAAGAACATCTTTGAGATTTCTAAATATACTATTAAAAGTATATTTCAAATGTGTTACACCATTGAATACAGTAAACGAGCCCTTTATAACAGTAGCTCTGGAAGCCAACTAGTGGTGAGATGCCAAGACCTGATAGAAGAGTAGGACTTCACTAGCATCTGCTCTTGTTTCACAGTATCTAACATGTTTGACCACATCAAGATCCCAGACAGATAAACTTGCCTTTGATGTAGGTCTACGGGAACATGCCACAGGTAAGTCAATGTTCCCAGATTTCCTGCTCACTGGGGTCTTGGGCTAAGGGCCTTTGTGAAGGATACTGAATATGTTCTTCATTTGGGATTCTAAACCAATCAACCAGTGGGGTCAAGAAATAGGTCTGATAAAATTTAAGGGAATAAGAAAGAAACAATGTGTGATGGAAACATAGAAACTAAGAATGAAATATAACACTTTTGCCACAGTCATATAATTTGGGAAACACTGGCTTTTTTGTGTTTTGTTTTGAGGTCAGTCAAAAGTATTGACAGTCAGGAGGTGGATGCTAAGAAAGGTGGTAACCAGGATGATACAGATTCTCCCTGGAAACCAGAAATGAACAAGAGAGGACCAACATAACTATACATTCTTAAACAGTTATGGTATCAGAAGGGTATGACTTGCTGTGGGTTATTCCATAGACCAATGGAGCAATGGGATAGAAGTTGAAAGGAGGCACATTTCACACCAATGAAGAAAAACACTTCATAATATCTGCAATTATCCAGCAACATAACAGCTGGCCCTGGGGTGTAGGGTGCTCTGTGTGGCTGGAGATATTCATAGGTAATCTGACCATCCATTGAGGGCAACGTATATGGAATTTCTCCTCCATTTACAATTTGGGCTATATATCAATCAGGATTCTTGGTTTCAAATGACAGAAATTAATTCAGGTTAAACTCAAACTGAATGAGAATTTGCTGGAAGAAGGTTGGGTAGAACCTGCTCTAAAGCAGAAGCCCCAGGCCTGGAGAAAGGATAGGAACAAAGGCCAGAGAAGAGATAACATCTTAGGTCACACTGCAGGAAGAGTCTAATTTGAATACAGTCTCTAATATCATGACAGGGCATTCCATTGTTGGGTAGCCAAAGGACAAAAGTCCATGTTGTACCAAAATTGTGTCAGTTCCTAAGGGAATGATCTAGATTGTCTGATTTTACAGATGATCTAGAAAAATAATCTGCTGTCTCTGCATTATGCTCAGGGGTGTCTGAGAATTCCTGAGGAGAAGCCCTGCCTCTCCACTTGTTCTCATTTTTGTACAAAGCAGAAGAGTGGGTTCCATTCTGTTTTTTCCCTTAAAATGAGATCATATTTGCATTTGATTTGAGGTTGCTTTGTTTTCATCTAAAGTGTTATTCTTAAAATCTAATTTCCTCTAAGGTGTCATCAACTTTTGCTGACAGTTACAAAATGAGCGAAATGCCACACTCACTGATTATAAGTTGGCCACTAAATATAAACCAGCTGTCAGTCTTGGAGCCTGTAATCAGAAAAATCCTATATTTTCATTTTATTGACATTGGTAGAATGACGTTAGACTTTTTGAGAGAATTGTTTGCTTTATTTTCTGTGACCCAATCACTCATTCATTTCAAACTGTCCTATAGAACTGAAACTTTCCCCTGATCAGATTCAATCATATTAGCTGTTGTGTCAGTGTTGTCTTCTAGAAACAATCACCATCATCTGGGAAATTTCCTTTGCCTCTTTCCTAGATTGCATGTTTCCTGGATCTCATGTTTTTCTCTCTCGTTGGTTTACTACGTCACTTTGGTGGGGTCCATTATCCAGTAGCTTTTACAGAAAAGATCCATGGGAGGTAAATCATCATCTGAAAAGTTTAAATCAAGCTTCACAAGTAATTCATAGTATTCTATATTGGAAATAAATTTTTTCCTCTGCATCTTGAAGGCTTTCTTCAGTTTCTTCTAGCTTATGGCCTGGCTATTGAGATACCTACATTCAGATTCCCAATCCTTTGTGTATGACCTGTTTATATTTTCTGAGAGCTACTTAGATCGCTTTTGCCCTTCTGTCTAAAATTCCACAGTGATGTGTCTGGGCATGGATCCTTTTTGTTCCAAGTCTCATAAGAATGGACCCTGGTATGGGTCTCTCTTCACTGTGGTAGGGACTCTGTGGGCCTTTTCAATCTGAATGCTTGCCTTCCAGCTTTGAGGAATGTTTAATACTATTTCTTCGTTAATTCCTCATTTTGTTTTCTCTGTTCCTGCTTTCTGCAAATCCTCTAGATTGGTTTTCTGAGTATCTCTTTACTCCTATTTCTAATCTGTTTCTCGTCATTCTTTTTGGGAGATTTTTTTCAACCGTATCCTACAACTCTCTTGTTTTGTTCTCTCTCTTTCAGGATCCAAGAGTTTTTTTCCAAAGGGATCATTCATGGACACTTTCATTGCTGTTTCATGAACGAAACTTTCTCTTATCTCTCTGAGATGATTAATTATATGACTTTTAAAAGTTTTCTTTGACTCTCCATAATCTTTGTTTTCTCAAGTCCCTTTCCCCAGTGTTTATTTTGTTCTTCTCATTCATGTTTGTGACTTGGCTCAGATATCAGGTGATCCTTGGTCTCCCTTCATGTTTAGATCAAGGCAGTAAAAGCTGACCGGAAGCCCTGAGTGTGTGGCTGTGGTTTGCCATCTGTTAATCCTCACTTTTGGGTAATCTGTCAAGGACTAGGCATTTCACTGGAGATGCGCAGACAATAGTATGTTTTATCTTGGGTGGTGTGGCTTCCCTAAAGAGGAATCCTTGAATTTGAGGTGAGGAGGAGACTTAGCATTGCAGCTGGTGTATGAGCAATAGAGGCCGAAGGAAAGGAGCTGGAGCCTTACTAATCAAGGCATAACATGTTAATGATTCTCTATTTTTAGCAATAGTTTTTACTTTCTTGTTTGACAGTGCTTGATATTACAAAACCAGAACTTTGATGGTTGGTCATTCATGGATTTAATTCTTAATCTTCTGTAGGGGAGAGGAGGACGGGTCATCTGGCTGTGCAGGGTAGAGAGAAGGAGGTGAGGAGATAAAAGTTCCTTTATAGCTTTTAGGCAGTTCTCTTGCTTTCAAGCCCATAGTCTGCTAGTACTTTTACAAGTAACTTACCTCCCATTCCAGAGACTTCTGGGAAATCCAAAGCAGGGATGACTTTATTTCTTGAGATCAACTTCTCCCTTTTCTTACTTTCTTGAAGACTTAGGTGTTAGTTTCTCTTCACTGAAAGCATCTATCTGCTTTCCTTTTTCCAAATTGTCTGTTTTTCTTCTTCGCTATTTAACTTCTCACTGGCTGTCCGAGTCTTTGTAGATTTAGGTCTTTTGAAAATCTCTGATGTTTTTAATAGAATTACTTATGTTTTAGTAGAATTTCGTGGAGAGTGTGGCAAAAATAAAAGTGTGTAAGTAGTCAGTAGACCTATGAAGTCAATTCTTATAAAGATTTGTAAATACCTATGATGAAGATATTTTTCTACGTGTATTAAAAATACTCAAAGCCTTCTATAGTTTCTGGCTTCCAATACTCTCTCCAAAACTCTGTTTTTCTGTCACTGGAAAAAACAAAAGTGATAGACATAGTCAAGCAGATATGGAGCTAAATAGAAATTGAGGTCTGGGGTTTGTATGTGTGTGCACATGTGTGCTTGAGGGATTGTTCTCAGGAGATAGAATGAGGGACAGACTTAGGGACACTGGTTTCCATGAACCAATGACTAACTCAAGGAGCATTTATGTAGGAGAAGCCTGTTGGTGGACCATACACCCTGCTTCCAAACAGAGATCCGAGGGAGAGAAAGTTCGAATTGGTGATGACCTCATCCTCGTCAGCGTGTCCTCTGAAAGATACCTTGTAAGTACCTCCTACCAGGTATCTTTTCATTTCTAGAATATTTTCCTTTAGGAACTCATGGCCAAGGCGAACTGAGCCACAATAGGTTGGGTAGGATAAGAAACTTTTCCACAGTATACTGGAGAGGTGTTGAATTCTCTCCCTTGCCACGTTGTCATAGGGCCCCAAATTTAACTGTTAGTTATCCTTTCAGATGAGGGTACTGTGCCCAGAAAACTCTGCCAAAATGCCCTGGGCACTTTCTGAGAAAAACCAACATGAGCTACTATTACTCTGAATTTCTCACGTGGTTTAGTTCTTGTCCGGAGAACCAGCTGAAAAGAACAGGATCTAGGAAAATAAGCTTATGTTGGAGAAATGGAGAATTTAAAATACTCTTGGCGAATGGGATGTCACAGTGGTTGAAAGATGCTGATGAGATTTTGCACCTGGGGATGAGTGTTAGGCATAGCTGACATCAAGCCCTGGGGTGTCTGAATATCAGAGAAGTGTCAGAAGTTTGTAAGCTTCTGGGCACCCATCCTGCCGGCAGATTTTACTTGGCCTAGAACAAATGCTGGAGTAATTGTTCCCATTTGTGAATTCTCTTCTCCCATCAAGAACAGACATTTTATGACTTCCTGTTGAATCAGAGATCCAGCTGAGGGGATGAAGTCAACACTTGTCTGCCACCTCTGTAGCTGAAAACTTCCTCTTCCCTGAAGGAAGTGTCCCCCTTTGAAGCATGCTACTAGATTGGGTGCAGCAGTCTCCCGCAGGCTATGCAGAAAGAGCCTGATGACAGTGAGATTCTTGAATTCAGTCCTTGCAATTCTAGGTGAGCTGTTTCTGCCAGGACTGGCCCTGTTATTTAAAGGATGTCTCATTTCTGTTTCTGCTGCAGCATCTCTCCATATCCAATGGGAACATACAAGTGGATGCCTCTTTTATGCAAACACTCTGGAATGTACATCCCACATGCTCAGGAAGTAGCATCGAAGAAGGTGTGCTTTTTTTAAATTTTTTTTCTTTAACATTTATTCACCTTTGAGAGAGAGAGAGAGAGAGAGAGAGAGAGAGAGAGAGAGAGAACAGGGGGCAGGGGATGGGGGAGGCAGAGGGAGACATAGAATCTGAAGCGGCCTCCAGGCTCCAGGCTATCAGCACAGAGCCTAATGCAGGGCTCAAACCCACAAACTGTGAGATCATGACCTGAGCCAAAGTCTGCCGCTTAACTGACTGAGCCACCCAGGCGCCCCAAGGTGTGCTTTTTTTAATGTGCATTCAGCTGTCAGCCTTCCAGTCTGTCTTGAGCTGTATATATTGACATCTGCTGCTGCTTCCCAGCTCCTACCTAATGCCTTGCTACACGGCTAGCATTATTCAGTCCACCTGAATGTCTTTCTCTGATGTGGGTATGGATGATTTTCTGTCCCCATTTCCGATTACATGAGCATTCCTGACAACATCTTTTAATCGTTTAGAGCCCACCCTTGTTTTAGTACGTATGCATGCAGGGTTTGGATACGTACTTTCCTTCTCCCGCTGACTTTTCCTTTTCATTTATGGTTACTAGTTATAAGTGTATAGGCCCCAGCCACTGCAGTCTTAGAAGAGATTATTTGCCAAGGAGGTGATACTGTTACTCTTTGTCCCCAGCACGTCTCTCCAGACAGGTGGAAGAGGACTTTCTCTATAATAAAAGTGTGTTTGGCCATTTGTTTTTTATTTGTGTTTATGGAGGGCTATTTCACAGTAACAAAATGTTCTCAGTGTTTTATTCTTCCCTTGGAAGTAAGATTGTCAAAGTTTGTTCAACATATCCTATTTCTTGGAGCCAGGCAAAGTCAATGCACCTTTCACGTTATAGAATAAATATACTGGCCTTATCTTACCCGTGGGTAATAGTACAGCTGAGCAGAAAAATCAAATGCCAGTGACCCTGTAGGTTATCATATTACATTCTAGCACCTTACAGCAAGATCAGAATTTTAAAGATATATTTCTACCATAGCTTTAACCTGATTTTTAATCTTGAGCCCAGTATTTTCAAACTAGGAATGCCCTTCTATGATAAGAACTTTGAAAATAGAGGGGGAAACAAAGAGTGTCAAGGCGCTACTCCAGTTTCAGAAGGCATCATATTGTAGCCTAACAGTCAGGAAATAATGGATTTTTAACTCTTTTGGCAACTCGTGGAAGGCTTTAAAAAGGCAGACTATGGGCGCCTGTTTGGCTCAGTCAGTTAGGCCTCCGACTTCGGCTCAGGTCATGATCTCACATTCGTGGGGTTTGAGCCTCATGTCGGGCTCTGTGCTGACAGCTCACGGCCTGGAGCCTGCTTCGGGTTCTGTGTCTCCCTGTCTCTCTAGCCCCTCCCCCTCTCATGCTCTGTCTCTCTCTGTCTCAAAAATAAATAAAACGTTAAAACATAAAAAATAAAAAGGCAGACTATGCTTCACCCTCTCCTTTTACACTGAAACTAACTCACCACCCTGAATCTGTTGTTACTCCCTTTCTATCAGGAATCAAGAAGCTCTGGGGTTCAGTCTTCCTCAAGGAAGAGTGTTGGCTGAATCTTCTCCATGTGAAATTTTTTGTTTTCACTGTAGAAATAAAATTATTTCCCAGTCACAACCGACAACTTGTGGAGATTAATTAAGGAGTGTTTGTAAATCACGTCAGAAAGGTCCTTATTGAAGTTGTGAGTGCCCTTGTAATTTAGCCTGGATAGCTCTCATCACCTGAGTCATCTGGCCCTGCAGAAAATGCCCTCTCAGCCTCCCCTGGTGAGAAGCCCACTCCAGCCCTGAGAGCATAAGTGATCCTCCTCATGACCCTTCTTTCCTGAATATTGCCTGATATATTTCAATTAGGAAGAGCCACGATGTACCAGCACTTGGCAGTTTTCTCTGTGTGAGTAGAATATTGATTGGAGGAGCCTCGGGACTGCAAACGATGGATCCAAATGGGGCGTGGCCTCACCACCATGAGATGACAGAGAGTTTAATCAAGAGCATGATCATGGAAGATTTTAATTTTTCTAAATAAATTGGCTGTTAAGATTTCCCCTACAGTATATCATGAATTATTTGAATATAAACAAAGGTGATGCAAGTGAAACTCTTAGTACAGTAAGGTAGAGGAAAATTGGGAAAGGATCTGTGAATATTCAAGGAAAGTTTAAGAAGAACTTGCCTTGCCTGGTTAAAAAACAAACTATGGAATATCACACTGTCCCTGTACGAGATGCACTGATAAACAGCCCTTTCTCCTCTGGTATGATTTCTCAGTCTTAGTGTTAATTCAACACCCAGAATACTTTGGTAGCCCCTAGTATGATCTAGCTGTGTCATTTTTTTTTAAAGTCCTGATGCAGACATTGAGCATGTTAAGTCCATATGTCTCCTGAGATCAGAGTAGTCTAGAGAATTTTTTTATGCCAAGTGATAACAGATTGACAAATTCTGTTTTCCTCATATAAGGTAAGCCTCAGACTGGAGTCCTGCTCCTAGTATGTTCTTTGAATTAAGGCACGAATTGATTTGAAGACTAATGGGTCATAATGTCCTTGAAGCTCATTGTTTCCCACAATTATTGGAACTCCGTGGCTATTGAGATTGCTTATGCTGAAAGCTAAGTGCTTACTGGTAGTGGCTCATCCATTGTCGAATACTGGAATGTCATTTTGCCTCCCCTTGGTGCTGTGGGATAGGCCTCCAAGTTTGATCTGTGTCTTAAATGCATTCGAAAGCCAGCTTCCCCCAGGACAGCTCTTAACAGTTTGTTGACATCCTTCACAGCATCCTCTTTATTCCCCACGACTGCAATTTGATTGGGATTTGGCCACAAAACAGACACATTAAGATTGTAAGAGCTTATCCAGGAATTTTGTGTTGGATGTATTCTCATCCTAAGCAACTCAAAAATCCTTCCCTTCCTAATACTAGCAACATAATTTCCTTATAATGATCTCAGTCGACACTTTTCACCCTACATTTTGATGTTGGACTTGCTCATCTCTGAAATTCTATTTAACTCTCAATGTTAGAATTGTTTTGACTTTCCTGGGGTGCCTGGGTGGCTCGGTTGAGCCTCCAACTCTCTTGATTTTGGCTTGGGTCATCATCCCAGGGTCGTGGGACTGAGCCCCACGTGGGGCTCTGTGCTGAGTGTGGAGCCTACTTGGGAGTCTGTCTGTCTGTCTGTCTCTCTCTCTGCTCCTCTCCCCACCTGTTTGCGTGTGCTCTCTCTCGCGTGCGTGTGCTCTCTCTCTCTCTCTCTCTGTCTCTCAAATAAAAAAGAATTGTTTTGACTTTCTTGTCTTTTCTTCCTGAGGCCAAAATTTGTGGAATCTGTCATTTTGCAAATGCTTCTTTCTTGGTGTTTTCCATACTGAAATGGTGATTTCCACCCTGCATGAATTTATACTCTTTTTAAACCTGGTGTTCTCATTATTAAATTTCCCATCAGTTCATAGTAGAATATCATTCTCTCACAGGATACCTACTTGGTGGGCATGTCGTACGCCTCTTCCATGGTCATGATGAGTGTTTGACGATACCATCTACAGACCAGACTGACTCCCAGCACAGGTAAGCCGATAGCATCAACCTTCCCCTAGCTGTCCCCAGTCTCGGGTGACTCAGGCTCAGACTAATCCACAGCTGGATTCTGTAAGCATTGGTCAGTGGACATCAACTGTACCCGGCCATGGGATGGAGTTTGTAACACAGGAATGGCAGCCCCGTGGAGCTCAGACACAGGGGTCCCTGGACACACATGCTGCTGCTTAGGCAAGCAGTTCTGTCACGCTTTCCAGTACCTTCATTTTCTTTGAGTGCTTCTCTGAGGAGCTCTGAGGAGTTTCTGGTAGCCTTCAATGTTGACTGAAGCACCCACCAACCATTCTAGTGAGTTTGCACACTTAAGCAAGTCATTCACCAGGCTCTTCAAAGGCAGATCATCTCTCTTTTTCCCCTCTCCTGTGCTAAGTAATTTAGGTGGCTTTTGGTGATTTTGTTTTGCCTGTTACCAAATAGGATTAGAGAAACCAAATACCAATAACCAACAGGCACTAGATTCAGCAGGGATGGTACCAAGGGACGCATGTAGAGGAGACTTCGGAGGGTGATGCTGTCTGTGATGTCTGTCTGCTTAACTCCTCAACAAATGCTTTTCAAAAATTCAAAACCAGGAGATAGAAGATACTAATCCAGGTCTTAAATTCATGCTGAGGTGTCCTTTGGTAGCCTGTTGATCATCAAAGGAACAGAGCACAAAAACCTTGGCCCCTGTAACTATAGAAATGTGATACATAGTTAAAAAAATAAAACTGGATCTGAATTAGGTGGAATTTGTGACAGCAGTGGGTATGATCTCCCAGTGGTAATACCTTCTTGGTTTTTGTGTAATGCCTGTGGGAACCTTGTTAACCGCATTTCTTTTACTTCGTTTGACATATGGGATCACGTCCTCACAACTAAGAGACCCTCTAGGTCTGGCTCCTGCCAAAGGTCACATACCAGCCCATTTCAAGTGGCAGCCTAGAAGCCAGGCTGCTGACACTCCTACCAGGGCTTGTTCCAGATCCGATGAACTAAAAGGACCTTCGGGAGCAGAACAGTGTGCTCAACCATGTTAATGGGTGTCTTAGAAACCATGCATCAGCAATACGTATCCCTATTATGCTGAATCTCTTCCTACTTGCTCTCTCCTCTGAATATCTCTCCATGGGAACCAGATGTGACCCAGAACACTGTCTAGGACATGTAATAAAGTACAGACCTATGGCAAGTGCCTAATTAATTCACTCACTTCCTCCCTAGCACTGGTCCAGTTAACTGACCATTATCTCTGAGGTAGGGCATTAGACTGACCTAATTTCCGTAGAGTTAAGGATTCCCTACCCTAAATAATGTCTTGTGATCCTGTGCAATTGTGATTTTCTTTTTCCTTTTCTTTTTTTTAAATGGTAAAATGAGGCAATAGCCTAGGAACTATCTTTTTAATATCTTATTCTGCAGTAAAGGGAAGATTTACAGGTGGATAAAGACATGAAGTTTTATGAGTTTTGCTGTTAGCTACCCCTGAGACAGAACACATCTGAACTCACTAGTTCTTTCTTTGTATTCCAGTTCTTCTTGAAAGGGCAGGAATTTGGGGAAAAAAATGAAATAACCTGTGCATGACCCTTGACCCACCCTCTCCCCCACCCCCCACCCCCACACACCTGTCATTAAATTTGAACTAAATTAGAAGCAGCCTGGGCAAAAACTCTACTTGGATGGAGAAGCTCACCATTTCGTGGCCATTCCTGTCAAGTACTTCAATAAGAGCCTGACAAAAAGGAAAGACTGCACAAATATTTGAAAGGAGGTGCTTGGGAGAGTGAAATAGACGGAGAGGAATTTCCCAAATGGGCATCCTGAAGCAGGCATGCATCCCATCACTGAAATAAGACAAAGGTGACCTTCCCGTGGTTGAGGATTCCACAGGATCTAATATGTATTTGAGGGGGAAAATTTACAGATAAAAATAAAAAGCCTTATCCCTTTCCTTTAAAGGAAGCAGGAAGGGGTTGAGACTTTGTAAGGAAGCATGAAGGGGTGAGTAAGCAGCTACTCATTATACTACAACCTGAGTTTCTGTATCAGCAGGTCTCAATCAAAAGAGGATGCAGCCTCTTCATTGTCTCGTGTAGTCAGGAAACGCCTCAGAACTGGCCAGTTTGGCCAGGAATACTGAAATCTGGGCGACAACAAAGGAATAGGGAATTAAGAGCACACTCGCACAAAAAGACACCAGCAGCCATTAAGGCATGCAGGTGATTCCAGAGTGAGGGGACTGACTTTCCAGAGGATATCATTTCTATTCCTTCTACTACCTGAAAGCACCAGGCCAGGTAGGGTAACAATCTAGCATTCTGAGCTCCGGTCTTTGGCTGTGCCTCTGGCTTGTCAAGCACCCTGGGGTAAGTCACTTAACCTATTGAAGCTGAGGCTAAACTGTCAGCCAAGCATTCAAAGCACCTCAGCTCACCACCCACTCTACACCTCTCCTTGGGTAATTATCTTAGAGAACAGGAACAGGTTGTCTCAACCTCTGTAACCTTAAGAGATTAAATGGAGCAGGAGGCCCTCAAGTTTCCCAGGTGGGAGGGACTAACGTTCCAGAATCCTTCAGATGTCAGAGGGAGAGAATTCTCTAAACCTGTGACCTAGGGTGAGCTGCTCCACCCTCTTCACCTGAGAGACTCTTCCAGTTCTGAGTGGGGAGACGCATGAGTGAAAACCTCGTCAAGTGTGCGTGACTAGGAGGTCAGTGCAATGCCATTACCATTCTAGGCCTGGCCCAGAGACACCTGGGCAGTTAGAGCTCTCAGGTCACACAGGATTTCTTTCTTCATATTTACTGTGTGTTTCCTGATTCCATGTACATTTGGACAAGGTTTAGAATGTGTTCTATAATCCCACCACCCAGAGGGAATGTAATGTTTCATTGTTTCTGTGCCATGCAATGTGTTTTTCCATATATGATATAAATATCTGTATTTAAAAAAAGTTTTTAAGTTTATTTATTTAGAGGGAGAGAGAACACAAGTGGAGGAGCAACAGAGAGGAACAGAATCCCAAGCAGATTTCGTGCTTTCAGTGCAGAGCCCAATGTAGGGCTCGAACTCACGAACCGTGAGATCATGACCTGAACCGAAATCAAGAATTGGACACTTAACCAACTGAGTCACCCAGGCACCCCTGTAAACATCAGTATTTAAACAAAATTTGGATGGGTGCCTTGGTGACATAGTCGGTTAAGCGTCGGACTTCAGCTCAGGTCATGATCTCACAGTTTGTGAGTTCGAGCCCCCCATGTCAGGCTCTGTGCTGATGGCTCAGAGCCTGGAGCCTATTTCAGATTCTGTGTCTCCCTCTCTCTGTGCCCCTACCCTGCTCGCACACTGTCTCTCTCTGTCTCAAATATAAACATAAAAAAATAAAAAAATTTTTGAATAAATTAACACTGCACGGTATTCTGTATATCTATGAACATATTTGTGCACATTCTTTACTTTAAAAAACACATTACCTTCTCACAATCATTCTGGGACTTAAGTCCCGAATTAGGCTCATTTTATAGATACCAAAGCTCAGTACAGAGCTGTGAAGGGACTTGACAAGGTCACACACCTAAGAGAGTCAGATGGAGGTCTGCCCGACTCACAAGCCACTATTTCCAACCAGCTCATAATTATGTTACTTATTCAGATAAAAAATATTAATTACCCATTTTCTCCTCACCTCTATCGATTACCTGTTGTCTCAGAATCTAGATCAAGATCCTCAGGCGGCTTGAGTGGTTGAGTTGTAGTATAGACAAATCTTCTGTGGTGGAGGGTAGGATTTTAAATTAGTGCAATTAAATGCAGTTAAGCGACCAGTCTTGATCTAAAGTCACAAGATTCTCAGAAAGAGCCTGGATTCAGTGTACCCGGTAATCTGGGACTCTTCGTGAGACATACTCTTCAACAAGGATAGTTCACTTACATGGGTAGATTGGTCCCTTTTGTATGGATTAGAGTTTACTAATCATCAAATAAGCATCAGGCAAACCCAAATCAAAAGACATTTCACAGAATACCTGGCCACTACTCCTCAAAATTGCCAAAGTCATGGAAAATATGGAGTGCTGGAGTCCAGCTCCAGCAGGTCCAGGGCTCCCTGAAGGATGGACGGTGTCGGCAAAAGAGGGAGGGAATGAGAGAGCCACGAGATTCTTTCTGATCATCAGGCAGGCATCTTAGCACTGACCTGAGAGTCAACTTCATTTATGGAAAAAAATGTATGGGGCCAGCACAGAAGTGACATTTGCCTTAGGTAATGATTTCTGATGACAACTTTCTTTGGTATATGAAAATTTCCCAGAACATAGATTGGTAGAAGACTCATGCATAATCTTTATCAATAGTGATTGATGTAGGTGACCTAGATGCTTATCATATGGGGAAGGAAGGTATCTTTAGCATTTAAATACAAGACAATATTTAGCATAGTAAAGGCAAAAGTTAGTTCTTTGTGAGCAGGGGTCAATAGCCTGTTTGCTTAAGGGGAAGTATAAGAAAAACAGGATTCTCAGGAAATGCAATGTTTGTTCCCATAAACACAAAAGAAGAAATTCTTATAATAAGTTCCTTCACAAGGTGCAATCTGCATATTTTAGAATAAGGGGACAAGTCACTCCTGATACCAATCAGCAAGGTGCCTTGGGGGATTGGTGCTCAAAAAATAATTGAGTGGGGGGTAGACATCAGTCACCATCTGAAGGCGGGAGGCTGAGCAAAACCTACCTTAACCTCACAAGGAGTATTCTCAACTTAGTGAGTTCAGAAATGGCTCCCAACAATGGAGGGACTAAGAACAGGCCAGAGGAAACAAGGGAGACAGGACAGCTAAATGCATTGTGGTATTCCTGGATTGTATCCTGGAACGGGAAAATGAATATTAATGGGAAAACTGCTGAAATCCAAGTCAAGCCTTGATTTAGCTAGTGATGACATATCAATGTTGGTTTGTCAGTTTTGACAAATGTAGCATGTACATTTATGTATAGTAGAGATAACATTAGGGGACACTGAATGAAACTATGCACCTCTTTATACTATCTTTGCAACTTTTTGTAAACCTAAAATTACTCTAAAATAAACATTTTATTTAAAAATACATTAAAAGATTATCTTTAATACAGGAAAGGAGACAACAGAACAGTGATAAAATTATGGACACTATACCAATTGAGCATAAAGCTTTGTTCTGGACTTCCTAGAATAATGGAAATGGATTCATACTATACTGTATATGTGTTTTAAAAGTGCAAATACATTTTTTAAGAGCTGTAAAACGACAGCAAAGAGCTTAACCTAAAAGAATTGGAGCATTTGGTATGTGCTCTGATGGTATGTGATTAGGCTGTTTTGACTATGTGCAAATGGAGACAATCCTTTTCACTGTACCCCTGACAGTACATGAGTGTCCATTATCTGTATGTGGTGAGCAGTTCCCTCCCCTTTAGTGCCTTTTTTCCCTCTTAAGAGATTGAGACTGGGAAACTGTGCTTCTCTTTGACTCAGGCTTTTAGTTTTGCTGACTCCATGAGGGCTTAGAAAAACAACAGGGTTTGAACAGTCTCTGCAGGGAGCTGTTCCCTCCCCAGTGCTGATCAGTGTCACATTCAGAGGAGCTAACCTCCAACTCTGCTCACAGGAGGATATTCTATGAAGCTGGGGGAGCTGGAACTCGAGCCAGATCTCTGTGGAGAGTGGAACCCCTTCGGATAAGGTAATGGAGGGGTCTGGGTGGTATTCTTTTCAAGATTATTTTCTTTTCCTATACCATCCATTTTCTTAAATATTTCATTTGTTCCACATCACCCAGCAAACTCTCAAAAGTTCCTTGGCCCAGAGCTACGTTTTGAAGTTTTCCTGACTCTGTTTTCAGACAACAGCAACACACACACACACACACACACACACACACACTCTCTCTCTCTCTCTCTCTCTCTCTCTCTCTCTGAAGCCAGAGGGCTCTGCTGCCATGAACCCAGCAGCCCCCAGGTCCTGCTGCCCTTGCAGTGACCAGGTTATAAAAGGCGAGCTCATACATGTCTGCTGAAAGCCATCAAAGTACTCCTCCTATTTGTTTTCTTAAACAGATTCTCTGAAACCCAGCTAGTGTTTCTCTTCTCGGTAGTTTTGTTGGCTCCAGTGGAACATTAACTTTAAATGACAGAACTAGTAGCTGTAATGGCAGTAGGTAGAGAAGACTAAAGCATCACTGCAAATGTAGCTGTGAGAGAAACTGTATTTACCTGACTTGTCAGAAACAATTTTGTACCTGGGATGGAAGGAACAGGAGGCTGAGACTTGAACTGTGTGCCTGAGTAAAAACATGTGGTCTCCAAACGTCAAACTACAAAGTGGGATCCAGTAATCTCTGGGCTGTTATTTTGCTGAGGGGGATTGCAAGTCAGGCTAGAGATAAACTGCGTGGGATAACAGAGGAGGGAAGGGTGTTTGGTTTTCTTTCTCACCCTTTCCCACTGGCTCTCTGCTCAGTCTCTCCCTGAACATATGTTCATCATGTAAGTCTCTCTCTCGTGAGAGTATATGTCCCCAAGGTGGTCTTCAAGATAATCCATAGAGATCACAAGAAAATATTAGAACTTACCCACACAGATAACATTTAAATTTTTTATTGAGAAACTCTTGAGAAATTTCTGGTTTAAAGAATACTGGTTTTAAGGCGCACCCACTTGTTAGCTGGCTCAGGGCATTTGTATTCTCTCCCAGCCCTGTTAAAGTGCTTGCAATAACATACTGATGTTCTTGGGATATTAAGCCTCGGTTCTTGCTTAATGGACTTTTAAAAAATGTCCAAATAGGTATGTATATATAGTTCCAGTTAAAGTTGTTTATTTCCCCAGAGGGCTAACCATGAGATTTTATTCTAACTTAAACGATAATGAGCTTCAGTTACTCAGTGGATAAGTTCTCCCCTAATACTTACTGTGATTTTTGTTGAATGCCAATATTTTGATGTAGGACCATTGAAAGGATGGTCTCTCTTATCTCAATCATCTTACCTTGCTTTATTTTTTCCAAGAATCTATCCCCTTCTAACACAAATACCCCCACACACACGCTTCTTTATTCTCTGCCTCTTCCTGGCAAGTGTAAGCTGCACAAGTATTTTTACTATTTCTTAAAGATAGGATTCTTTATGGTAGTAGAATGTTTGGGTTGAGATAGCACATTAGAGATACCTTTGCTTTCCCAGAAATGAGCTTCCCTTTTAAGGTATTCTGTGTGTGTGTGTGTGTGTGTGTGTGTGTGTGTGTGTGTGTCTGTCTGTGTGTGTTTATATCAAGAAACTTCAGTGTAGTGAAGGAAAACTTGGAAGCTTCAGACTTCCAGTTACATTAAATCATCTTGTTCCAGAATCATCTTCATTGTTGGTGTTCTTGTTTCCTTTTTTTCTTCTATTTTTATTGAAGTATAATTACCATACAGTGTTATATTAGTTGCAGTTGTACAATACGATTCAACAATTTTATACATTACTCCATGCTCATTAAGATAAGTGTATGCTTAATCCCCTTGATCTATTTTAACCATCCCCACACCCACTTCCTCTCTTAGGAACCACTGGTTTGTTCCGGATGTAAGAGTCTATTTTTTGTCTGCTTGTTGGTGTTCATTTGTTTCTTAAATGTCACATATGAGTGAAATCATAAGATATTTGTCTTTCTCTGACTTACTTCACTTAGCATTATACCCTCTGGATCCATCCATGTTGTTGCATATGGCAAGACCTCATTCTTTTAGATAGCTCAATAATATTCCAGTGTGTGTGTGTGTGTGTGTGTGTGTGTGTATTAAGAAGATATGGTGTGTGTATATATGTATGTATATAAGCATACATACTCATCTGTGGATGGATACTTGTGTTGCTTTCATATCTTGGCTATTGTAAACAATGCTGCAATAAACATCAGGGTGCATGTATCTTTTTGAATTAGTGTTATTGTGTTCTTTGGGTAAGTAACCAGTAGTGTGATTACTAGATCATTGGGTAGTTCTATTTTTAATTTTTTGAGGAACCCCCACACTGTTTTCCACAGTGGCTGTACCAGTTTGCATTCCCACCAGCAGTGCACAAGGGTGCCTCCTCATTGGTGTTAAGAGAGGCCACAAGAGAAGTACCATGCTGAGTTGTCAGCAGACCTGAAATCTTAAAGCAAGCCAGGAGACAAGTGCTTTGTCCGTTAGGAGATAAACCCCAGAGGGCTTATAAGTCTGCTAGCATGTGGAAGAAAGCACAGGAGAAATATTGAAATAGACTTAGTTTTGTGTAAATGAAGTTTCTTGTCTGTTTCATCCACCCAGTTGGAGTGGCAGTAACATCAGATGGGGCCAGGCTTTCCGACTCCGGCATCTCACCACAGGCCACTACCTGGCCTTGACAGAGGACCAAGGCCTTATACTGCAGGACCGGGCAAAGTCAGACACCAAGTCCACAGCCTTCTCTTTCCGGGCTTCCAAGGTAAGATGTGATGAAGTGGACTTTGACCTCGTTTTAAAAGTGAAAGCTCTGAAACTTCTAGAAAGCACTATGGCTGAAAAGAAAGTGGTCTGGAGCAAGGTGGAATTGGAAATTCAGCCTTATGAGAGACACTTTCTTCTTCCATCTTTTGAATTGAGTACATAGGGGATTGTGCACCTCGGAAGAAGGTTTAAGTCTTACAAGAGAGACTTCAAAGAGGAGTCAAAAGCCCCAGCAAACAAAAGGATCACGGGAATGGGCACTGTTGCTCAGAGGCTAATGAAAAATGTTGTTTAATATGTTGTAAGTTGTTTTTAATCCTTGTTAGCATATGCTTCAGTCCTATAAGGCAATTATGATGTGGAGGCATGAGTTGGAATGCTATATTTGTTTAAAGCAAGGAAGCGATCTCTTTCAGAAAGATGCAGAGAAGGCATAATTCTGAACATGACCTCATCTTACCGTTATTTGTACTATACAAAATCACAAGTACCTTCTTCATCCTTTTCCTAGGTTGTCTCTTCTCTTAGCTCTCACCCATCCATCTCCAACCTCCATTAAAAGCAGACCCTGTGGTAGTTAGGTTAACTGCAACATGTAGCTTTGCCTTTTGATGTGTATATAGGCAGCTGTTTTTTAAAGACTCTGTCTTTAACGTCCAGCCGGGTTTTCACTCAGCAGAACTCAGCTGGATCTAGTTGGATGGTCAGAATTGCATGCTGAGCTAACTTCTGACAGAGAGTTGGATGCTATGTCACTTTATGATGGTTCTGGAAAGATTACGCAAGCATCAGAGAGGCTGTGCACAGACGCACGCCAGTTATCAGGGAGCCAGCACCTCCTAACGGGACAGTTTGACATCTCCTTTGGGGGTTTCATCTCTAGTTTTGTTCTTCTTTGCTCTTTTCCAGAAATAGATCTTGATTTGTGTTCCCAACATGATTTCAGGAAGGGGTAGTTGATGATTCTGTTCATGTAGGACTCGGTGTGAAGCTGACAGCTGAATTTTCCATGGGGCAGCTCAGCTTCTCAATGAATCAAAGGAAGACAGTTTTCTAGCATTGCCCTCCTTTGAAGCAGGGGGCTCAGACTTGTTCTTTCCTTCTTTTTTTATGGTCCCAGTCTTTTTAGGCAGAGAATCCAAATAACCATATATCAGAGTTAGGCTATTTCCACACCTATATTACAAACATTAAAATTCCTGCCCTAAATTCTTCTCAGATAATCACTTTCCATCTGTTTCTCCTTAAATGGTGTGTTGACTCCTTGACTTCATTCTGGTTTTCTAACCACATGTCCTTTATGTTACCTTCACTTTAGTTTTTTAGAGTTTCCAGCAAAAAAAAAGATTTTAAATATAAACGTATATCTAGGTAGCAAAACAATTTGGGCTCCAGGAAATGGTTTGTGGCAGTGTAATTTGCTAAAAGAATCAGTGAAACAAAGCAACAAAAAAGTCCGAGGAACAGAGACAAGCAAGATCACATTCTTCCCTAAGACACAATTTGAACATGGGGTTAAGGGGTCAACAGCAGGTGTGGGAGGGTTAAAAAAAAAAAATATGGGAAAAAAATGACTCATTATGGCAGATGACCAAGTAAATGCCTTTCTAAGAATGCCAGCTTGGCTTTTTCCCTCTTTGAGTGTTCTACCATGATCCCCTCAGCCCATTCTAGGTATGCTGCCCTGGGATGGATCCGTGACACTGAGGTCTTTGCTGAGAGGACTTTACTGTTTCAGAAGGGGCTTCTCTTACTATAGCAGAATTCAGGTGGTCTTCTAGGCAGCTGGCAGAATCCTGTTCCAAGGGGACTCTTCCCTTCCATTCCCTTCTTGGCTCAGCCTTGTGTAGGTTGGCTCTGTGCTTGCCATGGTCTCTGGGGAAAGCCAGAAAAACTCAGAGCACCATAGAGAGTCCTCATAACACTCCTTCCACTTGGCACCACTTCTGGCCTGTGAGCACATTTACCCTCAAAAGGCCCATTTCTTATCTCCCCACGTCCCTCCATTTCTATGCACATGGAGGCAAGCAGCTGATGACTGAAAGTCACGGAGGTACCATGGGGACAGCCACCCTAGCAGAGCTGGATGTAAAAGTCACCCATGAGTCACAATGTCCTATGCACTTGGCAACATTGTTACATTTCAGTGGAGTCACTATGTTAAAGGTTTGAAATAACTCCCTGTGCAGCAGTATTCAGCCCAGCTCTGTTCATTTTAACGTGGAAGGAGCTGAAGTTAAAATGACCTAGGCTCCATGGCAGGCCAAGATATGGCTGTGTTCCCTCAGGAGAGGGGGGCTTCCTGGGGACGTTGTGTGGGCAGAGCACCTGACACCTTAGAATGTGAGGCTACACCCAAAGCGGGAATGTATGGAGAACACAGTGGTCTTCCGTACACAGACCAAAGAGCTCTTGGGGGAAGAACACTAGAAATGCCTTGATTGCTCTGGAGGCTCAGTTCCTCCTTAGTAAATGTGTTTTTACCTTGCTTGGTGCAGGCTCTTCTCCCTTAAATGCATACTCCAGTGTGCTTGCCCTCACTGGGGAGTAGTGAGGCTCCCCCCAGAAAGAGACTGGTGGCTTTATTTCTCCACAGTGTGAGGGCCATTGAGTCATCTTGCCAGCTCTTGCCTGTTACAGGTGCTACGTGATGGAGCAGATGGCAGACAGTATTCTGAGATACCATTTCAGGATCTGGGTGGTGGCGCACAGGTTGGGAGAACTCAGTGGGAAGGCTGAGAGGTGGAGACACTGTGTCCTTTGTGCCTTTGTGAATGGGATTAAGAGGGTATTCATCTGACCCTCTCTGTATGTTGGAGAATCTAGGAAACAGAAAGAGATTCCCAGGTGGGACACTCTGGGCGCATGTGTTCAGGGAAGCACTGGGTTAGCTGGGCTGTGAGTCATTTGGCCCTGATGAGCTTCCCACCCCATGTAGCTGTCTGGCTGCATTAGTCTCTGACAGCTACGACTCCTAAATTGGGGACCGTGGAACAGTTGCAGGTACATGTTAACATCCTTAGCAGGCTGCCCTTATGAGGAAGTGGCAGGTACCCTGTGAATCTTGTACACATGGATAGGACTGGGGTGTGACTGAGCCTTCATGGAAGATGCTCAAAACTAACACTTGCTGCAGCCATTGGCCTGGCCCAGCTCAGGTGAAATCAAACTGAGGTCTTTGAGCATGGAGAATAATGAGCAGAATGTGATCTTGGTCAGTTTCTCTCCCTTTCCTTCAGGAGGGTGATCCAGATCAACCTGGAGGTCAGGGATCTATCATTGCCCCTGATCTACAGTGTCACAACTTCTTCAATCTGGAAGTGGTATAAGATAGAGGATGGCTTCCAGGTCACCTAGATCTGGCCTTGACTCCATCTGCTCTCTGTGAGACCTTCGACACGATTCCTACTCTGGTTGCCCCTCGTTTGAGGTCTGTCCTAAAGGGTTAAGATCTTATCCCTGCCTGCCCTTCCATCTTATCAACATCACTTGGTTCACAGTTGCCTTGATCCCTGGCATACTAAATGTTTACCAGTCCTTGAACATTATACTTCTTCTCACTGCTAAACCTGAACCTAGAATGCCTTTTACCCCTCCTATGCAGCCCCACTCATGAACTCCTTCTCACCCTTCCAGACAAGTGTCAGATGCCTTTTACAGAAGGAGTACTCTTCCATGGTCCTCCAGTAGGGCCCTGTTCATGCTTCTGTAACAGCCATCACTCTCTGGACCAGGAGCCCCTACATGACAAGGACCACATATGCCCCCCTTTTTGCACCCCAGCACCTGGCACAGTGTGTAACATGTGGTAAGCATGAAGATTGCTTCCTGAAGGCATACATGAGTGTGGTCACACACTAACATAGACTAATATCCGTTTCATTTTAACCCCCCTCATCTTCATAGAAGTATCTTGCCATCATTGTGTAAGCATTTTGGATCATAATATTCTCCCTATAAACATTCAAGGAGACAGCTTCATTATTTTGAACATCGAAGTCAAATTTCTATGAACTTGATTTCACATCTTTCCCCATTGTCTTGACATTGCAAAGCCATTCGCCAAGGATTGTCAGATAATGTGATTTAATATTTACTCTGGCATGGCAATACTGTCTATTTAAATGTCATGTCTGCACATCAGTTTACAATGCTGAATTCCTCTGGAGAAAGAATGAATTAGTAATGTTAGAGCAAGCCTTATCACATGTAGCCATTTATTTTAGAGTTATTTCTAATGATTGTACTGTAAGTCTTAAATGGTCGAGATAGAATCTCAAAGTTTGCCTATTTTATTGCGTAAGGATGTAGAGCTACCATTGTTCCCAATTGGAGGAAAGTTTTCCTCAGTGTATAAAAACACTAAATTCAATTTAGTCAACAATGATCAAATATCCACTATGTGCTAAGCACTGTATTCTTGGCCAAACATCCCTGTCTCTTAAAAACTGTACACTGTTGTCTCTGCTGTGTATGGAAGGCATCTCTGTACAGACTAGCCTCATGTGCCCTTTAACCTTGGCAGCCTGAATCAAGATGGTAGCTGGGCTCATGGCACATCCCTTAGGAAAACATTGGCTCTGTATGCCATCCCCCTTGCTTGTGCTGCTTCCTCGCTGAGTTCTCAGTAGGGGAAGGAGATGGTATGTGGGGAAAGAGAGAAAAGGGCTAGGAGAAAACATCTACCTTAAGATCCAGATATCTAGAGACAACAGTTTTATTTCATTTCAAATGAACTCTACACATAAAATCAATGATTTGTCAAGTCTTTATTGTTCAAAGTGGACCAAGTAGAGAAGCAGTCGAGGAAAACGGTGGGTGTGAAACCTGAGTGCGAATCCTGGCTCTCCCATTTGCTGTTGAACCTTAAGGTCTCTTTTTTCTAAAAAAAAAAAAAAAAAAAAAAAAAAAAAAAAAAAACTGGGGGTGAAGGAGTGTGGCTCAAAGGGTTGTTGTGAGGATTCAGTGAGACGAGGAAAATGGCCTAGGAGTATGTCTCCTTATCCATGAAATGGCAGCAGCACTGCCTACCTCATGGTGGTGGTGTAGGAATTAAAGGAGAAAGAGAGAGGGCAGAGCCCCCAGGAGAAATGCACCTTCCCTAATGCAGCAGGTGAGTCTGGTCTTCCCCCCACCCTCAGCACACTGTAAAATGGGAGTGATGTCCTCCTACCCAGCCAGGCTCCAAGCAGTGTCTGGTAGTGTGTGATTACTTTAAAGCCATTCTAAGACCTTATATTCTAGATTAGAAATTTAGAAAAGGACTATATTTGTAGAGAAGTGAACCCAAAAGCTATTCCTCCTGGTTTCTCCAGAGACACCTAGGAAGGAGCCAGGCTAGCCAGGGCTTTTTTTGATGGTTTACCCCAGTGTCCATGAGTGGGTCTCCTCTCCCACATCTGCTTTTCCTCTGAAACATTTTTGGGTGATTACAGTCTGTTGGAAAGGTACTTTCTTGGCCTCTGTGGACACAGGCAGTTTAATTATCTCAAATAACAAATTTTCACTCTAATTAAAAAACATGAATTAGGACCTTCTCTGTTCCAGATATGCTAAATACTGATGTCATAGCTTAAAAATCACCTGTCTCTAGCCTGGTTTCTTTTTAATCTATAATTCTCACTGCTGCTAGAACAGTCATTCTAAGATGCAACCGTGTGTTATCCCCCTGCTTAAAATTCTCAGTGGCTTTCCATTGACAATACCAGCTTTTCCCAAGAGGTGTTCCAAACAATAATTTTATGAATTGTTTTTTTTTGAAAAGCAGTTTGGCTGCATTATGCAGAGTTCAACAGATTTTTTTTCTGTTCACTTTTTACTGTAAGACTCTTAACAGTCCATATTATACAAGCACTAATGTTCCCTTTGACTCCTGGTGCAAGAAACAGAGCTTGTCCAAAGTCCTCTTTGCCTAGAGAACGTCTGTTAACATTGTAAGTTTGAGAAACATGTACCTATGATACAAAGTTCAGAGTCCTTGTTGTTCCAGTCCCTTCCTGGATTTCAACCACACTTCTTGCCACACTATACCCATCTTATTAGAATTCAGTCCCCTTATTTCCTTTCTCACTTCTCACTCCTAGCCAAGCTCACCTCAGGTGTCATTCTAACATAAATTCATCCCTGACTCTCAGGCAGAATGAATTGTTCTCTCTCCCAGACTCCAATTGCACCTTGAAAATAGACCATATCCCCTTGCTATCATTATTGGTTTGTATGTATAACTTCTAAGTTTTATATGAGCCCAGAGCCATATTTTCATAAAATAAATGCATATATTATCTACCTTTCAACCTTTTCATTATAATTACCTTTAAACAACTGAAACAGTAATACAATTAATACTTAATTGTGCTAATGGTAATCATTCAAAAAATTATGTTCAAATGAAAAATCAGCTTTGGAATTACACTTTATTTTAGATTCTTTGCCTTTACTTAGTAGCTACAGGACTTTGAGCAAATTGATCAAATTCTGCAAGCTTCAGTTTTATCATCTAGAGCGTAGGAGAAATGAAAACAGAAGGACCACTGAAAGGTTTAATGAAAATGTTTTTAAAGCGTGATGGGTAATATGTATCACTTTGTAGACCCTCGGTAAATTCACATGATGGTATTGCCATGATAGGGTACTTCGCAAAGTACTTTGCTCTAAGTAGGTGCTAAACAAACACGAGTTGCAATTCCCTTCCTTGTCCTTAAGCAATCTTAAATCATTCTGGAGAGCAGCAACTTAATTATTTAAGCCAGGTATTTATTTGACACTTGTGATGTGGTAATGACCATTTCATTAGGAAGTTCTCAGGGGAGACAGGAGATGATGATGATGATCCATCAACACCTCTTAAGCCAAATAACCTCTTCCTTCTTAGAATCAGCTCATCATCTAACTCAGGGAAGGTTGATGGAGATCAGCAAATGGATGCCCACAGACCAATAAAACAAAAGCAAATGATTTGCAACCTATTTTAAGCACAGCATAGTATGGAATACAAAGACAAGCAAATCCAAGCCTTGCCCTTGGAGAGTTTTCAGTCTGGTAGGGGACAGGAAGCATGCCAGCAAAGGATTTATATCACAGAAGATGGTAAAGAGCCTTGAGAGGGGAGAAGGAAAGTTCCAGTAGATCAGAGAAAATGCAAAGGGGGATCTGGGAAAGGCTTGATGGATGAGATGTAAAGATGCAGAGATGAAACAGGGGATTGCCAACCAGAACATGTGATGTCCGTAAAGGCCCAGGGGAAGGGAATCTTAATGTATCAAAGGAACATAGTCCAATTTGATTAAAGCATATGGTATGTACGAACTTTAGAAATGAAAATTGTATCTTATAGGAATTGGGGAGTTCATGCAAAGGAGTAATTGGATTAGCCCTGTCATTTAGGGAGAGTCTATTTGCAGCAGTAGATTAAGTGCATATGGGGCCATATTCAAGTAAAAACAGAGAGGGGAGCATTCCTGCATATTCACATCAGATCACCAACCTGCTGTCAGCCGACTCAGGCTTCTCAATCATGGATCACTCTTATTTTGTTATTATATCCTTGGTGGAGTTTAGGTTTGGCTTGGGTCAGCTTTATTGTTGGTTTGTCTCCTTATCTTAGTTTTTCTTGTTGTTTCTCCTATTCTTCTTTGTTTAAATATTTTTTAAGTTTATTCATTTTTGAGAGAGAGAGACAGAGTGTGAGCAGGGGAGGGGCAGAGAGAGAAGGGAGACACAGAATCCGAAGCAGGCTCCAGGCTCTGGGCTGTCAGCACAGAGCCTGATGTAGGGCTTGAACTCACGAACTGCGAGATCATGAACTGAGCTGAAGTTGGACACTCAACCCACTGAGCCACCCAGATGCCCTTCTCCTATTCTTCTTTTAATTTAGAAGTGGCCACTAACTACAGTGACCACCATAGAACTCTGGGAGTACATGCTGTTTAATAAGAGCAAAGACATAAAGAGACACCCCATTCTATAAACAGTAATGATCCATTGATTTCAGGCTCTGGAAAAATGGATCCTAGTAGTTCTCTTCTTTGGCAAAGTCCTATTTAAATAAACAAAAAGTGAGAACGTAAATGCAGTGACCATAGTCATTGATAGTTTGGGAACATGCACTATTTTAACTGTGAGCTCTTGGCAGTCAGCATAATTATTCATATTTAACAGTCGTAGTATATATTATTTTATTTGGCTGAATTATCAATGCTTTAGAGAACAGGCTGGAGAAGGAGAACTTTGCATATTTTAAATCCTGTTACTGGCCTGTGTATCTTCAGAATTAGGAATATTTCTGGAATGAAAATCAAATATCCATTGTTTTATAAAATAAATGAATTCTTGATGCCCCTGCCATAAAGAAGTCTAAATATATCAGATTCTATTTTCCCATTGGCTTTTGTTATAAAACCAAAGATGAGTGCCTTTAGAAATGTTCATTTTGAGAAATGTCGTACTTAAAAATCCAGCCAGTGTTTCAACGTACATTTAAAATCAGACTTTGCTTGTAAAGTATTAGCATTGCTCAGGATGATCCTGTAAAGGTATAAGGGAGGGCAAGATGGCGGAAGAGCAGGGAGCTCTGTAATCCCCGCATGACCGCATGGATTGAACTGAGAAGGACTGAAGGGAGAATACGCTGATTTGCAAGTGGGGGAAAGAAGAACCAGACGCCAGAAAGAAGACAACCTCAAAGATGCGTGAGTGAGTGACTGTGATCTGGGGAATTAGAGGACAGGTGGGTCCCGGTGGTGCTGGGGGAAGGAGCCCCAACCCAGCACAGGGAGAGCGCGCTGTGCCCCGGAGACACCAGGGGAAGAGAAAGAAAGACGGGAAATGCTCATAGAACCATTGCTAAGGGAGGAAAAACTCGCCCGTCTCCCCATATATAACTGCCAGGCGCCGGGAGAGAAATCCGACCCATCTGGCCGGCGAATCCTTCCTTGGGCGCAGCAGCAGCGGCATCCATTCCAAGCAGCACCGTGAAAGGTGGCAGCACAGATAAAGGTGGTGGCGGTGCAAAAAGTGGTGGCAGCTGTGCCGAGAAAGGCGCCTTGAAAAGCGGCAGCAGCGGCTCCGAGAAAAGGGCAGCGAAACCCGGGCCGGGAGGCTGGCCGCCAGCAGGAACGCATCTCATCCCCGGTGACAGTGTTGAACTGCATGGACTAGGATTTGGAAGTGAGGCGGAGCTTGGAGAATACAGTTTGGTTTGCCCGCGGCACAGGGAGATGGGACT
>CM053560.1:73048099-73131662 GCA_028646485.1 Cryptoprocta ferox | reverse complement strand
CATGGTAATGAGAAAGAATGAAATCTGGCCATTTGTAGCAAAGTGGATGGACCTCGAGGGTGTCATGCTAAGCGTAATAGGTCAGGTGGAGAAGGACAGATACCATATGTTTTCACTCATAGGTCTAACAGGAGAAACCTAACAGAGGACCATGGGGAGGGGAAGGAGGAAAAAGAGTTAGGGAGAGGGAGAGAGACAAAACACGAGAGACTCTTGAATACCGAAAGCAATCTGAGGGCGGAAGGGGAAAGGAAAAGGGGGGTTATGGTCATGGTGGATATCACTTGTGGGGAAGAGCACTGGGTGTTATATGGAAACCAACCTGACAATAAACTATAAAGTTAAAAAATAAAAAATAATAAAAAAAAGTTGATTCTGTAAAGGTATACAAAATAATTTTGCTATTATGAAGGTTTGTAGGAAAAGAAATCAGACCAAAATAAAAAAATATATTTGAAAGAAAAAAAATTACTTAGATATATGTGTGTGTATGTATACATACACACACATATATCTAAGTAATTTTTTTTCTTTAGTACATGTTTATTAATTAATGGATGGGTGCTGGATTCTCTGTATTAGGAATCCAAAATAAATTGAAATCTGGCCCATGCCCTTGATTCTTTTGTAGCCTGGGAAAAGGAAAGTGTCATATAAGCAAGCACATTTACACTGTGATGGGCTAAGTGTTCAATAAAGGAATGAGACTGTGCTGGGGGAAATATATCAGGAGAGACTACTCAACCCTCACAGAGAAGGTAGCATCTGAACAGGGTGTTGAAGGATTAGTAGGAGTTTAGAACAGTGGGGAAGAACACAGTCTCTGGAGCTGTACTTTGTGGTTTAAATCTTTGCTCTTTCAGGGGACCCTCGTGGCTCAGTCAGTTAAGCATCCAACTTTGGCTTTCGGGTCATGATCTCACAGTTCAAGAGTTTAGGCCCCACATCGGGCTCTGTGCTGACAGCTCAGAGACTAGAGCCTGCTTCAGATTCTATGTCACCCTCTCTGCTCCTCCCCTGCTCACGCTCTGTCTCTCAAAAATAAATAAAATATTAAAAAAAAATCTTGGCTCTTTCACTAATTCTTGAGTGACCTTGGGCAAATTACTCATCTCTCTGTATCTTATTTTTTCATCTGAAAAAATGGGATAGTATTTGTAGCTACATCCGAAGAGTTCATACAGGTAAAGAACTTAGAACACTGCTTTGCACTTGGTAAGAGGCCTGTATTTGTGTGCTATTGTCCCTTTGTTAAGAAAGAGAGTAAAATTGTCACAGAGGGAACAGCATGCTGCATTTTTTATTCTGTAAAAAAATTCAAAATGCTGCCTAGCTAATGGCTTTTACAAATGAGCAATTTAACGCAAGATGTGGAGGAGAAATGGAAGTCGAGTAGAACCATCGAGAGGCCTTCATTAATGAGGGGACAGAGTTACCGTGCACCCCAGGTCTGCTTCCTGACTCAGTCTTTGAATGGGCACCTCAGCTTGTCACTAGACAGATACCTGATGTGCAGTAACTCCTTTTTCCATACTGGAGAAGAGACTGTAGTGACATAGAGGCAGTTGAAGGATGAAACCCATTGACTGCAACACACTACTGAGGAGGCCATAAGAGACCAGTAACACTGATTACAGCATTACAAGGGCGGCACAGTAGCCCCTTACTTGATCCACGAATCTGCTTTCTCTCCTGATCTCCAGAAAAGACTTTTATATGTTGTTAACAGATACGTTTAAAGCTCTGACTTCAGGAATTTATATCAGATGACCATTAAAACTACAGAGGATACAACTTGCTGAAAATAAGCTAACTGGCCAGTAAAGTGTTGATTATTATTAAGGTGTCTAAGTCAAGATGAGAAAAGTAGAAAATATAATGGAGAATTCTATAAAATCAAAACGAAAGCAAGACCCTACCAGCTTCCTCCTTTCCCCATGGATTTAAGTAATAATTAAAGTGGCTGAAACTGGGAATCCATTGACTTTACAGTCAGCAGCAGATAAGGGAAGCAAGTCTTTCTGAAATCCTGGCTTGGACAGGCACATCATGATGATTTTGGTAATGGGTACCCTGGTTGACAAATGCTGCATAGGTGATTTATTCCATATGTTGTGTTTCTCTTTAATCAGACACACCTTTGTTTCATTTTCTGTGAAATAGGAAATCAAGGAGAAATTGGATTCTAGTAACAAGCGAGATATAGAAGGCATGGGAGTTCCAGAAATCAAGTATGGAGATTCCATCTGCTTTGTCCAGCATATAGCCAGTGGTCTGTGGGTGACCTACAAAGCACAAGATGCCAAGACCTCCCGCCTTGGACCTCTGAAAAGAAAGGTGAGGCTCAGAAAGGCTGTCCAGCCAGAATTGTACACTGAACTGGAAGCAAGTAGGCAAGAGCAGTGACCAGGTGAATTGGGTGAAAATGATGTATGTTTACTTCTTATTATTTTTGCTATTCTGAAGAGTTATTCTGTGACAGATTGTACCACCTAATTGGTTATTTTGACCCCAAGGGAAAAAAAGTTAAATACATGGCAAATCTGTGAGGAGCAGGGAGAATTTGTTCAGTGCTCTCAAAAAACCCTGAACTAAGTAACTCTTGGTGGTAGGCTGTTTGGGGATTACTCACACCATTGCTCTCTTCATTTAAGGGGATAATTGAGTTTCTGTGTGATTTTTATCATATAGAAACTGAATAGAATTGCTACAGAGAAAATGCAGATTGCATGATAACAAGCCCACAGGAACCAACATGCAGAAAGAGGAGATCGTGTGCACTGATGGTGCATCCACAGAGAGCACTCAGATTGGAGTGGCCCATCGCAGCCAGCTGCATTGGGAAACTAACTTGGAGATACACCACATCTTTGTACCATAAAATTGTTGTAACAGTTTTCTTTTGATAGGAACTAGAAAACAGATGCCAAGTGCATGATTTTTCTTGGAAAAAACCCTTAGAAAACACCGGTTTGGGCAGTCAAGGAACTGTAGAATAGGGTTCTAGGAGCTATTGTCCACCGTAGCTTGGGGTTATCAACCTACCATGGTGGTGATGCAAAGACTCCCAGAATGACCAGTTGTTGTAAGAAGGGAGGTTGGGAGCAAATATTAAGGCAATAACTTATTTTTGTGTAAAGTAAAACATGTCAGGAATATATCCAGAAATGTGACACTAAAATTATGAAGAGAGAAGAAATTAAAAAAATAATGAACCACACTGACTAGATTATACAGGCTCATCCCTTCCTCTACAAATAATTATCAAGGCTGGATAAAATACAAAAAAAAAAAACCAAAAAACAAAAAACCACCACCACCACCAAGAAAACCATTTGAAGGCTTCAGCAACCAGGGCATCCAGAGCATGAGTGCTAAAGATCCCAGATGCAATGTGAGTGCACTACGGGAGCCACAGCTTTGTCTCCACTTGCCTCTCAGCATATTTTCTGAGTTGCAGCACCGAGGAAGTGGGGGCTTGTGTTGGCCTCATTAGGCTGGAGAGACAGATGAGAGATAAGGCCAGCAAGGGTCTCTGGGACTTAAGGGGCCAAGGTTCTAGAATGGAGGGAACTCTAGAAACATGAACCTGAAGTTCTCTATGCAGTTTCACCGTAAGCTGACCGTGGATGGGCTGTGAAGCCAGGACAGAAACAGAAGTCTGCAGTTCTGACAGAGAAGAGCACAGCAGAGACGTCAACAGCATGACAATACTAGGGAGGCTGAGGTTGGGGTTCAGGATCCCTCAAATTGGAACAGCCCTTGAAAATACAGTAGGCTAGGGGTGCCTGGGTGGCTCAGTTGGTTAAGCATCCAACTTTGGCTTAGGTCATGATCTCTTGGTTTGTGGATTTGAGCCCCGTATTGGGCTCTGTGCTGACAGCTCAGAGCCTGGAGCCTGCTTCAGATTCTTTGTCTCCCTCCCCCACTCATGCTTTGTCTCTGTCTCTCTCTCAAAAATAAATAAACATTAAAAAAGAAGAAGAAGAAAATACAGTAGGCTTTCAGTTAAACTCCAAAAGGGCTATAGCTCAGGGCTATGAACTACCCCTAGAAGAAGGGCACCTTAAAGATGCCCCAAACCTATTTATCCTACCAGTGTATCAGAAGAAAATTAAATCCTCTATAGAGTACAATAATATTATCTAGAGTCTCCACAATTTTTCACACCTACTAAGGTAATGATGACATTTAAAGAGGGTGGAATTTGTGGATCTTGGCTATAGCTCTGGATGGGAGGAGACATACTCAAAGAACCCTGCCAACGAGGAGGGATCCCACCCTTGAGTTGTTGATTTATCATGCCTCTCTGTGCCTTTCTCTTCCAGGACCGTAGTCTGTATATTTATTTAATTGCTGCAGTGTGCATGTGAATTTGGAAGATCCTTTCAGAAACTCTCTAAAATGATGTCCTAATGCTCGGCCCTTGGCAGGGCTGCCCTGCTCTATTTTGGTGAAGAGCAGGTTAAGTTTCTTTCTAAACATACAAAGGATATTCAAATCTGTATTAAGTATTTTATAGAACAAATCAGGAGCCTAGAAAAACCAGTGGGAAACAGATACAGTAAAAAACCTAAAGAATGGTAACTCACCTTAAAGGAGGAATCCTCCTTCCAATTCTCATCTTGGGCTTCTGCTGTCTGCTCTTGGGTCATGGGATTCCTCCAGGATAATAAGACCATAGGAACTGGGCTTCGGTGAATCAATAGGGCACATAATAACAGTGTTCTAACAGCTGCATCCCCCCTATTTCTCATTACTTTCTTGTTTGGCTGGTGGGTTTGGATGTGGTATCTGAACAAGCAAAATCTAAGGATTTTGGTCCTCAGGGACCTGAATACTGGGACTGAGGCCAGAGCAAACCTAGTGGCAATGTATTGCCAAGTCAAAATGCACCATTGTTAAACAGTTGCTGGGAAGCTCTGACAGGGTAGTTCTGAAACAGTTGGTGAATCCAATACTAAGGGTATCCTTTGCTAACACTTAAGTTAGATGCGGTGCTAAGTCTTTTCTCAAAACTGAATATAAACTTTTGTAAGCCAGTATTCTACTTCCTGTGTGAATTCATTATATTAGGTAGGACACAATTTCAGAAGAATAAATAATAGATTTTCACATGGAAAGGAAAAGAAGTTGCTTTGCGCTAACAATGAGAAAGACAGGGGCGCCAGGGTGGCTCAGTTGGTTAAGTGTCTGACTCTTGATTTTGGTTCAGGTCATGATCTCATGGTTCATGAATGTGAGCCCCATATTTGACTCAGTGCTGTTGGTGCAGAGCCTTCTTGGGATTCTCATCTGTCCCTCTCTCTTTGTCCCTCCCCACCTCTCCTGCTCTCTCTCAAAATAAATAAATAAACTTAAAAAAAGATAAAAATGAGGGAGACCAAAAACCCTTTTTCTAAATATATTTTCTGGAGCTACATGTTTTATTTAATTGACCCCACCCTGCACCCCAACACCTACAAATGGTCTCCATCTCCCTTTACTTACATCAAGAGGAAACCATGTCAGGAAGTTGAATCAGGATTTAACTCTGACTTGAATCACACTCAAACCAGCCCAGTTCACATCTGCATACACTTCATTCTTTCAGGGAAAAATGCCACTCACTTCCATCTTCAAAGCTGCTAGCCCCGCCCCAAAATTGTATCGTGATGTCACTGGTGATCAATATGTATTTAGCTTTTAGATAACTGATTTGCGATCAATAACATACTGCCCTTTATAACAAGTTTTCATTGAGTACCTCTTAGAGTCTAGGAAGCATGCTACATGATTTGCATGTAAATCATTTCATCCTCAAAACAACCCTGTAAGTCCATTTGATGGCAAAATTGAAGCAAAGAGAAGTTAAGTAACTTGCTTAAGGTCACACAGCTGGGAAGTAACAGAGTAGCACTGGAACTCACATCAACTAATACCAGAGCCTATGCTTTCAACCCCCCTCCTTAGCCTCCATGAGAAGCAAACTACGACCTTGAGCTGCGTCCCCAGTTCTGCAGTCAACTGTAGCTGTCCTTCAGGAGGGGAATCCAAGCCTGATCCCAGTAGAGGGTTTTCTGTTTAACTTGCTTTTCTTCCTCAATTTATCTCTGGACAAAAAGGCTCTGAACAAAGTGACTTTTCCCATTTCCAAGGGTAAGTTTCTGTGTTCATTTTAAGAGAAAAATCTATTATAAAATATGGTTTCACCTTTTCAGATTGGCCGTCTAGTCCTAAGGAATTTACTGTAACTCATACCATAGTGGCACATAAAATTTTATTTTCCTCAAAGTACCATGTCTCAAGAATGATTCATAGGTCAGTAATAGGGAGTATGGCCAAAATAACTTTGTTAATGTCCCATTTTCAAATGGACCCAGGGGAACCTGGTTGGGGAGAAGGACTACAAAGGATGAGGGAAATACTGCAAGAAATGTTGACTGTCCAGCCATGGAGTAATGTGTAACCGGACCTGGTGTCTTTTGCTCTGCGAGTAGGTCATACTCCATCAGGAAGGCCACATGGATGACGGGCTAACACTGCAGAGATGCCAGTGCGAGGAGTCCCAGGCTGCTCGGATCATCCGGAACACGACAGCCTTGTTCAGCCAGTTTGTAAGGTACATAAGCTCCTTCCCTTTATCTTTTAGTTTCTACTCTCTGGCCATCCAGTCCCACCTTCCCACTCCCTTTTCAATACTTGAAGTTTTCAGGAAACTATTAAACACCAGCAAAGAGTTTTACCACAGAGAGCTTGGGACTCAATCTTATTTCCCAGCAAATGACCTGCTACCACCAGCTTTGCCCTCTGCCCAACAAATGCTCGAGCCCCATTGTTTACTTGGGTTGGTGTCATGAATACCCAAGGTCTCCTCCCGAAAATTAAGTGAGGAGTGCCGAAGCACTTTAAATCCCTTTTGTATTAGTGTGTGAAGGGGGAAGAAATAGATCCACACCCTCCTGTGCTATTGAGAAAAGCTTTCTACATCATTCAGAATCGTTGCTATGGTTTTGATCCAAGTAGATTTGCATTGAAAGCCTTGGGTTACCCACCTATGGCTGAGACTTAAATGGGAAAAGTAACTGAACTGCCTGCTTAGATCATAATCCCCTTGATGCCTAAACAATGGTGCCAATGCTGAACACTGTGGATTGTGTTCACCAATTACCATGAGAAATGGATTCTGTTGTAAACAGTGTAGTGTTCCAAGCCATCCTTCTTTTGTAGGAGAATATCTCTAAAGCCAGGGGGGGCTTAAATTTCATGTGTGAATTTGCATGAAATACGAAGAAAATGTTATGCCTTTACTTTTCCTGTTGGAATAGTGTGATCCAAGCAATGTGTGTTGGTTAGGATATAGGCTAAGCTGCTCTTGCAATTCAAGATATACTTACTTCTCTTCTAACTAATAGTATAGGTTAGTCAAGGTCTGGCTACAGGGCCTCGGGTTCCTTCTATCTTGCTGCTCTGAGATCTCCTACAGGTTCTTAAAGTGCGTCCCTGGACAAGCAGCATGACCTGGGAACTTGTTAAAAATGCACATTCTCAGGTTGCACCCCAGACATACTGAATCAGACACCTGGGAAGTGGTACCCCAGAAAATTGTGTTTTGATAGGCCCTCCAGCTGATGCTGAAGCATAATAAAGTTTACAAACCACTGCTCTGGAATAGAGGTCTTACCCTTGGACACATGTTAGATTTATCTGGAGAGCTTTTAACACCCTGATGCCTAGGTGGCATCTCCTACCAATTGCATTAGAATCTCTGAGGTGGGATTCCAACACTAGCTTTTTATTAAAGCTCCCCAGGTGATTCTAATATTCAACATCATTGAGACCAACTGCCCTGCTATATTTTCTTCACCTACATGATCAAAAATAGCTTGCTAGCACCATTTCTCAGGTCTGTACAACCAAAAAAAAAAAAAAAAGGCGGGGGAGGGGTGTTGTGGGGGAAGAAATTAGAAGTGGTGGAGGGCAATTGATTTTTTTAAAGATATGACCCAGAAGTAGATCACTTTTTCTTGTACTCTACTAGCTAAAACTAGTCATGTGACCACACCCCACTCCAGGGAGGCTGAGGAATACAACTTTTGGTTGGTTGGCTGTGTTCCCAGGACCACTCCGGGGGTCCCGTGACTAAAGTAGAGAAAGGAAGATAGACAATTAGGTATTCCTACCACAGAAGGGGGCTGAGGCCTGCAAGTTAGCCATTCCGTCTGCTTGTGGCCCTGCCACTGATTGCCTGTGACCCTAAGCAAAGTAGTTTCTCCTTTCTGTGCCATGTTATGTCTGACCTGTTCCCCTTCATTATAGAAAGGGTATATGAATGAATAGCTTGGTACAGGCAGGAAGAAGATAGCTATGTGCAAACATGAGTTTTTCGTGTAGTCTGAACCATCACTTTAGAGGTTGGCTGGCTTTATTTGGTTCTTGGTTCTCTCAAACCCTGCCCCTGTGTCTTTCTTAAAAAGGCAGTGGCCCCTGCATCATATATACAAAAATTAATTCAAAATGAATCAAAGACCTAACTGTAAGACCTAAAACTGTAAAAACTGGGAGAAGAAAACAAAGGCTTAAATTTATAAGACCTCAGATTGGGCAACGGTTTCTTCAGTATGGTACCAAAAACAAAAGCAACAAAAACTATGTAAACTTTATCAAGATTAAAAACTTGTTTATTGCAAAGGGCATCATCCAGAAAGTGAAAAAAAAAAAACCCTACATAATGAGAAAGAGTATTTCAAATCATATATCTGATAAGGGACTTGTATCTAGAATAAAGAACTCTTACAGATCAATCTTAAAAAGACAATTGGACAAATTTACAAATGGGCAAAGATCTGAATAGACATTTCTTCAAAGAAGATTCGCAAATGGCCAATAAGCATATGAAAAGATGGCCAGTGCCATTAGCCAGGAGGAAAATGCAAATCAAAACCACAGTGAGAGAACACTTTGCTCTCACAGGATGGCTATAATTAAAAAGACTTAATAAGAAGTGTGAGACAGGATGTGGAGAAATTGGAACCTTCATACACTGTTGGTGGGAATGTGAAATGTCACAGTGATTTTGCAATGCCGTCTGGAAATTCCTTAAAAGGTTAAACACAGAGTTACCATGTGACCCCACAGTTTCACTCCTAGGTATATACCTAAGAAATATGAAACACGTCTACTCAAAAACTTGTATACAGATGTTCAAAACAGCATTATTCATAATAGCCAAAGAGGGGAAAAACCCAAATGACCAAATGACGAATGGATAAATAAAATGTGTCATATGCATATCCATATAATGGAATATTATTTGTCCATAAAAAGGAATGCAGGACGGATACATGCTATTTGTGGTGAGTCCATTTATATGAAATGTCCAGAATAGGCAGTTCTCTGGAGACAGAAAGTAGATCAATAGTTGCCTAGAGCTGGGGTAGTTGTAAGGGTCAGGGGGAGTGACTGCTGATGGGTATGGGGTTTTGGTCGAAGCTGATGAAAAAGTTCTACAATTGATTGAGGCAACGGTTGCAAACTCTATAAATACACTAAGAAACCATTAAACCACTGAATTGTACCCTTTAAATAGATGATTGTATAATATGTGAATTATATTTTAATAAAGCTATTACTTTAAAAAGTCAGTGGGAGTTACATACCTGACAGTGGGAAAATTATTTTTAAGCAGCTTTATTGGGCTATAATTTACATATCATAAAATTCATCCTTTTAAGTATGCAACTCAGTGAATTTTAATAAGTTTACAGAGCTGTGCAACCATCATCGTAATTCACTTTTAAAACATTCCGATTCCCCCAAAAGATTCTTTATGCCCATTGCAGTGTATATTAGTTCCCACCCCCAGCCTTAGCCAACCAGTCATCTGGTTGACACATTTGACACATTTATTAGTGTATACAATATGTGGTCCTGACCTTTTCCCTTAGCATTACACTTTTGAGGTTCATCCCTATTGTAGTACATAAGGGTGTTCTGTTCCTTCTTATTGCAGAAGAGTGTTCGTCTTAGCTCATAAGATGTGTATATGAAATACACATATGAATGTATACATATGTATATATATGTATATGTATGTATATATATGATTGTGTATATACACACATGTGTATAAATAAAGAGATCTATCTGTAGGGAGAGATAGGTATAGATGCACCTCACATTCTGTTTGTCCATTGAGGAACAGTGGATTTTTTCTATTTTTGCTTATTATCAGTAATGGTTCCATTAATATTTGAGTAAATTCTTTTGATATATGTTTTCATTTCTCTCAGGTAAATACCAGGGAGTGGAAGTGCAAAGTCATATGTAACTTGTTTAACATTTTTATATTTTTATGATAAAATACACAAAGCATAGAATTTACTATTTTAACCATTTTTAAGTATACAATTTAGTGATGTTAACTAAATTCAAGTGGTTGTGCAACAATTACCGCTATCCATCTCCAGAACTTTCACATCATTTCAAACAGAAATTCCATACACATTAAACAATACCTCCCTGGGGCGCCTGGGTGGCTCAGTCAGTTAAGCATCCAACTTCAGCTCAGGTCATGATCTCCATAGCCCCACATTGGGCTCTGTGCTGACAGCTCTGCGCTTGGAGCCTGCTTAGGATTCTGTGTCTCCCTCTCTCTCCGCCCTTCCCCAACTTGTGTTCAGTCTGTCTGTCTCTCTCTCTCAACAACGAATAAATTTTAAAAAACAAAAAACGGTAACTCCCCACTTCCTCCCTTCCCTCCCCCCAACCTCACTCCAGCCCGTGGTAACCATTATTCAACCTTCCTATGAATCTGACTCACTTAATTGACTGACTTATTTGGACATGCAATAGTCGTCTTTTTGTGCCTTGCTTATTTCACTTAACAAAGTCTTCAAGATTCACTCATGTTGTAGCATGTCAGAATTTCATTCCTTTTTAAGGTTGAATAATATTACATTGTATGCAAATATCACACTTTGTTTATCCATTCACTCATCAGTGGACATTTGGGTGTGTTTAATCTTTTAAGAAACTGAAAACCTGCCTTCCAAAGCAGTTACACCATTTGACATTGCACACAGAAATATATAAAGTTCTAGTTTCTCCACATCCTTATTGTCTGACTTTTGATTGTAGACAATCTAGTGGATATGCAGGGGTATGCCATTATGGTTTTAATTTGCATTTCCAAAATGACTGATGATTTTTAACATCTTTTCATGAGCTTGTTAGCTATTCATATATCTCCTTTAGTAAAATGTAATCAAGGCTTTTGCCTATTTTTTTAAGCTGGGTGGTTTGTCTTTCACAGGGAAGTTTGACAGTTTTTCATATCTTCCAGTTGCATGTCTTTTATTGATTCATGATTTGCAAATATTTTCTCTTAGTTTGTGGCTTTTCTTCTCATTTTCTTAATGATGTCTTTTGAAGCACAAAAGGTTTAATTTTGGTGAAATCCAATTTAACATAACTTTTGTTTCTGGATTGTGCTTTTGGGTGTCTTGTCTAAGAACTCTTGCCTAACCCAGAGTCACCAAGACTTTCTCCTGTGTTTTCTTCTGAAAGTTTTATAATTTTAGCTCTTAAATTTAGATCTATGATCCATGTTGGATTAATTTTTATGTACAGTCTGAGGTAAGAATTGAATTCATTTTTTTAAGTGGATCATGCACATACCTCCTTGTCCCTGTACAATTTGGTGACACGACCATCCTTTCACCCATCACATTGCCTTGGCACCTTTGTCAAAAGTCAAGTGACCATAAATATAAGGGTTTATTTCTGGACCCTCAATTCTATTCCATTGGCTTACATACCTGTGATTATGCCAAAACAACACTCTTGATGAACATAGCTTTGTAGTAAGTATTGAAATCAGATACAGTGAATCCTCTAGCTTTGTACTTTTTTTTCAAAATTATGTTGGCTCTTCTGGGTCCTTTGAATTCCTAAATTTTAGGGTAAGTGTGTCAGTTTTTGCAAAACAGCCTGCCAGGATTTTTATAGAGAATGCTTTGAAACTTTAGATCAATTTTAGGAGAACTTTTATCGTAATTATGCTGAATCTTCTAATTCGTGAACATAGAATGTCTCTCCACTTATTTTTCTTCAATTCCTTTCAGCAAGGTAGTAGTTTTCAGTGTTTAAGTCTTATGCTTTTTCTGTAAAATTTGTTCCTAAGTATTTATTTCTTTTTTTTTTAATGTTTTTATTTTTGAGAGAGAGAGAGAGACAGACAGAGTGCGAGTGGGGGAGGGACAGAGAGAGAGGGAGACAGAATCCAAAGCAGGCTTCTGGCTCTGAGCTGTCAGCACAGAGCCCGATGCAGGGCTGGAACTCATGAGAATGAAATCGTGACCTGAGCCAAGTCAGACACTTAACTGACTGAGCCACACGGGTCCCTCCCTAAATATTTATTTCTGATGTTACTACAAGTGGAATTATTTCTTAATTTCTTTTCAGATTTTTCGCTGCATAAATTATACTGGCATATCGAATTTGAGTTTTTAAAATATCAATAATGCATCCTGTGACTTAACTGAAAATTGTTATTCTAGTGGATTTGTGTGTGTGTGTGTGTGTGTGTGTGTGTGTGTTCTTTATCTACATAAAGGGTCATATCATCTGTGAATAAAGAAAGTTTTATTATTTTCCTTTTCAGTATGGATGCCCTTTCTCCCCCCACCACCCCCCAACCCCATCTCATGATTGCACTGACTAGAACATCCAGTATGATGTGAACTCAAAGTGGAAGGAACAGACATCCTTGTCCTATTCCTGATCTTAGCAGGAAAACGTTCAGTCTTTGATGATTAAATATGATGTTAACTATAAGGTTTTTATAAATTCCCTTCATTGGGTTGAGGAATTTCTCCTTTATTCCTAGTTTGTTGAGAGGTTTCTTATATCTTGAATGGTTAGATTTTGGCAAATCATTTTTCTTTGTCTATTGAGATGATCATATGGTTTTTGCCCTTTATTAATATAGTTCCATTAGAAGATGTTACATTAACTGAGAATAGGGTGTTTACTCTCTCACTAGTAGGTTGAATTGTGTGTTTCTCCCTCAATTCTCTCAACTTTTGCTTCACATAATGTGGTCTCTCGTTGGGTGGTTATATGTTCATAATAGGTATATCTTCCTAATACATTGACTCTTTCATAGTTATAAAACATTTCCCTTTTTTCTCTGTGAACACCTTTTATCTTAAAGTCTATTTTGTAGAGCCACACCAGATGCCTTATATGCAGATTATGGTTACTGTTTGCATGGTGTAAGTTCTTCAGTCCTCTTACTTGCAGCCTATTTGTATCTTTGAATCTATAAAGTGTGTCTTGTAGAGAGCATATGCTGAATATTTGTTTTTATGTACTGCTCTGATAGGGCTCCTCCTTTTATTGGTGTGTGTAATCCATTTATAGATAATGTAATTATTGGATTTATGTCTGCCATTTTGCTGTCTGATTATTATAGATCTCATATTCTTTTTTCCTCTCTTCTTTATTGCCTTCTTTTGTGTTAAATAGATATTGTCTAGTTTCCCATTTTAATTTCTTTGTTAAGGTGGTTTTTTTTTGCTACTTTTTTGAGTTAGATTCTTTGTGGTTGCTCTAGGAAACTTAGTCTGTATTCGACTTCTAACACTCCAACTCGGATTAATACTAACTTAAGTAAAATAAAGTAACTTTGCTCCAGTATTATTTTCCTCCTCCTTGTAATAATATTGCCATGTATATTACATCCTCATATGTTATAAGCCCAGCTTTATTGTTATTTTCTTATCCATTTGTGTTAATATATGAACAAAAGAGAAATGAGTATGTTTATACCATATTTTATATTAACCTACACAGTTACCTTTGCCAGTGCTCTTTATTCCTAGATGTGGATTCTACTTAATATCTGGTGTCATTTTCTTTCACCTTGAAGGGCTTCCCTTAGTATTTCTTAGAAGGCAAGCCTGGTTGCCTTGTAAATATTTTTTACAAGTATTTGCTGATAGACCTGCTTACGGGCTAGAAAATATATTCAAAGTTCAGGCAGCTTTAGGTCTGTCCTGGATTTTACTTTCTGCTTGTATAAGACCTCACGTTCATCCAGAGATGAGTAGATAACTAGGTCTCTCTCCAGTCCTTCCTGAGCACATGTGTGACCTTGATCGTGGTCTATCCCACCTGGTGAGAACTTCTTTGGTCTGAAGCCAGAGGAAAGCATGGGAACAGCCTCCGGTTGAAACACCATAGACTCCTACTCGTCTAACTGAGGCTTGTTATTTAATAAATCAGTCAGTCAGTCAATCTCAATTTATTGTATGGCTTTGGTCAATTTCCAGAACCCTAAAACAATGGTTGTAGATGATTTATCCCAATTTTATCATTGTTTTATGGGAGAGAGGATTTCCTAAGCTCCTCACTCAGCTGTTGTGGATGTTCCCTTTAAAGGGGGGATATTCTGGATTCTCCAAACCACAAGATTTTTTTAGAAGAAAGGAGGACTACTGAGAAACAAGCCCATGCCACACCGAAGGGGGCTGCAAAAACCATAGCACTTGAATTTTTCAAGAGCTGGGAAGTGAAGGATAAAAAAAAAATTATAAGTAAGATTCTCCTCTCCTGTCTCTTTGGAGAAACCAACAGAACATGCTGCGTACGGTGGAAACCAGAAGGATGGGGGGTGGCCTTCTGGGAAGAAGTACATCAAAGTGAAATGAATAGGGAAGGAAGAAGAAGGAACAATGAGGAAGAAAGGTTGAAGTTGGCTTGTGCTTACTCATCATCCTCAGGTCAGTCGCTGGGAGCTGTCCAATAGGACAGATGAACAGTGTGAAGGGTGAGGGAGTCTCAGAAATCCTGCTGATGGGTAGATACTTCCCAGCTGTCCTGAGTTTAACCTTAGGATGGAAGCAATACATAAATAGTGTGTTATGGTAATAGTATGGTAAATATTCAGAATCCCCTGGGATCGTACGTGAATTAAACAAAAGAAGTCCTTGGAAAGATCTGAGAAGGTAGTGGGGCAGTGCCTGAAGTAGGGAGTGAGTGATGGCTGGGATGAGCTAGGTACCATTGTAGGTAGGGACATCATCTTGTCCCTAGCCTTCTAGGTACATCTGGGTCTTCTCCCTAAGGTTCTAGAGTAGAACATGAGCACCCTGAAGCCATACAGAGGTCATATATATTTCCCCACTGTCCCCACTGCCAGGCATGTGGTATGTGTTCTGTTTTGAGGAAAGGAGGGATCTGCCTTAGTCCAGTGGAAGACTGTTATACTGAGGGGTTTTGAAAGGACAAGATAAAGCAATCTAGTGTTGACAACCCACAGAACAAAATTAGACCCAGAAGGACCCTGGCGATAGTAGATTGTACCTTTCCTACTTTCCAGGGAGGAAATGAAGCCCAAGAGGCTTAGAGCACTCCAGATATCATATGTTCGTGGCAGTGACTATAACTTAGGTTTTCCAAACCCCTGTAAGTTGCCCTTTCAAACTACAAAAATGCCAACAAACCTCTTTTACCTTTTCGTCTTTTTTTAAATCACACAAAGAAACATTCTTTACTGGTGTCATTGTTTCTGGTAAACTCAAAATGTTTTTAAAAAGGGGGGTAGGCTTAGGGGACTCTGCAACTGGACAAACAATACTGGGGAGACTGTGTTCATTTTTTCTCTGACTCTAGAACTGGGAAGTCATTCCCAATTGGGTTTTGTATTCTCAAACCTTCACCCCATGTCCTCACAGCATGTATCCTATAATATCTCAGATAGTCATTAGTGACCATTACCTGGACACCTCCACAGGCCAGAGCACACACTCGTGAGAAGGACCTCCCTGCCTGTAAGCTACTGGTGTTGTGTCCTCACTACATGCACTTGTCATTTTTTTTCAAAGTTTATTTATTTTGAGAGAGAGAGAGAATGAATCCCAAACAAGCTCCACACTGTCAGTGTAGAGCCCGATGTGGGGCTCGAACCCTTGAACCATGAGATCATGGCCTGAGCTGAAGTCAGACACTTAATCCACCAAGACACGCAGGTGCCCCAACACTTGTCATTTTTGTATCCAGAATTGGAATTGTCTCTTCATAACCTGAGCACTCTTAGGGCTTGTTAAGCCTTCGCTTCAGGCCTGGATAACAGTCTTTTCTTAGCATGTGTCCAGATTAATATATAACTAAATTCACTATAAATGCAAGGAGAAGTCCTTAGAAATTGACCCAAAAAAAGCCATGACGTTATTTCTACATTCCACTACTTCTCAGTCTCCTGGAGCCATGATGCATTTTCACAGGGGCTGGGTCCATTTCCCCCCTCCTGTTTCTTAGCCTTTACCCTCCAGAAGGTTCACCAGTGTACCCCCCAGGGAGATGGGAAAATGAGGGCTTATTTTGCCATCTGTGGAAGTTTGAGGTCTCTCTACATTGACAGGATTTAATTACAAGACTTTTTGAAAAATTATGACAGAGTCAGACAGAAACACAGATTCAGGATAAGAGGATCACAACAAAGAGAGCAAGAGCGATGGTGGGGAGGGTAACACTGAGGAGGGGGAGGGACATGAAGGCAGAGAGAAGGATGTGGAGAGATGAGGGGGAGGGGTTGTTGAGAATGAGGACTGACAGCACACAGAGGAATTCCGAAGGAGATAACAGATGAGGAAGGGGGAGCTGGTGTGTGCGTGCACACACATAAATCCTTTAAGAGAAAAACACCTGCAGAGACATGAAAACCATGGAGAGAGAGAGAGAGAGAGAGAGAGAGAGAGAGAGAGAGATACACGTGGAGAGAGAAGACAAAAATACAGATGGAGGGAGAGACCCAGTGATAGAAACCCTTCCGTAACCTATTCCAAGAAGAATCTGTGATAGTTCCAGAGAACCATGAGTAAGTTTATGATATTTAAAGGTGTTTTTACTTTTTAAAATGAAAAAGTGTGGCATACGGCCCTAGGTCATTTCCCTTTATTTATGAAATGGCTTGGAAATCAAAGCAGACATTTTCTTCTGTTGTCCGTTGGTGGGCAAGCGCCGGTTTGTGGTCATCCCTGAGCAACTGCTGCAGGAAGCCATGTGCTGTGCCCCATGCGGGGCAGGTAAGAGCCAGGATCTGGCAGATGCTTGTCAGGGAAGCTGCTGAAGGCCAGGTGTCTGAGCCACGTCCACGTCCATGTCCTTCTTGTGTTCTTCAGTGGAAACAACCGCACAGCGGCCCCCGTCACCCTGCCAATAGAAGAGGTCCTGCAGACCTTACGGGACCTGATTGCCTACTTCCAGCCCCCAGAGGAGGAGATGCAGCATGAAGACAAACAGAACAAGCTCCGCTCACTTAAGAACAGACAGAACCTTTTCAAGGAAGAAGTAAGTCTAAAAATAGGAAACCTGTGTGAAAAATACACATGGCCAGGTTCCAGCACTTGGGAAATGTCTGAGGAGCTGGTTTGAAAGATAACAGGTAAAGCCATGTCTGACTTAGAACCTGAGCATCTGAGTCACCAGAGATGGGACGTGGATGCAAGTAAAAACGAACTTGGGACTTGGTGGGGGGGGGTGCGGCTCCGGCTCGAGTTCTGGCTCCATCCCTGGCTAGGCTAGATCACATGACTTCTGTGAACGTGGACATAAAGATTTGGCCATAACAGGCCATAGTCGTCCTCCTGCAGGCCCCCCATTCCTGGGGACAGGGCTTATCCCCTGGGCATTTCCAAAGTCAGTGGCCTGGGGTATGGACCCCTCCCTGTTCAGTCTTCTGATCCAAGCAGACTGGTTCTGGGGACATTATGCCTGAAAGGCTACTGAAACTGTATGTCTTTAAGAACAACTAGGCACAGATGTTTTCACTGGGAGGCATAGTATTGTAATTTAGAAGAAAAGTAGTTAAAATCCACTTTGATTTTATTATCTCTCACGCCTACCCTTTTGACAGGGGAAAGGGAGGAAGCAAGCATGGTTGTCTTTGTGCATCCGAACGGAACTTCTTGAACTTACTTGAGATTTAACAGGAAAATAGGAACTATATCTAGGGCTGTTTCTGGGTGAGTCAGAATCCTTTCACGCCAGACACAGAGCAAGCTTTTGTGAGACTCATTCACGCTCCCTCTTTTGATCTGTCCTTAGATTGAGATAAACACACGGGGGCAAGCCCGTCATGAGGAAACTGCTAACTCATCCTCCAAATGGCTGCTATGTATGTCTCGGAGGCATAATGTATATATTTTGTTTCTGGGTTGTGGGAGGAAGACCATGAAGGTCTGTTTGCCCATTAGCATTATGAGCTTTAAAAGGTGAATGACACAGGAGGGAAAAGAACAAAAGGACCCTGCTTTTTCAGAAGCGTTCACTTTTTCCCCAACTCTCCTTCACAGGGAATGTTGGCTCTTGTGTTAAACTGCATCGATCGCTTAAATATCTACAACAGCGTGGCACACTTTGCAGGAATTGCAAGGGAGGAGAGCAGCATGGCTTGGAAAGAGATCCTGCGCCTGCTGTACAAACTGCTGGGTAAGCACACCCCCGGAGCCTCACCCTGGGAGGAGTTCCAAGGATGTCTGTGCAAGATCGCCAATTGTCACCAGTCTCACTCCTTGGGAATCTTTTGTTAACTGGTTGATTCCAACCCAGCACTGTTTGTTCTGTTCACCAGCAGCTTATTGTACTTGCCACACTTAGAGCAAGAAGTCAGCAGCGAGTGGAAGCAGATAGTGATCAGTGCAGCCAAAACTACCTGTACAACCCTTGATTGTCACTTATTCTCTCTGAACCTCAGTCCCTCCTCTTTTATTTTTTTTAATTGTTTATATAGAAAGCATGCATGTATGGGAGGGGCAGAGAAGAGACAGACAGAGCGAGAGCAAGAGAGAGAGAAAGAGAAAGAGAGAGAGAGAGAGCGAGAGAGAGAGAGAGCATGCACACGCACATGAGAGGGAGGGAGAAAATCCTAAGCAGGTTCCTTGCTGTCAGGAACAGAGCCTGACCCAGGGCTTAGTCTCAAGAACTGTGATATCATGACCTGAGCCAGAAACAAAGAGTCGGATACTTAACTGACTGAGCCACCCAGGTGCCCCCAGTCTCTCCTCTTTAAAATGAGGGGGGTGCATCTGGGTAAGCTCAGTCAGTTAAGTGTCTAACTTTAGCTCCCGTCATCATGATCTTGTGGTTCGTGGATTCGAGCCCCGCGTTGGGCTCTTTGCTGACAGCTCAGAGCCTGGAGCTTGCTTCAGATTCTGTGTCTCCCTCTCTCTTTCTGCCCCTTCCCCACTCATGCTCTGTCTCTCTCTCTCTCCTTCAAAAGTAAATAAACATTAAAAAAATTTTTAATAAATAAAATGAGGGAACAAGACTAGAACATGTTTGCAGTGCGCTCCCCTTTAAACTCAGATACTTGCACTTGAAGGACGGTTACTGTTTTCAGCTCCCTGACCTTTCATGGCCTCTTTCTGGTCAGTTGTGATTCCAGCTGCTTTGGCCTGTTCATTACTTCATTTTGGTGGGGGGAATAAAGGCGGAGAGTAAGGAATTTCCAGCACTCAGCCTTTCTTCTCACAACAGCAGTGAGGGAGTTGTCCTGGGGCCTCTCTAACCAGTGCCACCACAGGGCCTAGACCAGCAAGCTGCAGGAGGAAGGCAGCAGAAAATAGTGTTCGCCCTGATGAGAAGGTGGCCACTGGTAGTTGCTAAGATGGTGACAACGCAGCATTTTGGGGCTTTGCTCTGAAGTGTGTCCCATTAGAGAAAGTCCATAGAAAGTTGAGTGGGCCGGAGGGGAGCCATGGACATCAGGCTGGACCCATTCTCAATGTCCAGGGCCAGGCTGATTGGACTACCACCATTCTGTGTGACCTGGTGAAGTCCCTTCCAACTCTGATACTTTGTAATGGTATGGCTCAAACTCAACAGCAATTTTACAACAACAATCCGTTATTGAGCTTTTTTGCCAAGCAGTAGACTATCTCTTTTTGATCTGAAGAGCAACACTTTCAGGCATCAGTACTGTTACCTGTTTAGTCATGAGTCAGAAGAAACTGAGGCTCACAAAGTCATAATGTACCCAAGGTCATGCATGTAGTACGGGAAGGAACTGTGTGGTGTGAGGCCGCCTGACTCCAGCACGCTGTGCTTAACCCCTTTGCTTCAGCAGATCTGGAAAGCAGTTTCGGGGATCAGACTCAATCCAAGCCTCCTCTGACTGTGGAGGTACAAAGCAGAGGTCCTCAGGGAGACCTTTCCCTCATCCAGATATCTTTCAAGTATCTGTAAAACCTGTCTTTGAAAACCAACAGCACAAAGAACACAGGGCCAATGACTTAAGTGGATTTGTTGCAGAGGCCTGTGGCGGGAAGTTTGCTTGGTCTCGTTTGGTGAAAATCTCCTGACAGCATATTCTCTCCCACCCTTAGCAGTGTCCTCGGCCAGTGGCTCCCAAGCATGAGCAGGCATCACAATCAGCTGGAGGGCTGGTTAAAACTGTCTCGTCCCCAGAGTTTCTGATTCCTTAGATCTGGGATAAGGCCAGGGAATTTGCATTTCTAACAAGTTCTCAGGTGCCACATTTCAGTCTCCAGGGGCCACACTTTGGGAACCCTTGTCATATGCTGATGTGTTTTAGATATTTGAGAGTTTCCTGTTTTGTTATTGTTTTCCTGTTTATTTTTTAAAATATTTCTTAACGTTTATTTTTTGAGAGGGAGAGAGACAGAGAATAAGCAGGGAAGGGGCAGAGAGAGAGGGAGACACAAAATCCACACAGGGCTCAAACTCACTAACAGTGAGATCATGACCTGAGCTGAAGTCAGACACTTAACCAACTGAGCCACCCAGGTGCCCCTGCCTGTTAGTTTAACCAACCTTTCCAGCTGTTTCACTAACAGGCCTCCCTTTAGCACTGAAAAATAGTAAAGCTCTAGCTGGGTTTAAGAAAACAGTGCAGGGGGACACCTGGATGGCTCAGTCGGTTGGGCTTCTGACTTCAGCTCAGGTCATGATCTCACCGCTCATTGGTTCAAGCCCCTCGTCGGGCTCTGTGTTGACAGCTCAGACCCTAGAGCCTGCTTTGGATTTTGTGTCTCCCTCTCTCCCTGCCCCTCCCCCACTCATACTCTGTCTTTCTCTCTCAAAAATGAATAAATGTTAAAAAAAAAAAAAAAGAAAAAGAAAAGAAAACAGTGCAGGGGTGCCTGGTGGCTCCGTCGGTTAAGTATCCAACTTCAGCTCAGGTCACAATCCCATAGTCCATGAGTTCGAGCCCCTCATTGGGCTCTATGCTGACAGCTCAGAGCCTGGAGCCTGCTTCGGATTCCGTGTGTCCCCCACCCTCCTCTCTGTCTACCCCACCCCCACTCATAATTTGTCTCTGTCTCTCAAAAATGAATAAACATTTTAAAAAAATAAGTAAAACAGTGCAAAGAATGGAGTTCTTAAACTAGTAAACCAAGCAGGTATCTGCTGTTGTGTTCCCACTGTTCTGTTCCCAGCAAGTAGACAGGTGCTTGGTACATCTATTCTCTGGAATAGTTGAGTGAATGGTAGATTTTCACTTTTCTAAGTATAGGAACAATTGTATCAAAGGGCTTGGAAGGGGAAGATGGTTACATTCAGTTCCTTTTAGTTGCCAAGCAGGTACAATATTTAACAGCTTCCCCAGTTCTTATGCCCATCCTCCTGCCCTTTAACCTACATGCTCAGACGTGTCCTTGTTTGCAGCTGCTCTCATTCGTGGAAACAGAAACAACTGCGCTCAATTCTCTAATAACCTTGATTGGCTAATCAGCAAATTGGACAGACTAGAATCTTCCTCAGGTAAGTGTTGACAGGAAACAAGGGCAGAAGGTGGGTTTTTTTTTTTCCTTTCTGTTTAAAAAAAAAAGTTGTATCTTTGAATAATTCTTTTTTTCCATTGAGTTGTAAACAATCCTCAGATAATTACTTCAACAAAAAGAAGGTCCTAAATCTTCCTGGTACCGCTATGACTTTATTTAACCACTCTAATCCAGACTTCTGTGATTTCTGTTTCACTTTTCACTTTGTGTGCTCATCTCCACCCTCTGGATCCTTTCATTGGCCCCTATCCAGACTTCTGGTCTCCTACCTGCTGCTTGCAACTCTTTTTCCCTAGGTTCCTAAACCCTTTCTGGACATGCTTGTCCTATTTTGGTTGGAAGCAGACTGAAGGATGATCATGGGATAGGAGGAAATGATGGTTTCCTAGATGCTAAATCACCTTTGATATCTATCTATAACCCTTCTTGATGACTCACAGAGAATTTGAGCCAAGAGAATGGTTGTTGTTGATAAATAACTGGGCTTTGAGGCTCAGCCATTGGGTTCCTCAGAGATGAGAGACTATGACAACTGTGGGCCCCTCTTTCAAAAGCTGAAAGGTTTTGATGCACTTCTCATTGTCCAGAGGTGGCCTGAGCTTGAACAGACAGGCCAAAGGAAGGCTCCTCTAAGGTCTATCCACCTACATCTATATTCCCAAGCCCCTGTTTTTTCTTCAGTGCTGCCTCCATGGGCCAGGTTATATTTCATTGTAATTGATGAAAAAAATCTTGAGAAAATCAGAACTACGGGAAGTGTTTTAAATAAAACCAATAAAGATATTGGCCAACTACTTCCCTTATATTTTCATCATGGTGTGTTACCCTTGTAGGTACCAGGCTGTTAGGGCACCCGTTGCTCTTAAGCCTTCCCTTCACAGAGAAAACCATCCAGTGTTCCGAGAAAAGGGGCAAAAATAAACTTTATTTAGTAAATTTATAGTTTGCTCGATACTCCAGTGCATCTAAAATGAAAATAATTTCTGGGGTGGTTCCTAGAAAAATTCTTATTTGAGGAACACCATAATATTTTCTAAATTACTTAAAGGACTTCTAGGATTTATAGTAAGCTGGGCATCTGCCTTTTTAAGTATTGCTTGGTCTGACCAAATGAAGAATTCCATTTTACCGCTGCTTCTTTATAATTTTTTTCTTTTTTTAACTGAAGTATAACTAACATACAGTACTATGTTAGTTTCAGATGTACAATATAGTGATTCAGCAATTCTATACATTACCCAGTGCTCATCATCATAAGTATGCTTTTAATCCCCTTCACCTGTTTTCACCCATCCCCACCCACCTCCCCTCTGGTAACCACCAGTTGGTTCTCTGTATTTGAGTTTGTTTTGCCTCTTGTTTTATTTGTTGGGTTTCTTAAATTCCACATAGGGGTGAAATCATATGGTATTTATCTTTCTCTGACTTCTTTAACTTGCTGCTTCTCTAGATCTTGACATAGAAGGATCATGTCTTTGTCTAAGAAAGAGGGAGGTAAGGCTAATGCCTAAGTAAAACTCTTCTCTAAATTACAGACTGGTTAGGTCCCAGAGGCTCCTGAAGTCTACCAGAGATGGATGCAGTCTTTCTTCTAGCTGGAAATATTTAATAGGTTCAAGGAACTGATAATATTCTGTCCCCTCAGGATGGTCCTTTCACTCATAGTTCAGGTTTCTGAAATATGGCCAGTTCTGCAGGATATTTAACATCCACGTGATTTTCGTGGCATTTATACAGGTATCTTGGAAGTTTTGCACTGCATCTTGATTGAAAGCCCAGAAGCCTTAAATCTGATAGCAGAGGGCCACATCAAGTCTATCATCTCCTTGTTGGATAAGCATGGGAGGAACCACAAGGTGAGTATCAGAGGAAGAACCCAAACAGTGATTGACTTTTCCTGGCTTTTCCCTCCCTGCTGCCTCGTCACTAGTGTGTGTTACTGACAGCATGTTGACTAGTCTCTTTCTTTGGCTTTGATTTGAAGGTGGAAAAAAAAAGTATCTTGGGAAACTGAGGTTCTGAAAGACCCTTCCTTACCTAGGAGCCCACTCCAAGCCAGACTGTCACACTGCATCTTGGATGTCCCCTCTCTGTTTCTACCAGCTTCCCGAGCCCAGCTCACCATCTTCAGCCCTAACATGGGGCCAACTGTTCCTAGGGTCTAGGAACTTAGTGGTGGAACAGCTCATACCAAGCTCTCGAAAGAAGTATGCAAAAACTATTTGATCTCAAAATAGCGTAGAAAGTCTTGGCAATTGGCTTATTATTAAATGAGATCAGATTTACTGAGTCATACCAAGTGAAGGAAATGAATCTACTTTTATGGTCATGAGTAAGCAAGAGCACTGATACAAAACAGCTGGGTGCTTTGGGGGCCTCAATTATATCATCCGCGTAATGGAGACAATGCCACCTCATTTACTAAGGTAGAAAGCTCTGTCAGTTTTCTAAGGGTCTTAAAGTTCTATCATCTCTGTTTCTATGGAGTTACATGTCTAAGACACACCGATCTACAGGGAAAGTCTATTACAATATGTTTTTTCCTGACCCTTCAACATCCGTGCTATGAATGGGGAGTTCCTACCCTAATTAGTGAGCAGGCGGGTACCCCAAGGCTGAGAGGGCATATTTCAAGAGCAGATGACATGAGTGGCGGCGGCTGTGCTCCTGCAGAGTGACAAAAACTCAGCTTGGTTCCTGGCCCTCTGTGTTTGCCATTATTTGGGGGCATGGCTTATTTGAGACCCATTTCAGGGGGTCCAGGAGAACAAGCCTCAGCAGCATTGCTTAGGTGTGCCTGCCTCAGGAAGCAAAAAAGCCATGGTCCTTAGCATCTGTGAAATTGCTTGGCAAAGAATAGAAAGAAATATGTGGGGCCTGTAATTGCTTTCCCAAATGTGGTAAATCAAAAGCCGGCATGAGGCTCCAGAGTCGGACCAGCGTCTGTATGCTCCAGCATGTTCTCTCCTGTCTGCAAAGCCTAATAAGAGTAATTGATAAGCACCAGGAAACACATGGTCTGAGCCATGAGCTACATGCAGATGTCGGGAGGAGCCCTTTGGCTACAGAAAAACTGCTCTCATTTCATTGCTCCTGGATCATCTTGATGATCATACCACACAATGCACTTCATGAATAACCAGCTTTGTTACGGCTTCTTTCAGCCAGGAGCTCCAGAGCATTTAACAGGTGTTGCTTGGTGGCAAGTTGATTACTATTCTGCCCATTCCGCAGCTGAGAGATCTGAGGCCAGTAAGCTGAAGGACTTGGCTTAGAAATCACGACCTGGTCTGGTAGGTTACCCGAGTGTACTAGCAGAGCAATCCTTAATTTTCAGGGAGCCAAGGCACTGTCTGAGAAATTCCAGCAACGTTGTAAAAGTCCAGGCACTATGTTCCCGGTACATAAAAGCCTCAAAGATAGATTTCCCTTTGTTGTGCTTGGATAGATTCTTGGAGGAAGGTTGGCTTGCCATGAATTCAGGCTTTCCCTTAGAAATTAGCTGATGGGATAACTTTTATTTTCAAAGAGAAATCTGTCTCAAATCTTCACCAGAGGTGTTTGTGGTAGCTTGATAATGAATGTGCAGAGTGACGACCAGACTTCTGCTGTGACGTTTTTCTCTTTGCTTGGAAAATACCAAGGTAATGTTTTGCTGTCCACGCTGTTCCTTTTTCTCCCGTCCTGGGTTTTCACATGTCTCTGATCTATTCACTTAGTTTTCCATGAAGATAGTGGATGAAAATATATAGAATTAAGGAATTGTTTTTATGTTTATTTTTGAGAAAGAGAGAGAGAGCGAGCATGAGTGGGGGAGGGGCAGAGAGAGAGAGGGAGGCCCAGAATCCAAAGCAGGCTCCAGGCTCCGAGCTGTCAGCACAGAGCCCGACGCGGGGCTCGAACTCACAAACTTCAAGATCATGACCTGAGCTGAAGTTGGACACTTAACTGACTGAGCCACCCAGGTGCCCCAGAAAATGTACAGAATTTTAGAAGCACAAAGCACCTCACAGTTCTCCCAATGACATTAACAGTAATTATGACGATGATAATACATTTATTTTGTATTTGACAAATGCCAGGTGCTGTCCTCCACTTTCCCATGCATTTTTTTTTGTCCTCAGTATGACCCCATGAAGTAGCATTATTATTTCTACTTAGCGGAGGCAGAAGCAAGGCTGAGACATGGGCCCTGAGATGTTAAGCCACGTGCCAGAGGCCACACAGCTCATTCATGACAGACCAGGACCAGACTTTGAGTCTCCCACTCAGTGTTAAATATTCTCTCCAGTGTTTCTCAAACTGCTGTCTGTGAACATGTTCTTTGGGGTCCACATGTTCTGTGAGAATATTTTTAATTGTTCTTAGTTTTATGGCCCTCTGAATACAAAGCTGCAGAGTGAAGAATTCATAATTAGAAGGCATTTTTAGACCAGTTAGGTTTTCTGAGACTGGAGTTTGAACGCCCCTGTGGGTCCATCTCTGGTCTTCAGGGTCATGACATTTTTCTTAAAAAAAAAAAAAAAGGGTTTGTACATATCATGGGTTTGATGAACCCCTTTTTGTACTGTTCCAGCACTAATCACAGGTTTAGAACAGGAGTGGATACAGTGGTGGCAGTAATTACGCCTCCTCTAAGATTTTTCTCTTGTTAGCTCTCTCCCTGACATGGAACGAGTTGCCACTCATCTAAAGCATGAAATGGAGGTCAGAAAGTTTGAAGGAAAGAACACCATCTCTGGAGTGAAAAGGGCAGGAATGGGTGTGCTGCTGACATGCAGTTCTCTGAATGCTCTCTACCCCTCGACCTCTCAGTGATTTGACTCTTGCTGATTCCTCCACATCTCCTCACTTCTTAGTTTTCCAGGAACCAAAAAAATTCTGTCTGTCCTTCAAAACTTAGTTCAAATGCCACTACCTCCATGAAGTTTTTTCTTTTTTTTTTTCTTTTTAATGTTTATTTATCTTGAGAGAGAGCAAGTGAGAAAGCATGAGCAGGGGAGGGGCAGAGAGGGGGAGAGAGAGAAAGAGAAAATCCCAAGCAGACTCCACACCGTCAGTGCAGAGCCCGACACGGGGCTAAAGTCTACAAACCGTGAGATCATGACCTAAGCCGAAATCAAAAGTCTGACACTCAACCATCTGAGCCATCCGGGCGCCCTGATAAAGCTTTTCCTGATTCCAGTTGGATGTGATCTCCTCTCCTCTGTCCTTCTACAACTAGCACTTCATTCCTTGGTGGTTCTACTTGACCTTTCACTGTAGTTAAGTTTGCACATAGGTTTCTCTCACAGACTCTACATTCCTTCAGGGCAGGGAAGGAGCTTTTCATTCCCTACAGTGCCAAGCTCATACATTACACGTAGCAGGCATTTAATACATGTTTGTTGAGGGTGTCCTAAATAAAAGGAATGAATGGAGCCAGAATACATTCCCACCTCACCTTGGAGGGAAACTCACCCATATGTACGGGCCTTGTCTCATCCAACAGGAGGCTTATCAATGATAAGAAACACATCTGGTAGCACTGGTTTTTATTGTTTGGTAAAAAGAACAACTGGAACATTTTAAGTCACTCTCTTATTTTCTCATGGACTAAGCATCTAATAATAAAAATAAAATCTGCCTGTTTTACTTGCCCCCAAACCTAGCTTACTCCGAACCTCCTCAGTAGTCACAGATAAATATGTTTTATTTTTCTGAGGATTTGGAGCCACTGATGAGAAAAATATATGGTAAAATGTAACCTCGTTGGTCCCAAAAAAGCATACATCAGAATTGGAGATTTGGCCTGGGTTGCAGGGAAGATAGAACACAGGTAAGCAAACCATGAACTCCTGCACAGTTGCTATAGTAGCTCCATAAAATTATCTCTGAGCCCCCAGGTGGCCAAGGCAATATAGAAGCCGTTCTAGCACCCAGTTCACATCTGCAGCAAGAAAAAAATCTGTTCTTGGGGCTTCAAAATCTTCATTTTTCAAATACAGGACTCGATAAAAAGAATTGCAGAATAAGTACAATTAGCATTTTTATGGCATTTATGCAGAATAATTCCATTTTAGCATGGAGCTGTTTTTGTACATAAATGCTGAAGGACAGAATGTAACAGCCAACTGATGTTTCCATGGATGTACACTAGGTATTTATTTTTGAAGGAGAATTTCCACATAAGCCTGTGTTTGGGGTAGAGACTAGTAGAAATAAAAAGCAAACGGAGAGGACCTTGAATGAAAGGCAGGGTCTGAAAATGATTACAACCGGAGGACCATGACCTCCATGACAGGAGCCAGAGAAAGTCTCCAGTTGGGCCAGTGTGTAGATTAGGGAAGCCTAACTCCTATGACAAACAACCCAGATTCTCACAAGGAAATATATTTTTGCTCACATCACCACTCTAGACCAGTCAGTGGGAGGGCTTCAGACTGTGTGGCCATTTAGGGGAGACACAAGTTCCTTCCGTCTAAGGGCTCCACTGTCCCCTAGGACAGGGCTTCACAGAAGGCAATGTGCTTTACTCATTGTGTTCAAATGAAGACTCTCAGCTGGGAAGTCTGGTTGGGGGAGGAGTGGAGGGGAGCAGAGGGAGTGGTCCTAAGCATGAGCATTTCTGGCAAGTTCCTCGGTGATGTCAGTGTCATCTTCCCTGGGATCCCTACATCTGGCTGGGAAGAGAGTGTGAGTATGCAGAGGACTATGTAGAAGATTTTTAGGGACCAGGACTGAAAGGTGATGTAGGTCATGCCCACCCACTTTCCATTGCCCACAACTCAGTCACATGACCCCACATAAATGCAGGGGAGGCTGGGAAATGTGGCCTCTGTGGGGTCAGGAGTAGAAGGAATTGGAGTTTGGCGATTGCTCGTCAGTACCTGCCACATGGGGCCACATTTCTCAGAGGTCACGAAGATGCCCCCTCTCCATAAGTACAGATGACCCCCAGGCACAATGCTTGTGTGTCCCCTATGGTGGGCCGGTCTTGTCTGCACTCCCTTCACCTTTAAAAGAACCCATTTAAACTTTCTCAAAAAGGCAGTCTGGCCCCATTCCCCTGTTTCACCCCAAGAAAGGCCTAAAACAAAGCCTAAACAGTGTCAGCCCCATTGCTTTATAGCATCATTTATTTATAGGTGAGACACTGTATTAGGCTGGTGCTTCTCAGAGACCCTTTTTTTCTCCCTGCTCTTCCTGTTGTATGGGGATTAAGCTCTGCTCTCCCTCTGGCTATGACAGCAAGTCTCCTGCAGCTGCCACTCCAAGGCAAGACTGGATGGGGGGGATGTGTGATAGGCTGGATGATAAGCATTTAATTTCCTGGCCATCTATGGCTCTTTCCTTAGCATGAGAAATTATCCTCAGGATTTCCAGTTCCACGGTCGATATGTTTCACAGAGTGGTAACGTAAGAGTTCTCCATTAAACTGCCTTTGGGATTCTTTCCTGCTTGTCCCATAAATGTGCTTTGTATTTATCTGGAACGAAACTGACATTCAGGGAGTCAGGTAGAAAATTGGTTTGTGAGAATTATGGATACTAATGCCAACAACCTGAATTCATCCAACCCCACTAAGCATCAAACCTTAGTGGCCACTTTGAAAGACTGAAATGTGGCTGCCACAGTCTTGTCAGTTATTATTTATCGACTGCTGTTTGCACATTCCTCCCTGTAGGGGAGAAACGGAGGAGCAGTGCTTGGCCCAGAACAGTTTGCTCTGTCGATCTAGACACACAAAATCTGAATGAGAGAGGATGCAACACAAGGAGACTGTGGCTAGGAGGCCAGGGGGCTGTTCCTACTTCCCATGCAGCTGGAAAATGTAGAGGAGCAGAAGTGGCTTGGTGGCTGGTCTCAGGTTCAGGGAACGCTTGGGCTCTGGAAGGTTTGCTCTCACTCTAGGGGGAGAAAGAGAGCTGGTGAAAGGTTGTTGAATACTACTTGTAGGAATAGAAGTGTATCTTAATGAATTTTGAGAATATCACAGCAAGAGACCCAGGAACTGGAATCTGCCCTACTATCTTCTCTGCTTGAGGTTCCCCAAGCCAGCTACATGTGAGGGACCTTGGCCAAATGGGAATCTGAGTGCTGTTAAATAACAAAACTTCAAGGAAATTTTCAAGACCTAATTGGCTTTATTAATCAATTCATGAATTGGGCAGCAACCCATCTAGCAGTAGAGGGGAGCTCCAAAGGGCTACAGAAAAGAAAAGGCTTTAAGAGAGGGAGTGGGGGGGAAAAGGAAATTACTAGCAAAGAATCCGTTGTTTTAGGCAAGGTTACCCTCCTATTGGGAAAAGAAGTGATCTATCAGTAAATTTCCTATTGCTGACCAGGAAATCCCCATGTTGACCGGTTAAAGGTTACATTCCTAGGGGTTTGAAACTGCAGTTAAGTTAGGTATTAAGTCTTGGCTTACTGACTCGGGACCTTAACCCAAGTGATGCCATTTTGGGCCTGTGGTTTTCTCTTTAACAGTGCCTTTCAAGAAGAGCTATGAGTGCCTACTGATCATAGCATAGGAGGTTGCCAAGGCTTCATGGGGGCATAAACTTAGCCTTGACACCAGGCAAGGACCTTCTAGTGCTTGCCCCACCCATATATGACTCCCAAGAGGGTGTCATGCCTGGATTTTGTGCTCCAAATGTCTCAGCTCACCCTAGTCCTGCCATAGCTGGGCTATTAACCCGGACAGTCTGTCTTCACAGCTCGTACTCCCACTTGTTTTCACAGAACAGTGATCACAGGTCACATGCATAGTTTGGAGGGAAGGGGTCTAAGGTGAGGGCAGAGGGGCTAGAAGGAATCCAGCTTCATTTCCCCAAGTGGCAGCAGGCTCCAGCATTGCTCACTGATGCCTGGTGAGGAAGGTCTGGTGGTCTTAATGCTGAAGAGGTCCCCGCACCTGTCACCAGCCCCCTCCCTTCACAGGGTCTGCTTCCTTCATATGTCTTGGCAATCAGGTCCTGCCCACTGTGCCTTCCTGGTGGTCCTAAGGCTTGGTGGAATGTGTTCTACTACAGGTTCTGGATGTGCTGTGCTCCCTCTGTCTCTGCAATGGGGTTGCTGTGAGAGCCAACCAGAATCTGATTTGTGACAACTTGCTGCCCCGGAGAAACCTACTCCTACAGACACGGCTGATTAACGATGTGACGAGGTGAGGCCACTACCACCATTCCCAAGTGTCCATCTTGTTTCCAGACAGGAAAGGAAGAGGGTTGATCTGAACTCCAGTGCTGCCTCCCCATCATTTCCATGGCGAAGTGAGCACGTAAGATGAGACTTGGCAGATGTGTACTTTTTTAGGGCTCTGTACTCCAGCCCCTTTCACAGACTTTTAAACATTTCCCCTGAAGTAGCCAACAGTGGAGAATATGTTCCACCTGAGGGCTGAAGAATTTGACCTGAAGTGGTCTACCATGTTTCATGTTAGAGTTAAGTACGGATCTTGTACCTTCTCCATAACATACTCATTTTTATTTTAATGTACCACCTTTGATTTTTAAAAATCTTTTTTTTTAAACCTAGGTCAGCTACTGGATACATCCAGCACTATTGGGTTAGTCCCGCTTTATTTAATTTATTTAATTTTATATGTATTTTTGGGAGAACACAAGCAGGGGAGGGGCAGAGACAGGGGGACGGAGGATCCAAAGCCAGCTCTGCGCTGATAGGCTAACAGCAGTGAGCCCGATACAGGGCTCACAAACCAGAAGATCAAACCACGAGATCATGACCTGAGCCCAAGTCTGATGGTCAACCCACTGATCTACCCAGGTGCCCCTCAAAATCTTGTAATAGAGTGGATGTCCCATGTTGACACTATGGTTTCTTGCATCCTCTGGCACATGGCCATCCAAGACTGTCCGTGAAGACCAGGATGAAGAGCATGGGCTCACACAGAATCCTAACCTGCTGGTCCACACATGCAGTCACATGTGAGTCATGTGAACTCACTAGACTTGCATCAGGCCTAAGGTTCTTCAGCTATTTTCTACCCAGGCCCACTCCATAATCTACAAGATGAGGGATAAATGGCCGTGGAGTGTAGACTTTGTTTTGGTACCAGCCTGGTTTTCCCTGGCCCACCGAAAATGGGACACACCCCCAGCCCAGAACAGTAGCGATCTAGAATAACGTTCCAACCAGAAACACTCTAAATGGTTTGTCCCAAGCTTTTAGCCACTTTTTCTGGATACATTAAATCCTCCAGCCCTTATCAAGGTTGGCTAAGGAAGAGTGACTTCTCTTCCCTTTTCCCTTTTTCTGCCATCTTAAAATGAATTTTATTTTATTTTTCAGCGTTCTTCATTGATGTATAATTGACAAACAAAATTAAGGGATATTTAAAGTATAGAATATGATGATTTAATAGATGTATATATTGTGAAAGGATTTGCCCCATCAAGTTGAGTAACACATCTATCATCTCACGTATTTATCTTTTTTGTGTGTGAGAGAGCACTTAAGTTCTCTTGGCACATTTTAGTGATGCAATAGTGTTACCAACTGTAGTTACCACATTATATCCTTCTACCATAGGCATCTTATAAGTGAACGTCTGTACCTTTTTACTAACCCCTGTTTTTGCCACCCACTACCTCTGCTCCTGGCAACCGCTTTCCTACTCTCGAGAAGTTTGACTTTTTTTTTCTTTTTTTTAGATTCCACGTGTAAGTAGTTCCATGCAGTATGTATCTTTGTTTGGCTTCCTTCTTCCTTTCTTTCCTTCTTCCTTTTGAGAGGGAAAGAGAAGGAATATGAGTGGGGGAGGGGCAGAGAGACATGGAGAGAGAATCTTAAGCGGGCTCCATGCTCAGCGCAGAGCTCTTTGAGGGCTCAGTCCCATCAACCATGAGATTGTGACCTGAGCCAAAACTGGGAGTCAGATGCTCACTGGAGCCACCCATGTGCCCCTGGTCTGGCTTATTTCTAACAGTGATTTCTTAATGCTTTCCAGAGGCCGCTGTTATTAGTCATGCTTAGGTCGCAAAGCTGCTGCTGTGGGAATAGGGGAGCTTGAACCAATTTCCCAGGAGATGGAACTTGATTAAGCTTTCCCTTCCACTTACAGAAAGACACAAGGATTTATAGTTATGCAGCTCTATGACATTTTCAGCATATTTTACCCATGGTCGACACTCAGTAAATGCTGCTTTGTCTTGAATGGAAAAAAGAGACGGTCTGTATATTTTTAAATAGAATTAATGTTGTCCTGACACCTCCCCCTGAGGACTTGACCAAATGTTAGAGGCTCTAAGCTTTTCCTATTTCAGAATAATATGAAGAACACAAAAGTGCTCTTGCCTTCAGTTGACAGTGTGTCCTGTGGCCCGATCCAACTCGCTTAGTGTTTTTCTCAGTGCTTGAGAGTCTGTAAATGCCACTTGTCCCATGTTTAATTTCAGCATTCGGCCAAACATCTTCCTGGGAGTTGCTGAGGGCTCAGCACAGTACAAGAAGTGGTACTTCGAGCTCATCATCGACCAGGTGGACCCCTTCCTAACAGCCGAGCCCACACACCTGCGGGTGGGCTGGGCATCTTCCTCAGGCTACGCTCCGTACCCAGGAGGAGGAGAAGGATGGGGAGGCAATGGTGTTGGCGATGACCTATATTCCTATGGCTTTGATGGCCTTCACCTTTGGTCAGGTGAGTACCTTGCCAAAGCTTTGGCCCCTTTGCTCTTACTGGAGATGATGGAGGCTTGAGTTGTTCATGCTGCAGTGGTCATTTTCTGTTGAAAGGATACAGACTCGAGAGTCTCAACTAATTAGATGGTTAAGTGGAAAGTGTATCAGATCTGAAATGAGACTGTCCTGCTTTTCTGCCACGTCTAGCACTTCCAGCTGCGTGATCTAGTGTGGATCAGTTAACGGTTCCCAAGCTCAGTGACTGTATCTGCACAATCCCTATTGCCTTGGATGTTCAGGGCTATGTAGTCAAACAGGGAAAGAGACTCAGCATTTGTTTACTGGGCAGTGAGCTTACATACCTTTTGTATATTTTCCTTTCACTTTGTACAATGAGCCCTTAATGTAGATAATATTGACCTCATGTGATACATGTGGAACCAGCACAAAGATGTTTAAGTAATGTATTCACAGTCACACTGAGAAGGATCCAGATCTGACTACAAGTCTATCATTAGGTCAGTGCAGCATGCTGCTTCATGATACACTTTACAGAATGCCGGGATCAGTGCCAGGCACATCGTAAATGCCAGTCACTTAAAAAAAATTGCAACTTCTCTGATGCTTTCCCCAAGCATGTCCATGGCCTGTGCCTGGAGGAATGGGTTAGCGTCTGCCTGGATGAAAATGCAAGGCTGATCTTTAGGTTTTTCCCTAGAACCAGAGCTCTAACTCTTCTGCCTACTGTCCACAGCATGTCGTATCTGTATCTTTTGTGAAATTGAAGTTATGGTGTCCCTTATAGAAGTCCCTTTCGCAAGCATGCCTCTTACATAAGAAACCATGACACACATTCTTCCCCAAGCCCAGTACGGTGGAAAAGTTTGTCTCTACAACACAAACCTATATGTTAATATTTTCCTTTGTAACTGGGAACTATGTGAGCCATCACATTTACCTTTTTCCCTTTGCTTTCAGGCTAAAACCATCACTTCAGGCTCTGATTACATTTCTTGCAATTGGTCTGTATTTTCAGTTGGTCAGCATGGGTTTGTTTGTTTTGTAATTTTTTATGCTGTTGTAGGTGCAGTATAAACACTTAAAAACTTTTAAGAATGATGTCCACTTACTTATTGATACATTTATCCTGGATCATTTGTGGGAAGAAAAAATCTCTTTGTGTGTGTCCCAGGGGACAGCGTGGTGCAGACAAAGGCAGCTGCAAAATGGCAGAATGATGGGTGAGAGTGACGTGAAAGCCTTGTCTTGCTGTTCTCTTATCCTCCCAACTTCCCCTCGCCAGTGCCGTCTTCATGGGGATTGAGGGGGGATCTTCCCTCCTTGGTTCACGGAGCCACTGTGTCTGTGGCTATACAGTAGTCACCTGTAATGTAGGTTGTCATCACATGTCATGAGGTTCTCAGAAAGCTGTCTCTGGGAAAGTGATTTGAAAAGAAAGAGTTCTTATGCTTACACACATCTGCATCGCCTGAGTTTGGTAGGGTTGAATCTGTGAGAGGGCATGAGCGGGACTGACTTGAGAACATCATTTCCCTACTGCCTGCTGATGGCTGGTCCTCTCCTGTCATCTCATCGCCATCACCCAGGCTGCACCTGGATCCCAGGCTATACCTACAGAGAACTCTTCTCGGTTGGTTAAGGAAATATGGAAGACGTCTAGACTGTTGGTTGAAGCACACCAAACCCTTGTTCTAAAGAGAAAGTAACCATTGTGAAAGGAAAAGTGTTACTCAGTCCTTCCCAGATTTTGTAGCACTGCGTGGGGCACTTAGTGTATCCCTTCATAAAATTCACGGAATGAATACGCCGATGAATCAGGAGACAGAGAAGCCAGTGCATTTGGAAAAGGCTGCTGTTTGCATTTCACAACTCGAATATCCATCTAATTGTGTATCGTTCCAGGAGCATGTTGCGTGCCCATAACCCCTCAAACTCCCTTCTCCTCAGAAGACTGGGAGGCCAGATGTGCCAAGCCCAGACCAGTCCTCACGAGCATTGGCCCCTCTGATTGGTGATAGGGGAAAGGGACTTGGAACTTACCATTTCAAAAGCTGATTATGGCTCTCTGAATATTACCCACACTTAATAATATAAACCCACACATAGGTACATTTAGAGACCCTCACCCCCTCAGTCCTCAGCAGCTGATGAGATGTGGAGAGACCGGTGTCTACAAGATTTACACATCTCATGCTCATTAAAACACAGAGCTTCTTTGGGTCTGGCATCATTCTGAATTCCCCAACCAGCACATAGGGAACATATATCTGGCAGAAGACGCTGCGGATAAATATGCCAACATGTGTTCCAACTGAAGAAATAAGGTTTCTGTTAATGGCTCCCACCAGGAAACCAATGTACCTCGGACTGTCTGATGAAAGGATAATTGTTGGATGAAGAATTGAAATGGAAACTATACTCCAACTTACTGTGGGATGTAATGGAGGGTGGCTAGGGAGAGATACTGGGAATTCCTCATGACAATTTTTCTCCTTTCCTTGAGATATAAATGCCCAAGTCCATTAACTTTAAACTTACCTTTATGCATAAACTAAGCTACTGATCTTGAACTGATCTTTAATGTACTTATTAAAGCATAATAAATATTGTCATCATTGGTAGGAATTATAGTGCCCCTAACGCTTAGTCACTGGAAAGAGTCAAGAAGAAACAGCACGGCTTTGGAGTTGTGCCTGGGTTTGAATCCCAGCTCTTCTGTTTACTGATTTTTTTGACACTGGGCTCGGAGACTTGGTTTCCTCAGATAAAATGAAGATATATAGGCTCTTAGGAAATTTAAATGAGGTAATGAACATGAAGTTCATGACACATGTTAGTTGCCCAATAAATATGATTTCCCGTCCTTCATTGTCTATGAGGTCCACTGTAATCGTAAAGACAATGTCCAGAGCTGTGGACACCTCACTGGAGAGCAGGAGAGCAGCCCCATCCTTAGGGGAATACCTGAGTCCCATGCTGAATGGGAAGGGAAGTTCCTTTTTTTTTTTTTTAATTTTTTAACGTTTATTTATTATTGAGAGACTGAGACAGAGCCCAAGTAGGGGAGGGGCAGAGAGGGAGAGGGAGACACAGAATCTGAAGCAGGCTCCAGGCTCCGAGCTGTCAGCACAGAGCCCTATGCAGGGCTCGAACTCACAAATGATGAGATCATGACTTGAGCCAAAGTCGGACACTCAACCGAGCCACCCAGGCACCCCGGGATTATGACATCCCAAGTGACATCCTGGGATTATGAATGAGCTTTGTCTCTATGTAAGGAAAAAGCAGACTTAATAGGTCTTTATAGCCACTGAAGTCTGTGAAGCCACTTTCAAGCATCAGCTGTAGAAATAGCTATCATCTTAACCCACCTAACAGGCTCCTGAGTCAGCTTAGCCACTGGGAGTTTCCTTTCTGAGGATGGGCTCTTTTCTCGTCCTGGTATTGCTGTCCCTCTCCTGACATAGCCTTCAGGTAGCCTTTTGGGGCTGCTGTTGGGATAAAGTCAGCTCAGAGCTGCCTGTAGTATGTTCCTGGCTGGGCAGAGGCAGGGGGGGTGGTGGGGAGTTGCACAGGACGAAATCTGCATCTACGTTTCCCTTTAACAACTTTTTCCCTTGCACAATTGGAATAAGCAGAGGAATTTACCTTCCTGAGTGATAAGTGATGCAGGAAATATGTGAGTAAAATTGCATTTCCTGATTTATTAGGACTTTTAATTTTTTTAAACTTTGAGATCATTTAGCTCACCAGTCACATTTGTATGAGAGGGTCTTACCTGTCTGCCTACCAAGGTGAGTCCTAGCGCTGATCTGTCCAGACACTCCGCACTGTGACTCAGACACTTCCAGCCCTGATGCTATGCGGAGAGGATCCAAGGAGGGGTTGGACAACACTGGCATTTCTACGTGTTTGGATCCTCTCTCCTTCTGAATGCCAAAGTGTTTGTGTTTAAGCTATAGTGCCAAACCCTGCAGTGCCTGGGCCAGGGGAAGTGCTGAACTTCAGTGTTTCCAGTTGCCCACATTACTCATCTGAAGAGGCTAAATCCTGCAGTAATATATCCTTGGGTTAATTTGAAGATGTGCAGCCTATGATAAAGTGAGTTTTCCTTTATCTTAAAATGCTGCTTTGGAATGGCCTTTCTGAGCTTCCCGGGACCTTCAGATAGGCCCAGCTTCTGAGTCAGGGGCAGTTTCTTCAAACAAGGTGAGGCCACAGGATTCCCCAGCCTATTTGGGTGGGTGGTCGCTAGGATTATAGTTCTTGTAAGGAGACTTAGACTCTAGACTCTGTAACTACTTTGGCTTCCTTTCTACAAAATCGTCTTTCTGTTGATTGTTCTAAAGGGTCACATACATCAAACATATTTGAAAGTAACTATTTTTGAGCATTATCTTCAATAAAGAGTCACCGATTTTATGAATACAGTGGCTTTTCAAGTTGCTTTCTGGACTCCCCTCAACAGTATGATACTCCATACTGTTGCTTTTTCCTAATATGACCAAAGACATTCCTACAATGTTTTGGCATTCTTCTCTACTATTAGCTTAGTAATTAAAGTTTCTAGAGTTACAGAAACAAAAGCAATAATAGCACTTATTGTGGGCAATGACATGTCAGGCACTCTTCTCATCCCTCTTTAGGGAATAATTCATCCAAAACTCAAACAACCTCATGACACTATTTTCACATGAAAGATGAAGAAACTTGAGCCGACAAAGGTAAGTGATTTGCCCAAGGTCACACAGTAAGTGACAGAGCCAGAACTCCAGCCCAGGGAGTCTGGTTCTAGAAACACCCAGTTATTGCCACGTGTTGTATATACCTTTTGAGGGGCATACGGGACATCAGTCATTGGTTTTATTGAAATCCTAGGAACAACCACGGTACCTTACAAACAACTCTTAGCAACATCAGTGTGGGCATCACAGTACCCATTTTATAGATATGGAAGCTGATTTTTTGGTAAAATCACATGCCCAGGTTCAGGTCACAGGCAAAGACTTGGTATTTAAACTCACCCCTCTGTGATTCCAGTTCTGCTCCCCGCCCCAATGCCCCCTCCCTATGGAGCAATTTAAAGGACACGTATCTTGTTTAAATGTGGAGTACAGGACCCTTCTGAATCATTTGGAGTCTTGAAAGCCCTCACGGGGTTAGAGATTTCTTCCTGTCGATGAGAACAGATTTATAAAACAGTGTGTAAAAGCCATTGCACAATTCCCTTGTTTTCTAGTTTGAAAATCTTCACACTACTCCCATTTTAAAACTAAATATACCTTATCAGATGATTTTTTACAACATGAATATTATATGAAATGGACTTTTTTTTATTCAAATAGAATTCCCAAGCCATTGCTCTAAGTACTAAGTATATGCTTCCTATCCAGTAATTATCCACTGTCTCTCTTTAGTTTCGAGATAATATCAGTCCCAACTCTGTATTCTGCATATGTTTTAAAAATAGGCTCAAACCATGATTTCACTTTGCCTATTGATGATCTTCGTGTTCCAGCAGCAGCTTCTACTCGGTGCCCATTCTCTTAAAATAAAGGAGTTTTGTAAAAGGCAGTGGCATTTACCACGAGGATATAATTGCCCATCCTGGTGGTGGTTTTCCACCAAGGGAGGAGGCTAGACAGGAGAAAGGCTCTCAGCTGCCATTCCTCGGGAAGGCGCTTAGCAACTATGGCATATTAAAGGCTAAATAAAGCTTGGAACTCGGCTTCCAATGGCATCAAAGCACTGCTGTAGATGAAGAATATCCCTCGTGAAAGCTGCTCTGTATCTTTACTGGCCAAGGCTCGGGCCGGCAGGGAAGCCAACGGTGCACTTTGAGCAGCTAGGAAGAGAGGGCGTTGGCATCACAATTCAACACTGTCAGTTTGTCCTAGTTTATATGAGTCTCAGAACAGTAAAGGACCTTCTAATTGTATTTTTAGCCAGCAAGGATATGAATACCTTTAAAGTTAGTTGACTGGGGCACCTGGGTGGCTCAGTTGGTTGGGCGTCCAATTGAGCCGACCTGACTTCGGCTCAGGTCAATGAACTATGGGTCATGGGTTCAAGCCCTGCATCGGCTCTGTGCTGTCAGCTTGGAGCCTGGAGCCTGCTTCAGATTCCGTGTCTGTCTGTCTGTCTGTCTCTCTCTCTCTCTCTCTCCCTCCCCCTCCCCCATGCACGCTCTGTCTCTCTCTCAAAAATAAACAAACATTAAAAATAAATAAATAAAGTTAGTTGACCAACCGAGCATTTCAGTGACTTCTTGGTTTTCCCAAATTCACAGAAATCTCTTGGGATTTTTTTTTCAAATGACTACAGTGATATTATTCAGAAGTTAAACTAAAGGAAAAAGAAACAACTGAAGCAGAAAAGATTGCCTTTTTAATGGGAAAATCAGAAATACTGAGAATGAGACCATTGTAGCAAAATTGGCTGAGTTTTAATATCATAGATTCCTTTCATAACAGACTTAATTATGATCAGGAAGAAAAGATAATTGGGACCTGGGATACCTCAAGTCTATGAAAGGAACCAAGAGCACTCGGTCTCCTCAAATAAAGAAACTGGAAAGGTGTCAAACCTATACACTTTTCAAGTTTGGCTTAGATTCCTGTGTTTTAAATGAACTTGTTCCTCATTCTCAGGAATGAAGCAGGGTGTAAAGTTACAAAAACCGAGTCCGAGGCCATCCCAGGCTTATGTACATTGCATACGTTAGTTTGTGTCATTGCGCCTGCTGTGGTGCAAATAGTCTAAGTTGTGTGTCTGGTCCGACTGTGTTCTGCATCTCCTTCCCAAGCTCCTACCTGTCCCCACACCTGCCGCACCCAACTCTAGCCATTTGCCATGCATGTCCTCCATTCCTTTTGTATAAACCATTCCTTCTGTCTCAGTGCTATTATTTACCTAGTGGATCTTTGAATCTTGTCTCATGCTCCTGGGCCAATTTGGCACCTTCCTCTATCTTAGAAGGCATCACCTTGTGTACATCTCCATTCCGTCAGTTAGACTGAATTGTAATTCTTTATTTGAATGTTTATTTCCCACCAGATTATATTTCTTACAGGCAGGAGCTGGATCTTCTGTCCTTGATCCCCAGCCCCATGCACAGTATCTCACACCACAAAGAGTCTCACTCATGTTTGCGGAAGGGTGGGAGGAAATACAATACAGTTTTGTCAATAGCCCACAATAACCAGAAAGGGATACTTAATATTTTTTTTTATTAAGGAGAGTGTAGTAGATTCACTGTTAAAAAAATTTTTTTTAATGTTTATTTGAGAGAGACAGAGACAGAGTGTGAGCTGGGGAGGAGCAGTGAAAGAGGGAGACACAGAATCCAAATCAGGCTCTAGCCTCTGAGCTGTCAGCACAGGGCCCCGTGCGAGACTCAAAACCACAAATTGCTAGATCATGACCTGAGTCAAAGTTGGCCACTTAACCGACTGAGCCTCCCAGGTGCCTCTCACTATCTTAAAATCCATCACTTAATTTAGAACCTACTACTAGAATAGCAATAACCACTGGAAACATTAAATAGTTCTAAGCTGAGGTTAGAAAGGTTATATAGTATAGATGTGCATATAAAATTTATAAACAACTCACGTACCCATCATAATGGGGTTTTTAATTACCGTATGGCATATGATGAAGCCATTAAAATCCAGTTTCTAATGAATATTCCATTATACAATCAAATATTTGCAATATGATAAATAGAAAAACAAGTCACAAAACCTACAGAGTCCTAGTTTGGATGAAAAGTGTGTATGTGTGTGTGAAAGTGGAAGCAATTTTTATTGAGTTACATTTTTTCTTTGTTTACATTTTTATCTATGATGAACATTTATAATGAATATGTATTCTGTAATCAAAATATAAGCTATGTTTTTATAATTTTTGTTGCCTGAAATGTCATTTTAGTACTTCTGCCTCTTCATTGCTCTCTTGCCAATAGAATTGTAAATGTTGTAGGGGGATGGGTGAGGGAGTTATAATAATTTACTGTTAGAACTTCCAGAATGAGATGATGTGACACAGAAATCCTGAGAGGTGATTTTCTCATGACTTTAAGTTAGGTCAGGCAATGGCAAATTGTCTTATGAAAGAGATATGCGGTAATGACAAAAATCACCCATACAGTGTACAACTGACCAAGTGTTTCACTGCTTATATGAACTAATAGAATTCTTTAAAACAAACAAGTAAGCTATATTTGCATAGTTTAGTGTCTGGATGACCTTGCTGTCCTTCACTTTGATGGCTCCTGCATCCAGTGCCAAAGTGGCCATATCTTTTAGAGGAAATGGAAGAGGGCAAGGTCTTTGAGCATCTGAGAATAAACACACACGCACGCACACGTGCGCACTCACACTGCAGGACCCACAACCAGCAGAGCAATCTGTTCGTTAATTCTGACACCAGGCCAGAATCTGAGCACACATTGAGGGGGTTGAATTCATGTGTGTTCTCATTCCTGGCAGTTTGCGTTTCCTCTGAGACTCCTCTCACACTGCCCACTCTCAAGCTCAGGAAATCATTTGTCATTGCTCCCCTCACATCAGGAAATCCAAGTTGAAGTTCAAATGCAGTAGCGTATCTAGACCTCTGGTGTGCCATCCTGCGTCCCCACCTCCCACGGGTAGCCCATGAACGCCTTCTCTAGAGTCCTACATGCCTTCTTGTTCTTTGTTCACCAGGTCGCATACCCAGAGCCGTGGCCTCCATCAACCAGCACCTCCTGAGATCAGATGATGTGGTAAGCTGCTGCCTCGACCTCGGAGTGCCCAGCATCTCTTTCCGCATCAACGGGCAGCCCGTGCAGGGGATGTTTGAGAACTTCAACACAGACGGGCTCTTCTTCCCCGTGGTGAGCTTCTCCGCAGGTGTCAAGTAAGTGCTGGCTGTGATTTCGTGGAGAGTAGCTGTTAGCCCACCTCCCCACCGTTCCTGTGAGCTGGGGAGCAAGGGGATGTGCCTCAGGACTTCCACACCATGAGCCAGACCCCCCAAACCCTGCCCACCGGAATGATAGTGAGAGCAGGAGACCAATCCAGAATCACTGACCCCATAGGTACTTGTTGAACACCTGCCTACTGCCATGGGCTTTATAATGTCTTCACACAGTAAGATGAACAAGATCAATCTTACGTAGAACCTTGTTTTAATCATTATTTTAAATATTACATGCTCATTATTAAAAATTTGTAAGATAAGTTCTAAATAAGACAGTATCACTCACAATCCCAACATTTAACTATAATCTCTGCTAATGTTTTTAGTGTGTTTTCAAATCTTACTTTCAAGTCTTCTTACACATTTTGGGGGCTTTTTTTTCTTTTTCTTCTTTTTTTGAGAGAGAGAGAGAGAGAGAGAGAGAGAGAGAGAGAGAGAGAGAGAGGGAGTGTGTGTGTTACATGAGCAGGAGAGAGGAGCAGAGAGAGAGAATCTTAAGCAGGCTACACATTCAGCACAGAGCCCAACATGGGGCTTGATCCCACAACCCTAGGATCATTACCTGAGCCAAAGTCAGGAACCAGACACTCAACTTGACTGAGTCACCAAGGTACCCCATGGGGCTTTTTTAATTGACGTTACACTGAATATGAAGTTTTATGGCTTGTTTTTCATTCAGCCATACATAATAAGCCTTATCCTGACTTGTTAAGTGTCCTCTTCTGAACAATTTTTATAGCCATATAATATCCTTTTATTTGGTTGTCCCATAATATAGCCATTACTTTATTGTTAGGCTTTTGTGCTGATTCCATTTTTATCTTTATAAATAAAATTTTTATGGACGTTCTTAAGCATAACTCTTTGTCTGCATTTCTGTTAAATTCTTCCTAGAAGTAGGCTAATAGATGTGAATTGTTTAAAGTCTAAATTTATAGGGGCGCCTGGGTGGCTCAGTTGGTTAAGTGTTTGACTTCGGCTCAGGTCATAATCTCACAGCTCATGAGTCCAAGCCCCGCATTGGGCTCTGTACCGACAGCTCAGATCCTGGAGCCTGCTTCGGATTGTGTGTCTCCCTCTCTCTCTCTGCCCCTCCCCTGCTTGCGCTCTGTCTGTCTCTCTCTCTCTCAAGAATAAATAAACATTAAAAACATTAAAAGATAATAAATTTATAATCACGTAGCCAAGTAGATTTTCAGGAAGATTGTATGGGACAGTTCAGAAATAATTATCAACAATTTTGAAATCTCAAAAGATCTGAAACCCATAAATTTTTTCCTAACTCATTTCACCACAGAGTCTGACCTGAACTCTTTTTGTGGCAAAATCTGTCTTTATTTATTCCTCTTCTTGTGGATATTTACATGTTTAACTGCAGAAATATTAAAGGTACATAATACATACTATGTATACTTTCTTTTTTAAAATCTAAAGAATTCTGAAGCCTGAAACACAACTCCAGAAATTTCAGATAAAGAATTTGGATCTTGTAGTATCATTTAAAGCAACATATGGGAATGCCCAACTCATTAAGTCTTCATTAACTTTTACTGTTTGGGGTTATTTTTAATCTTTGCTAATTTGAGAAAATTGTAACTTTAAAATTTTAATTTTCTATTTATTTGATTACCCGTGTGGTTAAGCATTTTTTATGCTTACTGTTCTTACATATTATTTCAACCCCATATTTTAATTTTGTGTTCTCTGCCTATCTATTAATTTGGGGAGCAATTTTTTATATGTTAAGACTATTTAAAGTGCTGCCTTACTGGTTTCAAATCTTTTTTCCCAGTGTATGATTTACATTTTGACACTTAGTTTTATTTTTCTGTTGTTTCTTTGTTTTTCCCTGTTAAAAAAAATAATTTAAATGAAGGAAATACCAAAACCCCAAATCACACAACCTGGAGACAATCGTATTACCTCTCTATTCATACATCTGAATATTTTTACATTCAATTGGATTTATACTATACAAGCTGTTTTTCTACATACTATGGCTAACTAATGTGTTCATTGCTCTGTGCCTTTCCTTAACCAGTTGGATGCTGTATTAATTTAGGCTGACAATACATTTTAATGTCTATAAGACAAGACCCCATTACGACTCTTCTTCCCCAAGATTTTCTTAGTCATTCTCGACCCTGCTTATTAAAGAGAGCACAATCAACTGAGTGGGAAACTAGAATCAACACAGTGAGAATAAAACTGGTTTCCATGGAAGCCCTTGGAAAGGGCCATAAAAGGAGAGGAGTTGTAGAGAGCAGACACTTAGAGCTTGGACCACAAAGATGCCATCTCAGAGCTCCGAGCATTTTTAGGGATGGATTTCCAAAGTGATAGCACCGTGATAGGCCTCACCATGTCAGGCAGACTGATAAACCAAGACATTTTCACATATTTTCTAATAGAGGATAGAATTTCGTTCTATTCCAGTTAAATAATTTAGAAATAAAGAATTATCCTTTGGAAATGATACTCAACTTTTGGAATTTGACACAGATATGCAAATACACATAGTATAATATAAGCTAATGTGTGTTTGCAAACATACACAGTGAGCAGTATTTAGTACATACACATACGTATTTATAAACATGTTCGTGTAGATGGATGTAATAAATTTAAGTTAAACATTATTGTTTGAGATTCCTGTAACAAATGGAGAACAACTATAGTAAACCCTTACTAGGGTTGCAAATCTACTCAGCACTGTTTCAAGCCAGAGACTCTTCTGTAAGCCCCAGGGACTGTATTCTAGAGTTGTGAGCTCTTTACCTGTGTTTCTCTCTGCTGAGGATATACCCATTAGAATTTCATTACAATTCTTCTATCTTAATTGTGGCATAATATCCCATTCTTCACCGATATCCATAAGAAGCATGTAGAAAACAGGGAGCATTACTGAAAGAGACACTGGAAGCCCAGAGAGAACTGACTGGAACAGGGATTCCCTGGCAGTCAGGGGAGAACCAGCACATGTGCCACTGTACACCCTCCCCACTTGATTCCCCAGGAAGAAAGAGAATGAGCAGAAATCTACATATTATGTAACAGCATTTGGGGCATCCACGTGTTGACTCAGTACATTCTTAGGAGAAACAAGATCACTCTGAGCACTCAGTTCCCAGGACCACACTTGCCTACGTAGCTAATGGCCTTGGTCACCCAGCATCACTGCCCTTCCCTTCTCTGTTGGTTTTGACCACATCCCACTCACTGGGTTTTACTTATTTTCAAGGCAAGTACACCTTCTCCTCAAGCATATCATCTGATAGAACTGCTTAGCTAGAAGTCAGATCTCTGGAGAAAAGGACTTTTTTCAGTGTGCCAGCTAATGGTATCTAAGTATTTTGTGTTTAGAAATAGTACATCCAATCCTATATGTTGACTAACGATTTTTAATCATTAATTCATCCATCCAGTCTCCCTCAGAGCAATAAGATAGGACTTTCAACTGTGTGAATTTATTTATTTGTGTGTGTGTGTGTGTGTGTGTGTGTACTTAAATTGAAATCTCTTGGCAAAGAACTGCAGCTAGCGGGTGAAGAAATGGGTGACTCCAATGTCTCCACGTGTAGAAGATGCTTCTAGCATCTCCTGTCTGGGTCAGCAGAGCATGCAGCCTTCTGAGTGCACAGGAAAAAAAGAAGCAAAGTTCCAGGATAAGAAAAATGAGTTGTCTAACCCATTTATTATAAGGCACGACTGGTGAGAGAATTTAAGAAACTGAAGGGTCCAGATGTGTTGACTTGAAAAGTTGATACCTTAGTTCTGAGAGCCTCTTGCTTAAAGCACATGAACGAGTGGTAAGCTAACAAGTGGAGCCGGGGGCTTGATATCTTTCAGGCCTCCTTTCTCTCAGGAAAATGTCACCTCTGACATATTCCTGTCTTTGGTTCTCAGAACATAATATGATCCGAGGAGAGATGGAATTGCGTGAACATGGGGAAATACATTTTACTGAAGTATATTCAGCCCCTCATGTGATGTCTTAGGCCGTTCTCAGGGCTGGTCCTGTGTTGGAGAGTAGCTGATTGATTGATTTTTATTTGTGAGCAAATGGGATCAGTATACTGATACTTACTCTTACATCAACTGGTAAACTATGATTCGGTGCTGAAATCCAGAAGTCTCTCTCTATACTACTTTAGTTCAGCTGTGCAGAAAGTGAGAGAGGATGTTAATTCCAAGTTAATTAAGGCGTCTCATTGAAAGTAAATATGTTTAATAACACAGTTAATTGGGCGACTGAGTCCTCTGGTCCTAGGTCCCGTGGCAAGTTCCACCATGAGTGGTCAAGGTGAGGAAGGCACAACTGAAATGCCGAGACCCTCTGAAAGCAGTGCTACATGTTAAAGGATTACCCTGCTCCCCAAAATGTAAATTCAAAAACTCAAAAGAACGGAACTTTATTTCTCATATAAAAAAAAAGATAATACAATTTAAAAGAAATTACTCTTTTTGCCAATATAGTAGAATACTTACTTGGTTGTACGGTGTCTCTTCCAGCAGGGTACAAGGTTATGCCATTCTAGAAAGAGATCCTTCCCCCATCATAGAAGCATTCAGAATTGTCTCTCATGTTTATTTTCAACTTCGGCATGGTTTCTCTATTTGATTTCTCTTCTACAGCCCCATTTTCCTCCTATTTCCTTGTCTTTACTGAGGTCACAGTCTCGAATTTGTGACCCCATAATTATTTGTATAATTACAAACTATGTTGTTCATAATATCTGATTACGATGTCCCTGCCAGCAGTCATTGCAGAGCAAAAAATCTTCCTCAATTAGATTTACGCACAGTGAAGTCAAAGGCAGCGTGGGTAATTACTAACAAAATCCACAAATCAATATGTGCTCTCTTTTCTAACTATTATGAATGTGCCTCCTTAGTTTTCTTCTCCGTGGGGTTTGTTTGTGGATGCTATCCATGCAGAAGGCCCGCAGTGTAACAACACTATTTGTTAGAGGACAGAATTTGGGATGAGACATGTGTACCTTGGAGACTACCAAAAGGTTGAGTTACTTAAATGCCAGCAAGCCTTTATTAACAGGTAGTCTCACCCTGCAAGATGGCATCATAGCATGAGGCACATGGAGAACATGACAGAGAAGCCACAGGGTAGAGTGAATTTGGGGTGCTACTTTTTGTTTTACAGAAAACTTATGAGTTAATCTCTATAGTAGAATATGTTTTATAGGTATAAATTCCCCAGAGATCTATGTTAATGGCCTTACATAGCTCTCTCACCAGCCCTTTCTAATTTATAAAAGCAACAATATCCAAAGGTGGTTGGTCTTTGCGGTTGCTGTTTGTTTTCTGTTGGTATCCAGCAGCCTTGGCTAAAATTCAGGTAACCAACAGCTTAGCTATTTCCAGCTTGCTGTGGTCAATGCTGTGGAAATTATTACTGAGATAAATATACTTCTGTGGAGAACATGATGATTGCCCTGGGCTTTCATCAAACACTGGCCAGAAAGAAAGATGAATGTGGGAACATGCATAACTCAGATTGTTTTCCCGTCTTAGCAAGAGGGACTGAGGATGCAATTATGAATTCCAACTTACGAGTTGATTTCAGGTCAGCCAAAGCTCGTTAATTCTTTGTCCTCTTAACCACAGCCTGTATCCTTTTCTTCTTTGGAACACCTGCCCTGCTGTCTGGGAGGGCTTCAGTAGCAGATGAGAGTAATGAGATGTCCAGGAAGACAGACTCAAGTGATGTCACACGTTTGCTAGTAAGCTGTGGATAAGGAAACCTAACCATCCTCCAGGAGCGTAACAAAGCCGTGTCTTGATTTTTACTGTAGTTTTTTATTCATGGGTCTGTCGTTCAAATCTGAGAACTTGGAGTAGGTGGTCTGGTCTCTTCTGCAAATTGGAAAGCCTCAATGCCTAAATCTCAAAAGATTAAATTGAAAATGCTAGCGGGGTTTTTTCAATATAATTTGCTCTGTTTGCAAAATCAGTCAAGTAAATAAAAAATTCCCCCACATCTCCCAAAACCTCAGTACTCCCAGGAGACTCTGACTAAAGATTTTGCTCTTCTCTGAGGTAGAAGAGTCTAAGGACACACTTATTGTAATTACTTTAGGAGGAAAAAAGCCTTCTTTGAGAGCTGATGGAATGTCTTGAGTTCTAGGAAGAATTCAAGAAGATAACAGGTGCTTTGGTAGAAGAGATTAAATTGATTAATTAGGTTGATTTTAAAATCCATCGATGTAGAGAAAAATCCAAGGATCAAGAAGAATGAATTTGAATGAACTCAATTCTCAAATTACCTTTTTATTATAAATTTAACATTTTCTGAGGCTGGAAGTTTCAGTGGAACCCAAGGAGCAGGTAAGAATAACACCTGGAGAAGAGAGATTTACATCCTAATTGGACATTTCTCATTTATGAGTGAGGCAAAGGATTTACATGGTAAACCTTAAGTGCCAGATGCCAGGCTTATTAAAAGAAGGAGACTCGGTATCTGTCACTTGGTTGTTTTCTTGCTACCCCTCCAGATCCACGCTCTGGACCTCTGGCCCTGTGTAAGTTCTTGGGCACGTTCTGTAACCTCTATTGCCCCTTTTAAGAATAAGAACAATCTTGTCGGCCATCTAAAAATTCTATTTGGTTAGAATATAACTCAGATTTATACGCAGTTGATGTTTGAGGCCTTTCCCACTTGGGCGTGCAGTTCAAGGCCCATCTCCTTCCCGGTCAGCCAGCTCTGCCTCGGACCCTGCACTGAGCCCGAGGGGGGCCACCTGCCTGGGGGAGGGGCACAGCCCATGGAGTCCATGCAACTGCCTTTGGCCGCACGCCTTTGTGTAATGAGGAGTAGCAGTTAGGTGATCACTGCTGCTGCTGCATTCTCTTCTGGGACCCTGATGTAGTTTCCTTGAAGCCTCAGGCCAGAGCATCTGAGCATCTCGCTGCAGTTCTTTTATCACCTGTGCTAGCTGCTCCCTTCTGGCTGACCCCAAGCCCTACTCTACATTCCCCTCCCTGTGCATGGGCCTCCTACCTCCCCTGGTCCCCATCTTTCTGATCTCCCATCAGTCATTTGCCTCTCTGGGCATAATTCCTTTTGAGATGGCTGACAGCTGGCTCATTTGTGGAGTCTGTCTGGCCTTCCAGCAACATAGTCCTTGGCCCCACCCTGAGCCAAAGGGAGCTCTTTCCCTGAGGTCATCTCTCTCTCTCTCCCTCTCTCTCTTTCTCTCTCTCTCTCCCTCTCCCTCCCTCTCCCTCTCCCTATCCCTCTCTCTCTCTCTCTCCTGCTCTCTGTCTCCCTCTTTGCCTGTCACCAGGCAAACATGTCCTTCACTAAATTCCAGGGGAGACTTGCAAGTTTCTGAATAGTTCTTAAAGCACTCTTCATTTGACTTCAGATAGGAGAGAACTTTCTGCCTTTTCTCCCTGACAATTGTCTCCAAATGCATTCTTTACCGTTCTTATCAGGGTGGAGGCACGTGGTGGACTAAAGCTGCATTCGTTTCATAACTTTTTGGATGGGTCTTCATAGTGGATCCAACATCTCACTTCCAGGTGTGAAATATTGGCATCCTCTGATTTATCTGCCTTTGGGACCTCCGCCAAAACTCTAAGAGGGGGAATCCCATTTTAATATCTTCAGATAACTAAAGTAGGTTGCAGGTATTTTCTTTTGATTATCCCCTTCAAGCCTATATTTTAACGCTGGTTATTTCCTCTGACCTGGTCAGTCTGGATCTCCTGGAGAGAGGTATGAGAGGGACCACCGCTATTAGTGCTTGTTTGTTGGAGCCCTTTCCAGACACTGTGGGCAGTGAGGGAAGGAGCCATGGACGGCGGGTGTGCCTGACACCAGCTCTTGTCCAACCCCACCTGCTGGAGGGCAGGACTTTGGTCTTGCAGGTCTTGGGAAGCAGCCCAGGACCGTTCCTTCCACCCGCCGAAGCACAGTGGAATGACGTTTGGAGACAGATGCTTCAGTGAGCAGTACACACTGATGTCTGCCTCTGTAACTTTTTCCTTTTACAGTTTTTTGTGGCCACTAGAGGAGATGAAATGAAGATTTATAACCAAATTGTCATTCCCTTTTTAATAATGGAATCTAAAAACAGAAAAGATGGTTTTCCTTAGGTGCTCTGTGGAACTCCACTCTTCTTGATTTGCTCTTGATCCAGAAGATGACAGCAGATTTTAAAATGTAAGCGAAATTTTAAAACTAAACAGAACTGGCAAGACTGCTCATGAATAATTACATCCAGCCAGAAGACCTCATAGGAGATCATTGACTTGTTCTTGGAATCTGTTCACTAGTGAGTAACAAAGAATATACTTGCTGTACAAGCTCCCGGGCGTTCAGCTTCTCACAGGAAGGATGCTCAAGGAGGAGAGAGAGGCAAAAAAAAGTCCTACACTCCTTTTTCTTTGCTCAAAAAGTTCTAGTTCTTTCCCACAGCTTCAATATGTCACTAACACAATCTGCTGTGTTTCAGTTGAATTGGGAAGTTCTCAACCAATAATTTCAAGGCTTAGTCATTATTTCCTGAAGGTTCACTAAATTAGTAACATTTCGGGCTAATGACTCAATTTTGTTTTAATGTCATTGTTCATATTCTTAATACACATATAGCATGCCCCATTACGTAACATTTAATGTAGAAACATACACAAGGGACTATTGTGGTTCTAATTCTATATCATTGTTTAGTACTTGAAAATGGGAAAGTGGGAGGTTTCCTATGATTTCTATAATTAATTTTAAAACAGCATTGTGTAAAATGCTGTTTGGATAAAAAATTTGTTTGTATGGGGAAGGCAAAAAGACTTTAATGTCTCCCACTTGGAGAGAGTTTTATTTTCCAGTTTCATAATTAGGCTATTTCCACAGGCACGATTACTCAGCCAGCGCTGAGACTCTCTTGCAAGGCTGCCCCACCAGAACATTCCAGTTAAAGAAGTGAGGCCTGGTCGAGAGTCTTGCTGTAAGGGCTTTGCTAGGTCATAACCCTTCCTCCACATACCTCAGCCCCCTGCAAACACATCCCCGCTCCGTCAACCGTCCATCGCTGTCCTTATTCCAAAACAAAAGTGGAATCTGGCTGCCGCTTTCCATCATCATCTTGGTTCAACGGATTATCCTCACCTCCCACCATCACTAGTTTGGTGTCTGGTGCCTCCAAATATGCGCTAAATGGTCTGCTGACCTATCCATACACAGCAGCCGGAAGAATCGTGTATTTCTTCTCCTTAAAGTCTTTCAGAAGCCTCCTGCCAGGAATACAGTCTCATCTTCTTGCCATGACTCACAGACCCTACCTGATCTAGCACTGCACCGTCCCACCTCATCTCCTGCCCCTTGGGCTCTCCACCCAAGCTCCTTCCTACTTCAGGACCTTGGCACATGTTGTTCCTCTGTCTAGAATGTTCTCCTTCCACATTTTAAACTCCTTAGCTCCTCTTTAGACCACAGGGTTAACTCACTTTTCTTCCTCAGAGAGGCCTTCCTTGACCCCAATCTAAGAGCCGCCCTCTTTCCTGAGTTATTTCACATCGCCCTCTTTATTCCTTCCTCAGTATCTCCCAATCAGTAATTATGACTGTTTTACTAGTTGGATGCCTTCTCTGTGACACCAGGGACACTCTAGACTTTGTTCGCTGCCGAGTCTCCAGTGCAGAGAACAGCAAGTCATATGGGTTCAATAACTCGTTGGTAAATGGAGGGAGGGGGGAGCGTGAGTATTGCATGCAGAGGCTATGTGTATATATTGATTTTTCCTGTGCAAAATTAGTGTTGACCCTGCAGGGCTACATAATCTTTTCATGTTTTAATTACTTAAAACTGTGGTCATATTTTCTCCTTAAGTTAACGTTGATCTGGGAAAGCTCTCTTTCTTGTTACAAACCTAGGAGAATATGAAGTAACATTTTGAAACAGTTCACTTTCACCCACTCTTCCTTGCAGAGGTAGCTGTGGAGTGTAACTATAACCCTAACCTAACCTATATGTACCAGGCTGAAATTCAGCCAGATGCTGAATTAACATATTGAAAGCCGTCAGTATACTGGAAATTTAGTGCCCACCATTACTGTGAGCCCCCAAGTGTCTCTCCCCCTTCCTGGGAGGTCTCCGTAGGCACTACTGGAGTGGACCACAGTGGTGGTGCCCCTGAGAAAGGCACTGGTACCCTAGTGAGCAAGCACTTCATATCTATTTGGCTTCCTATGGCTATGACCACCTGCTTCTCAGAGTCGCCCTCGTATGGCTATTTTGGGGAACTGCAGACTCTGCAGGGTATCATCTGCATATATACCATTTGTGTTGAATATTCTGGTATTAATCTTTTGCCTGCATCTTAAAATTAGAGTTTCCTATTTCTCCCAGATAGTTAGGCCATGTTTTCTTTAATTTATATGTGAGTAATGTCCCTCAAGTAAAAAGATGTGAAGTCCTAATGCTGTAGTTTTAATATGATCTCTTCAGAGAATAATGTCCTCCTCATCATCACTGTTACTCTTTTCAGTACTCTAGTAATAATATTTATAATGGTGATTTATCTACTAGAGTAAGGAAAAACTTACTTTTTTAAGTTTTTTTAATTTGATTTTTTTTTAATTTTAGAGAGAAAGCACACGAGCAGGGTACAGGGGCAGAGAGAGACAGAGACAGAGACTCTTAAGCAGATTCCATGCTCAGCTCAGTGTGGAGCCCAACGTGGGGGCTCAGTCCCACAACTGCAAGATCATGACCTGAGCTAAAATCAAGAGTTGGACACTTAATTGACTGAGCCACTCAGGCACCCCCGGAAAAACATGATTTTTAAAGTCTAGTGATATTTATGTATAAATTGACTTTTAAGGACTTAGCTGACATGGGTCACCTGAGGATTGACACTGACAGTTCTCCCCAGTGTTTTATCGCATACTTTAGGATGTTCGTTGTACTGAATCTGAGTTCAGGCACTTCCCCACAAAATAATTTAGGCCCGGGGCGGGTGGGAGGTTATCTTGAATGTTCACTTATTTAGGCTGGTGTTTTTCTTTTTAACCTCTCTCTTCCTGGTCTCTCCAAATGACACAGAGTACGTTTCCTGATGGGTGGACGTCATGGAGAATTTAAGTTCCTGCCTCCCTCTGGCTATGCCCCTTGCTATGAAGCCTTACTTCCAAAAGAAAAGATGAGATTGGAGCCTGTCAAAGAATATAAACGTGATGCTGAAGGAGTTAGAGATCTGTTGGGTACCACCCAGTTCCTCTCTCAAGCCTCTTTCATCCCATGCCCCATAGACACCAGTCAGGTAGGTTCAATCAGGCAACCCACATAGATGAAATAATAGGGCTAAATCCTTCTCTCTGTGTTGTCTCTGAACCATTCCTGTCATACATTTAGTATTGTCATGTAACGTGAACAACCATCGTTCTTCACGTTTCCACCATATGCATACATTGAGTTCTTTCAGGATTTCTGAGACAACAATTCGATCACTTGCTACATGCAAGGCCCTGTGAAGTGCAGGTGCAAATATGTACTATTCTCTGGGAGTTCACAACCAAGTTGAAGAGGTAAAAAGCAAATGTACTATTTTGTTAAGGCTGAATGTAATAAATGCAAAACGAACAATATGCACAAATATGGGCTACAGACACCTACCTGTTAGGCTAGAGAATTTCTAGAAGTCTAGTTAGTGAGGATAGAATTCAACCAGGGCCTTTAATAAGCTTAAATAGGGAAGGGCATCCAGGGGTGAAGTAACAGGAACAGGGTAAGTAAGGGTCTAGAAGTAGAAACACAAAGGAGGGGCAGGAGGAGAGCTACCCTACCAGCCAACAATTGCACTGCTAGGTATTTACCCAAAGGATACCAAAATGCTAATTCAAAGAGGGTACATGCAGCAGCATCTATAATAGCCAAATTATGGAATATTACTCAGCCATAAAAAAGAATGAAATCTTGCCATTTGGATGGAGGGATGGAGCTAGAGAGTATTATACTAAGCTAAATAAGTCAGAGAAAGACAAATATCATATGATCTTACTCGAAGATTGTTACTCGTACAAGAAACAAAACAAATGAGCAAGGAGGAAAAAAAAGGCAAATCAGGAAACAAACTCTTAACTCCAGAGAACAAACTGATGGTCACTAGAGGGGAGGTGGGGGAGGGGGAGCATGGGTTAAATAGGTGATGGGGATTAAGGTGTGCACTTGTGGTGAGCACCAGCTGTTATATGGAAGTGTTGAATCACTATATTGTACACCTGAAACTAATATTACACTGTGTTACCTAACTGGAATTTAAAGACTTCAAAAAAAAAATGGTAGGGACAGGTGGTAATAAATATTCTCTTATGGCTGGATGCTTGGAGGAGGGGGAGTGTGTAGGAGAAGAGCTGGAAATAAAACTGAAATGAGATAGTATATATGAGGGGAAAGTGCTGATAAATGGACATTTTCTTTCCCTTCCCAGGGCCTCTGTTTTGAGAGGGACACACTCACATGCTTAAGACAAGGGGCATAAACAACAGCTTCCAGTATTTCCTCCACACTGGTGCTATTCAAATAACTATTCTCAATGTTAGGGAAAGTAAATGAAAAGGGGTCTTGTCTCTGAGGCACAAGGGATTAGTAGTTTGTAGGAATATAGCTCTTTTGACCTGTAGAAGGTCTCCAGCATGTTATTTTCCTGTAACATTCATGTGACCCTATTACATTCAGCTGTGCATGCATATTTGTGAATTGGCTTCTTACCTCCTGCAGCAAATTATTGTGAATTCCCATCAAATGGAAAGAGCAGCATTTCTCTGCCTGCTTCACAGAGCCTGGACAGCACCTTGAGAGTAGTTGGCATTGAGAAGGTTGATGGGAAACTGGGGAGGAGTTTGTGAGCCAGAGATGATCCTAGAAATCAGATCCTCTGGTTCCTGTCTAATCTAGATACAAAGCTTGAGGGCCAAAGAACTAAACTAGCTTTTATACAGATGCAAGGCCACTAGTTCCCAAGTGAGAGGAGAGCATGGGCATGGTACCTACTTGTCTGTGTCGCCCCTCACTAAATAATCAGACATGTGCTAGGAAAGGCCTCCTGCAAGAGGTGGGCCTCAAAAAAAAAAATGAGGGAATGTTTTGATGAGGGAGGGAAGAAGAGTTTGACCAAAGGGTGGGAAGAGTGTCTAAACGTGCAGAATTGAAGATTTGAAAATTGAAGATCACAGATAAATCAGCAGGCCAGAAAATCCTTTGATGTCAGGACCCAAAGTTGAATTTGTATGGACGCTGGAACTAGGGACATGTTCCCAGGAAGTCAAGTAATAGGGAAGTCCTCGTTGGAAAGGTGCAATTTATTATCTCAAATGAGACATTATGATTTTTTTAGAACCTACCATTCTGTGAAATTATTATCAAAGGAGAAGTTAAATACACATACACACACACACACACACACACACACACACACACATATATATATATATGGAGGGTCAACTCCATTCTCCCTAGAGAATAGTAACCAGTTTGTAGACCAAGTATTGCTGACTGGAGCCCTGTCCTTAGGCATTAAAGTACCCAAGGCTTGAAGCACCCCAGCCCCTGGCTAAACACAGGGAAAAAGGAGCCTAGCTCCAGGCAGCCCAGCCCCAGACACCCCAACGCAGTTAGCAAGCCACTGTTCCTCTCCCCCAGTTAGTAACCAATTGAGGTCACTGAAATTATGATTTGTGGTTATTTGTGGAGGCCTCTTTCCACATTGTCTCCCTTCATTGAAGCATGTGGTTCCTCCCACATGAAAATCCCTTTGCAATCCGTGATCTCCTAAGGAGCACTTAGTGTAAACAGATTCTCTTGGTTTACCAATAAAGCCCAAATACAGTTATAATTTGCTTGCTAATGATGTTCCCTATTTTGTTCTTTATTGGAACATCATGCCACTTATTAATGTTGCCTTTTTGATAATTAGATTAAGTTGATTTTTTAAAATGGCTTTAGTTGAAAGTCAAATAGTGATTATAACACATCGTTTAAATATTCCTGCAATTTTTCTCCATGATCCCCTCATATACATAACTTACTTGATACACATTTTTTTTACACCAAAAGCAATTTTTATCCGGAAGCTACCCTCCTCAAAAGAAAAAAAAAGTCAGGATTTTTGTAAATAGTGGAAATACTAATAACCATTGTCATAGGGGGGTATTGCAAGGTCCAGACAGGTGATGCAGAAGTGAAGGTCAAGTGCACAAGCCCTCAGAAACTGGGTGTTTCTCAGCTCCAGCTGATGGTTACCAGGCAAAAGTGTGGGTCCAGTGTTTGTGATCTTCCACGGGGTCAAAGCAAACTGGAAATCTGGATTTTTCTATGAAATCTCCCATTGCTTAAAAGTTGTCAATGAATAAACATGGGACTAATAACTATTATTGTTATTACTACAGTAGCAGTAATAATAAATTTTAAAACATAGGAGGAAGGAAAGGAGAAAAAAACTTAGGCCCCCCAGCTGTAATGACCTTTGTGGAGAGAGATGAACAAAGTGCGAGGAAAACATGGAGAAACTTTCTGTGAAGGTAATTGGGGAAGACTTCCCAAAGGTGGGATGTTTGAACTAAATTTAGAAGGATGGATATTGAGGGTGTTTGGATTAAAACCAGAGCTGGACAGCCGTTAAAGCAGTAAAAGCAGATTTTAGTTAGGAGCTAAGTAAATAGGGGGAAAGGAACTCCAGTGTAGGGCTGGGCTTGGTTCTGAATACAACAAGAACAAGTAGGGCTCCAGAGCCAAGGAGAGCAAGTTGGGGAGATGGGGAGAACCAATGGAAGGGAAATTACTAAGAGAAGCATCAGGGGTTCTGATGGATTCTTGTTAAATTGACCCCCCAGGATTCTGTCTGAAGGCAGGCCAGAGTGATCTGATAGCACCTGGAGGATGGGGGGGGGGGAGGAAATTCTATCAGACATGGAAGTAAGGGGAGGGCTGATTTGTTATCAAGGGTGATGCATTCTCGCCAAACTGATTTAGCAGGATACTTTCTCCAACTGGGGTCTTGAGACCAAGGCCCAAGGATAGAGCCTAGTTGGAAAAAGGGCTCAGAGGCACCCATCTGGAGCCTGGTTTAGGAGAGTGTCTTTGTCATCAGCTCTGTGGTGTAGAGGAGTGTGTGTGTGTGTGTGTGTGTGTGTACACATGCTCACAGATGCATGAGTGCATTTTACATGTATCATTGGGGAAATTGATAAGGGTGAAGATAGCATATGCAAGGACACAGAACTGTGAAACAGTGTGATCTTTTGCAATAATTTCCAAAGTTGGCAAGGATGTGTTTGTGAGGATGTGGTGGAAGAACTGCAGGAGGACACTGTATACTTGGTTGACACATCTAGTCTGTGTCTTAGGAGTTCAAGGAACACTTGCAGACACCCAGGAAGAGTGTTTTGATGTGATTTTGTTGTTGGAGACTCATCACTCTGGCCACAGCATGGAGGTAGATTGGTCAGGAGTTGGGGTGATCAGCTGTGAGGGTCTTGCAGTAGTCCAAAGAGAAAATAATGAGGTTGAGTGATTAGAGGAGAGGGCCCTTGAGAAAGATGCTTCAAAAATAAACATGATCAGAAGAACTTGGGTGGCTCAGTCAGCTAAGCGTCCTACTCTTGATTCCAGCTCAGATCTTGATCTTCAGGGTCATGAGTTGAAGCCCCACATTGGGCTCCGTGCTGGGTGTGAAGACTACTTAGAAAGAACATGATCAATTTTGTGACTGATTAGATGGGGCTAGGGGTCCAAGTAATAACTAGAGGGAAGACAGTAGGCTGACTTGCAGACTTGAAGCAAGTCTTGGACCACTGAAGAAAAAGAGAAAATAAAAACAGAGAACAGTTTTTGAAGGAAAGAAATGAATTCAGTTTTGAATGGAATATTGGGTTTACTTGGCGGGAAAATCCTGCAGGCAGTTGGAACTGTAAGTCTGAACTTCAGGAGAGACCATGGCTGGAGACATATGCACTTAAGTGTGATCATCTATGGCTGGGTGTGATCTCCCAAGGAAAGAACATGGGGAGGCCCAGGGACGCATTCACATGTAAAGAACACACAACACAAATATCTTCAAAGAAGCTGAGAAGGGATAGACAGAGAAAAAGCCCAGAGAGGAAGGAATTTCTGAAAGCATGGGGGTCAAGCAGAGTGGTTTGGAACAGTACAGCCTCTCTCAGAAAGAAGGAGTCTCTGGAAGCAGCCTCTCCTGGGGGATGTGTTGGGAATTCAACTTTGGCACCACATCCACATAGATTTTATGATAGAGTTCAATACAGTTGGTTCAATATGGTTGGTACTATTCTTTTGTCGTGCTGATTTCACACTTGTTTCTTTTCTTTTTAGGTGGTTTTGCCACCTCACCTAGAGAAGATCCGAGACAGACTGGCTGAAAACATCCATGAACTTTGGGGAATGAATAAAATAGAGCTTGGCTGGACTTTTGGCAAGGTATGCATTCCCAGACTGGGGAAGAGGACTGGCTTGCCTTGTTACCTGGGGAGGGTTCTTGAAAGACTCAAATGAGGGAGGGAACCACATGAGCCAAAACTCACTCCTTCTTACCGCCTCCTGTGTAGCTTTTGCTCCAAGCTTTACTCAGTTATCTAAGTGCAGTCAAGGGGGAGGGGGAGGCCAGCTCTGTGCAGAAGGAACTGTGGGTTCACTTCTCTTCTTACTTGAAAATGGCTTCCTTCATTCAAGGAATATCAGGCACCGTCATTCTTCAGCATCTCCTTCAAAACTCTCACATCTTTTTTTTCCCCTTCAGAAGAAAGCTGTCCTGTCTGCATGGGGGGCAAAAAGAGGCTGATTCATTGTTTTGAATCAGATTTTGTTTAATGTGGTTTTCAGACGTATCACTAAGATTAATAGACACTCAGAGAAGGTTATGGAATCTCTTGCACTAGAAAGCATTTTTCAAAGAGGATGTAAACTGACTTTGTGTTTCATGATTTGTGTAAGGTCATGTCTGAAGGCATAAGGATAGGTGAGTTCTAAAGCTGCCTTTGACCCTGACATCCTCAAATTATGTACCTTCCAGCTTAGTTACTGAAAGGGTCCCTGCACTCTAATACTTACTGGTATTGATATAGCTACCATAAAATATTCTCCTTTTATATGACCACATCTCTGTTCTGTGCTTTTATAACACCACAGACCTCTCCTTTAGAGAACTACTCACAGCTGCAATATTACATCTATTATTATGATTATTTTATTACTATTCTCTACCCCATTAGACTGTATTCTTCATGGGCCTGGGGCTATCCTGGCTCACCACTGAACTCCTAATGCCTAGCTCAGTGCCTACCACATAGCAGACACTTGACAAATGTTTATTGGATAAATTAATTAGTTAGTTAATGTCTGGATCTGTACTGTTCAATACAATAGTCATGAGCCACAAATGACTACTGAGCACTTGAAATGTGACTAGTCTGAATTGAAATGTTTTGTAATTATAAAATATACTGGATTTTGAAGACTTGCTGTGAAAAACTAGTATAGAATGTCTCAGAAATGATTTATTATACTAATTTATTTATAATAATTTATTATACTTGTTAACATGGTAATATTTTTATAAATTGGGTTAAATATATTAGTTTTCTAAGTTTATTTATTTTGAGAAAGAGAGAGCGTTAGCAGGGGAGGAGCAGAGAGTGAGGGAGAGGGAGAATCCCAAGCAAGCTCTGTGCTGTCAGTACAGAGCCCAACATGGAGCTCGAACTCACAAACCATGAGATCATGACCGAGCTGAAGTCAAGAGTTGGATGCTTAACTGACTGAGCCACCCAGGCACCCCTAAAATATATCATTAAGGATAATTTCATCTGTTTATTTTTGCTCTTCCCATGTGGCTACTAAAAAACTTGAAATTACAAATGTGGTTCACATTTGTGGCTGACTTTATGTTTCTGTTGGCACAGTGCTGTTTCCTGGACAGATTCTGTAGTTCCTTATATTCTAAATAACGCTACCTACACTAGCATTATGATTCTGTGACTTTTGAGGCAGACAGGAACATGGCTACCATATGTAAAATTGTTTCTCTGTGAGAGTATGTTCTGAACACAGACACTTGAATAGAAGCAATCCACAGAGCCCAAGCCCCTGGTAACTTGGGGACGATGTGTATCACTTGCAAGAGAGAAGATGGTCTATTTGCATATCAGCAAATAACTCTGCCTGTCTTATCTAATCTGGATTGCCTGGGCCATGTTTCAAAGTGCATCCTTTTCTGTTTTCCGGTGCAGTGCCTGTTGTGAAAACTTAAATTATGTTTTTCTTTGTTGTCACCTAGACACGGGATGACAATAAAAGACAACATCCCTGTCTTGTGGAGTTTTCCAAGCTGCCTGAAACTGAGAAGAATTATAACCTACAAATGTCAACTGAAACCTTAAAGTGAGTGTTGAATTGAATTGAATGTGGACTAAACAGTGAGTGGGTGATTTAATGCCTTATAACTACTGTAAAGGTATGTCTCTTGCCTTGAAAACAAGATGTGTCCTGATAAATGAGTGGGGATGGTTATTCTTCATGCCACTGAAGGACTTAGCATAGGAAATAACACATCCACCATGGTTGTTGATCAACTCAGATGCAGGTTAGGGTTCTTGCTGTCTTTTAATCAAGTTGACCCTTCTCCTTTCCCTCTGCTACATCACAGAACCCTTCTGGCCCTGGGGTGCCACATTGCTCACGTTAATCCAGCTGCTGGGGAGGATCTCAAGAAGGTCAAGTTGCCCAAAAAGTAAGTGATTTTTTTTTAATTTTTTAAACATTTTTTCATTTTTGAGAGAGAGAGAGAGTGTGAGTGGGGGAGGGGCAGAGAGAGAAGAAGACAGAATCCAAAGCAGGCTCCAGGTTATGAGCTGCCAGCACAGGGCCGAACATGGGGCTCGAACCCACGAGCGGTGAGACCATGACCTGAGCCGAAGTTGGACCCTTAACCAACTGAGCCACCCACATGCCCCAGTAAGTGATTTTTTAATGATCGAAAACTATCATGCTTCAGTCTGAATCTTTTAACTGGGAGGGTGGGAGGCCCATGCGCAAAGGCAGGTGATGACCCTAGATCCATGCCAGCACCAGCAGGGCACAGATCTTCTGGTTCCTTCAACTGTACTGTGAACCCAGACAGAAGTCCCAAGCTTTCCCTCTTTTTGCTCATTCACCTGGGCCCTACACTACTCTCATTACTTCTAAGCTGGGAGGCGCGGCACTCAGATGGGTACACAGCCTTTGGTCTATGAGAATAGCATTTGGCACAGGAGCTCAAAAATGGTTGGTAGCCACAGAAAAGACTCACTCCTCTGGCATTGGGACAAGCTGGTAGTTCCTTTGTGGAAACGGTTGTCTCTGCCAAGATTTAATTCTGCCCCTAAATCTGTATGTGTCCTATACTCTCTCTCTCACTCGTACGTTCATGGAGAGTCAAGTGTTCTCACACATTCAGATGTGCAGTCATGGCACGTCCAAGGGCTCACTTGCTTGCTCACCCTCGCATGCCCCAGCCTTGGGTGCCCATGCATTTGCACATGGGTGTCATAATTACTTATGAGCCTAGGCAGTGCCAGCTTTAATCAAATGCTTCTCTTCCCCTTCTTCCCTGTTAATCTCCCAAGCTGCCAAGTGTCACTCTCAGAGGCAACTCCGGGTGCTGAGAACAGCACATCCGAGAGGCAGAAGCTGGAGGGGCTACCTGCTGACCAGGCTGCTGGGTTCAGTGCTCAACAGTCAACCCATGTTGACTCTGCCCAAGACCAGGCATCCCAAGAAGGTAGATGAGGGGCAGTATTGAATGCCTGTAGCAGACCGTACATCTCACACTGCTCAGCAGTTCCTGTGTAGAGAGAGTTCCTGGTCTACAAGTCATCACATTCAGGTTCTGGCTTTGATCTGGGCCCTTGGTGGCCCTGGGGCCACCGGTGCCTCCGGACTCCCATTCCCACATGGCTGTGGTCAGTTGTTCTCCTTGACAGTCACTCCACAGAGTGCCTTGGTCCTCCCTATTCATGCAGCACATCTACCCAGCCACATACTCAGCTTTTTCCCATCTTCACATTATCTATCAAATTATCTACCAAATTACAGACAATTGAGGCTGTGGCTCCTGGATGGAAAAGGAAACCATGAAGGTCACCTCAAGCTCACAAATTGTCTGATGTCCCGATTTTTTTTTTTAATTCCCAAAGTAAAGGTTTAGCTTTCTAAGACGGAATGATTGTTCTCTACTGATTTATAAGAAACCATTTGGCTCAAGGTCCTGTCCTTGCCAATCTAGTTGTAACCTTTTCTGTTTTTGAAGTGAGTTGAAGGAGCTGTCAGTAACACTGCAGCACATGGAATGTGCCCCTCATTTGCCAGGCATTTGTAGCCCCTCATTTGTAGCTTTCTTAGAAATAAGGCTGGATTTGCACTGACCATCCACTCTCTCCAGCAGTCTGTGTAATCTGTGACATGCATTGGCAAAAAGGATGGTGAATTAGGGGCTTCATCTAAGGACTTGAATTAGAGCTGGGCGATCCATTCTGCCAAAGGGTAGAAACTGAGACTGTAGCCTTATTTTCATGGCATTCTTACCATGTGCTGCTGGTGTAAGATCTGGAGTGGATCTAAGATCTGGAATATATACAGATGTGTATGTATATATGTACATATATATTTTTTTACTTGTAGCTATATGATGTCCAATGGCTACAAGCCAGCCCCTTTGGATTTGTCTGATGTGAAGCTGTTACCTCCTCAAGAGATTTTAGTGGATAAGCTTGCAGAAAATGCACATAACGTTTGGGCCAAAGACAGAATAAAACAAGGATGGACCTATGGCATCCAACAGGTGAGAAGTACTAGGTCAAGCCTGCTGGAAAAGCTAGGAGATGTGATCATCCATCAAAATGCCATTTTGCTTTGGTGGGTATTAGATTGGAAGATGGAAGTTGCCCTTGCACTCTCTCCCTCATGCTTCAGTGCATTCATTATTTATAGAATCATGGGACTGGGTAGAATTTGTAATGGTCACACTGACATTAATTCCAGGCATAATTCCAATTTTGCAGAAATGAATAGGCTTACCTTTCCTTTGTTAATCTGGTTCACTTGTGATTATGTTCCCTGTGTATGTGCCCACTGGCTGCATCTTCCCTCATTCCCTGTCTTTTTGTTTGCATTGTGGAGAGCTGAGCTTTCATGCCACTCTCCAAGGCCAAGGTAAACCTTCCACAATTCAGTGTTAAACTCAGCAGTGTTTCTGGGTCAGTCCCAGGCATCTGCCACTGAAGGTGAAAAGGAGGGAGGCCCAACCCAGGAGAGGGGCAAACCAGGCTGCTAAGAAGCCTGTGCCCCTTACTTTAGCCCATCGGGCCAGCATTCCTGGGCAGAGTTCTTGGCTTGCACAGGAGATCACCCCAGAACCAGGGCCCGGCAAGGAATTAGGTGGAGTTTAGCGTCAAACTATCCCTCCTTTAGTGTTCCTTCATTTCCTTAAGTATCCGGGGTATCATCAGGGAAGGTCAGGGGCATGTTTATTCATGCCTGAGTCTCCAACCCTGCACATGTCTGGAAGCCAAGAAGACCACAGCTGTGGAAACCATGGCAGAATGGTGTAAGGTGGACTCAAAACAGCATGGCGGGCATATTTGTTTATGATGACTTATCACTGCAGTCATTGGCCATTGTCTTCTTAGTACTCCCTAAGGAACTGAGGAGGTCTCCAAGACAAATGTGTGCCTGCTGTAATGAAATGGACCCACTGTGGCACTGCCACCTTTGCTGCTGCTTCTCTGTGAACATAGGTGCTTATCTATCTTATTTCTCTGTTAAGAGACTGTTGTGAGGAGACTCTAACAGTTTGAATCATGGCACGATCTTCCACAGGGGAATAGTTAGGTAAATCCCCACTTGCTTTGCCTTGGGAAGAGGTTTCTAACCAATTTCAGGATACTTCACTTTATTCACAGGCTGGCATTATTAAAATGTGTTTTTAATAGCAAAAACTTTCCATTTATATTCATTTGATCCTGAAGAGAAATAGTAAACGAGTATATTGCTAAATATCAAGGTGCTAGGGGAAGGGCTAGTGGATGGATGTGAGGAAGCCAGGATTGTGGCTGGGAATATATAAGGTGGACAAGCTCTTGGTAAAGACAAAATGTATTTTCTCAGAACCTCTTTCCTCTGGCTTCATGTAGGATTTGAAGAATAAAAGAAATCCCCGGCTGGTGCCCTACACATTACTGGACGAGCGTACAAAGAAGTCCAATAGGGACAGCCTTCGTGAAGCTGTTCGCACATTTGTTGGTTATGGCTATAACATCGAGCCATCAGACCAAGAACTAGGTAATGAGTTGAGATTGTTCATTCTGGTCCCAGCTGACGGAACAGGTCCTCTTCCGCAGAAATGCCAACTTTGAATAAGTCTAATGTGTACTTTTAGAAATGATATTGGTACCAAAGAGCACTAAACAAAATGGTGTGTTTTAACAAGCGAGGGGAGGAGGAAGGAGAACCATGTTGAAACTGATGATTTTCTATGGTGAACACTTCTGTGATCCAGTCCCACAGGGAGCTAAGCGATACTCCAGCATGGCTGAGCTTTGGGGGATATTTAGTCACAAAACCAAGTAATCTTTACTTCTCTCATTTACCAAACATGTGAATATCAGCTTACTTTTGGGCCAGGTCATCTCATCTGTAAGTTGATTTCTACGACTGATTAAAATCACCTGCCCAACGATTGATGAACATGTCATTGTCATCCCATACCCCACGAGGGACTATAGGTAAATTAGGAAAGTATTATAAGTGATGGGGAGGATGGATTTGGGGTAAGACAGACCTGGGTTCATATCCTTACTTTCCTTAGTTTATTGGTTCTATGCCCTTGAGCAAATAAACCTTTCTAAGCTTCAGTTTTTCATCTGTGAAATGAAGACCGTATGACTGACCTCATAGGATTGTTGCTAGATATTGTTTCTAAAGGATCTACCACAAAGCAATTGCTCAGTGAATGTTGCCTTGTATTCTGATTAGGATATAATGATCATGGTGATTATTATATTATGAACAAAATACAATGTTGGGTAGCGGGAGATCTGTCAGTCTTTGTTGTTGTGAAATTCTTTTGAGGAATGCGACCTAATTACTAAAAGCCTGTGTTCTCTCTTTACTTCCTGTATCCTCTGCTCCTTTCCTTCTCACAATAGCTGACCCAGCTGTGGAGAAAGTCAGCATAGACAAGATTCGATTTTTCCGGGTAGAGCGGTCTTATGCAGTGAGATCGGGAAAGTGGTATTTTGAGTTTGAAGTGGTGACCGGAGGAGACATGCGTGTTGGCTGGGCCAGGCCAGGCTGTCGGCCCGACATTGAGCTGGGGGCTGATGACCAAGCCTTTGTGTTTGAAGGCAGCAGGGTGAGTCTGGGTCATGTCCACATGTCCCCAGAGTTTTTCTTCTCTAAACATTTCCCTGGTGATTAGAAGTACTGAGTGTCTGAATCGCTGGCTTCAAAGTGAGTCACCACCACCACTGGCTAATTTAGATCATTGAATGATCATTACCTACTGATTATCACTTTGCTCTTTGCTCTGGTAAAGGGGAGGACTGTATGCCCAAGTCCTTTCTGTAATTTCCGTATCTGCCCTTGTACTCGAGCCCGTTGCCTACATTCCAAAGAAGGTTCACAGAACACACCTCAGCTAGTATGTGAGGAAATCTTACCACTTTGTCCTCGAGGGAGTTCTGCTTGCTGTCATAGCTGATGAGGTGTTGGGAGACTGGCTACTTTTCCTGATGTGCCTATGTAACTCAGTTTCATTTATTTGTAAGATAGATCATTCTTCTGTATGATTTGTCCCTGGTAGAGAGGTGAGTACCTTGCAGAAACCAGGTTCCACTACCAGTTAGGAAAAATTGCTCATGGAGGCATTTCTTTAGCTGCATGGGGGCTTTTAGGACCTCCAGTTCTCTGAGCTCTGGGGTCTTATTTCCTAGGGCCAGCGTTGGCATCAAGGCAGTGGGTATTTTGGACGTACGTGGCAGCCAGGAGATGTGGTTGGATGTATGATTAACCTTGATGATGCTTCAATGATCTTCACACTGAATGGGGAGCTGCTGATAACCAACAAAGGCTCTGAACTTGCCTTCGCTGATTATGATATTGAGAATGGTAAGCCTACCACCTTCCCCCCCACCCCATTCCAGCTCCATGAGTTAGGGAAAATCCAGGGAGAGCTGGGTGAGCTCATTTACCTCCTTATTTATGGTGAACCATCCTTTGCATGTTTAAAACCCTGGTGGTGAAGACTAACCCATTTACTATAATTTTTGAAGAGTCAAGACAATGACAATAGTTAGTATGTATAGGCATAAATATAAGTTCTGAGCTTCCAGATAGATTAAGAAGCTCTCCTCTGATTCCCTACCCTGCGGCGTGGCATGTTAAAGTTTCCCAGCATTACAAAGGAAATGCTAATTGCATATGGACTCATGTCGCTGGCAGAATAGAAAAGTCAGTGAATTAAAGAATTATCCTTTTATTCTGATTTGAAATGTCAGTCTGCATGTTTGTGTAATTGAACTTGATGCTTTGATGAGAACCATTGAAACACAAAAGTTTGGCTTAGCTGTTCCCTTGAATGAAATATAATTTATTTTGAAATTCAAACATGCTCCAAAACCCAAGCACAGTTGCACTTATCAATGGCCCTGAATAGACGGCAGTCAGAACAGCACTTCCAGCTACACAGAGGAGCAGTTGGCGCTTCTTACTTGTTGTCTGTTTCACTATGTTATGTACAAACATTGGCTGCATATAGGAGAAGGAGCACTGGACTGTGAGTCACATAGGAAAAGGAGCACTGGACTGTGAGTCAGCCTAACAAGCTATGTGGCTCCCAGAGAGTCTCAGCTTGATGTCTCTGGACTTGCCTATCTTCATCTATACCAGCCAATTGGAGGGTAGACGATAGAAGTTCTAGCATCCTTCCCAGATAGAAAATTCTACAGCAGTGACTCAGTACCTACTGTACATACGTCCCTGTGCTTGATGCTGTGTGACTGTCATCTTCATGACAGATGAGGACGAGGCGGAGAAGGTGGGAGGCCACTCTCCTCCTGTCTCTGCCCCTGTCCACTTACAACATCTTGGGTAGACTTTCCTTAACTTCGTCTCCCTCTCTCTAAATGATTAGGGCTCCTGCTCGCTCTAAATTTCCAACACTATACAAAAAGGAACCTGTTTCACCAAGAAAGCTAAAAAGGATAAAACTACATAGGTGAGAGCAACAGAAATATGTGTCACTATGTATATAATAACAAATATTCTCTATTTACAGAGTTTTTAACTTTACAAATCACTTCCACGGTTTTTATGGACACCGCTTTTATGTACCTAACTGTACTCAAAGAGAGCTTTAAAGATCTTTCTAAGAGCCACGTATTTAGGGAAACAGAAAGGTTGCGAGTGAATGTATTTTCCTGGAAAGACAGGATGACTAAAGCCAAGTGGGGTCATATTTTAATGCCTTCCAAAAAGGTTTAAAATCAAGGTCTTAAAGATTCTTGGTTTTGGAGACATGTGGGGAAGAGGTCACCAGCAGAAAGAAATGCTTCTGTGCCAGTTCAGAGGCAATGCAGAGGAAACAGGTAGGTAGACGGGAGGGCAGCTTAGAAGAGCCAATGTCTGACATGGTTCTTAGAAAACAGGTATCTGCCAGGTACCCACTACATGCCATGCTCTCTTCCTGAGGCCAGGAGGAAAAGGAAGAACTAGAAGATCTAGGCTCATCTCCTTGGAAAGTAAAAAGAGTCCCAGGGCCAGGAAACTTGACCTGACTCTACTGTGTAGGAACCAGGGGAGGATACTTACCTATGAGGCTTTGGCTCCATGTAAGGAAGGGATAAGAATATTATCTGTTTTGCAGTTAGGAGAACTTTGTAAAGTCCAAAGCCTTGTGATTCAAAGTGTTGCCCACTTGCTAGAAATGGAGAATCTCAGGCTCCATGCCAGACCTAGTGGACCAGAAGCTGGTGACAACAGACTTGTATGGTTTGCCTGCAAATTAAAGCATGAAAAGCAGTGGTCCAAAATATAGATAAATGCAAGCCATGGCAGTGTTAAGGGGCTCATTTTCTAGTTGTCTCAATGACCCTTAACTATGAAAAGATAATAATGCAAGGCAATAGGTTGGAAATGGCAAATGACTAATACAGATGGAAATTCTATAGATGTGGTATTAAAGCTGAGTGTTAAATAAAGAATCCGAGAGATGGGCACCTCAAAGGAGCCAGGGTGTTCCCCTCTGGGGATAAAACTGCAATAGTAATAGTGTATGAGGAGTGCGAGTAATAGTGTGGAATCAATCAGGAAACTGCAGGAAAGGGTGGAAGAGTTTGGAAGATTTGCAAAAGGAGTTTACAAAAGACAAAACTGGAAAGATAGAGAAGGTACAAAGGACAGTCTCAAATACCAAGACTCGGCCTTTACATTCAAGAAATTTGTGCCATCTAATCTGGGCCAAGCACCCTTGAACTTCACTCTCCAGGGCATGGGAGCTGTTGTAGGCTTTGAGCAGAGAAATACTATAAAGAAGGGGAATGTTTTAGGGTAACTTGGCTTCGAGATCATCTATGTTGTATCGAAAGAAATGCTTCCTGGATCCTTTGTGTACGGGGACATGATCTGACCTTCAGAATAATAAAATCTATTATTAGCGAGCTGTTTTATAATAGAATTGTACTGTATCGTGTTAACATATTATGCTGTAATATTGTATTGCACTTTAATAACACAGAGACAAGGTAATTGGAAGACTCTTTCAGTTCTGTGATGGCTCAGCCGTCTAAAGAAGGACAGTTGAAAGGAAGTCAGCATGCCCTTCTTTGATAATAATAGCCCAGAGGCCTGGAATTGCCTTATAGCATCTCTGCTCTCTGCATAAGGGGGGAAAGAGGCAGCAATTCTTGCCTTGAACTGTTAGGAAAAGCATCTGTTAAAAATAAAGCATTCTGCACACGGTAGCCCCCCATAAAGCAAAATCCCTTATATGCTTCTGTTCTGGTCACCAGCATCCCAGCCTTGATTCAGGCCGTTCGAGAAATGGGAGTTGTGCTGGTGGGAAGTTTCCAGTCCTTTGGGGGAAGAAGTGGGGGCAAGCATTCCAATTCATGGCTGTTTTCCTCGTGGTTATTTATAAATTGTTATCTCCATCCTCTTCTGCATCTTAAGACTTGATATACTCTTATCTGCCTCATTAGAATTGTCCTAATCATTGTTCGCTACTCTGATCCCTGGCTTGGACCATTACAGCTTTCCATATTGTCACCTAACGGCATTTGAAAGCTCAGAAGCTTCCCTGGTGAAACCTTTGCTATTAGTCTTCTCTTTTATCCCACTTAGAGGAAAAGAAGATAAAATTCTGAACATCCTGTTAGGCCTAAGAATGTGACGTCTGAAAGAGGCTTTACTGCCAGTCTCCTGTGCTGCCTCTCTGCCAGGCACTCCCCTGAGGCACAAATGGCTCCATTAGAGTGTCTGCAGGGAAAGCCTCCCAGGCTGTTCCTACCATTGGCCCATCAGGATTTAACAGGTACCCCAGCTCTGCTGGCGGCTCTTCATAGGTGGCTGATGAAGCAAACCTGTAGGAGGCGTCACTGCCACCTGCAGGCACGCCACATTGGTGCCAAGGGGCCCCTGACATTCTCTCTCCCGATGGGTGCTATAGTTCTGAACATGATTGGAGCAGGGGAATGTGGCCTCTCATCTCCTGTGCTTGTTACAAGGCTTGTGACTACCTCTGGGCTGTCCCTGAACTCCATCTTCAGGAGGCTTAGCAAGAAATGAAAATGAATGGGGTAACACACATGTCACCGCAGTGAGGTTCTCAGAAACACCCCGGGAATGGCCTGGGCATTCGTCTAACCAGCTCTTTCCAAGATTTCGTTCTGCCTTTACTGGCGGTGAGCTGCTCTCGGGTCTTTCCACAGCTTGAAATGGATTAACAATGGGGCCGTGGTTTAGATTTCCTAGGGAACCAGTTTCTTCGCAAGTGCCTGAATAATTAAAAGATGGCCCCCTGGCTATCCCTCTTTTTTAATCACAGGACTAGTCAGGAGGCCTTGTGATACAAAATTTATTGGAAGCTGGAGGCATCGGCAGGGTTTAAAAGTCTGTGTACTGGCCATTCCTCTCCTGGAACAAGAACTCTGTGCATATCTTGGTTCAAGATAAGGCCATGTACAAGTTTTCTCCTCAGACCTTTTCAGAAACGTAAGCATGTTGCATCTATGATGCTGCATATACAGAGGGGAATTTCTTTTCCCCTATATTTTTCTATCCACTTACTTCCCCAATCTCAGTTGAAGCTAGGGGTTAACTGAGTTGCATGCAAAATATGAGCCCTTGTTTATGAGAGTCATTGCTTACTCGAATGCCATTATCCTTACCAAATGGAACTTTTTATCCAGATTTACTCCAGGAAGCCAGGTGGCTGTTTGAGAGACAGCCCTTTTCATGTAAGGAGCCTACAGCCTTGGTGGTTGTGGGTCTCCTGCTGCTTTATCTAGGGGCAAACTGCTCAACTACTTAACACTTAGGAAAAGAAAAGAAAAAGTCACAAAGCAAGTCACTGTAGATAAGAATTAGAAAGCCAGACACCCTGGCCCCAGTCCCCATTGCTTCCTCTGGACTGCTTCTCTAGTAGCTTTTTTCCCATGCTGGCCCTGCATGCTTACCAGGTGACAGACCTCAAGCAAGTTATCCAGTTTGCTAAGCCTCAGTTTCCTGTTCTGCAAAATGGGCATAACAATGAGCCAAATCAGCAGAGCACTAGGCCCAATGCCCAACATCTAGAAAATACTTGATAAATATTAGCTGTTGTGGTTTATCATTATCCCGCTGCTTACCTATTGGACAGAATTAGAAAGTTACATGACATTTGAATGTCTCAAGAAAAGAACTTTTAGAAATGGAAAGATCATTAGCTAGAGCCTCTCAGCCAGGTGGAGGGAGATGATTCAACGGATCCAGTTATCAAGTATTCTTCCCTGGGAGAAAGTGCTGGTACCTTATGAGGATTTTACTCTTGGTCCTTTCTTGGTTTTCTTTTTTCTGGCCCAAACCTTGGATTTAGCTTCTTTTCGGCTGTTTTACAGAGCTATCCTAGCTATGCCCACTTGGTCCCAGGAGGTGGCTGACAGTCTTTCCCCCACTGTTGTCACATCCATGACCACTGTGGCCATGCTTTCTCTCATGCTCTGTTCAGCTGTCCTCTGTGTAGAGGGCTGCTGTCCTGGAGGGATGGGACTCTGCCCTGGGATACGGCTGCTATTTAAATCTGGGGCACTCATCCCCTGGAACATTCCCCCTTCCCTTACACACTGACTGGCAGCTGACCTGTGAGTCAGAGTGTGTGGGATCTTGTTCCGTTCTGTCATTTGCCCTTCTCATGACCTTGGTCATGTCCATTAGCTCCTCAAGTCTTCAGTTTTGTCCTCAGTAAAGTGCTGTCTGCTTTGCTCGTAGCTTAGGAATGGGGAGGGGCCCCAGTGCCATAGGAGAAAAAAAAGGCATCAAGCAACCATTACCTGTTTTATTTCTGCATGTATCTCCCATTGCCAGTGGGTCTGTGACTAGGAAGTTATTCATGTGACTTGAGTTATTCCGAAGTCCTCAGCCCCACTTCTTACCACTCAGGCATGTATACCTACTGCTCATACATTCCACCACTCAAGTCAACAGAGAAAAAAGGAGTAGACAGATTTTCTTGAGATGTGCTTTCTCTGCTCACCTCAGGGCTGGGCTGCTTCATAATCATGGTGCCAAGACCACTGTAATGGTGGTTTTCTGGTTGTGTTACCTGCTTTAGCACAAACCAAAATGTGGTCTTGGGAGTAGTGGTGTTTTACAGCAGAACATTCACTGCTCTCTCATCCATTTCTGTCCCTGTTTATATACACTCCTTGGGATCAGGATAGTTTCCTTCCTTTACATCTTCTCATTGTGCAAACCAGAGCCCTCTGTCCCAAGGGGGCCCCAAGAAATGTTGCTAACAAGCAATGCTCATTCCACACTGGAATCAGATTTCCAAGGGTCCCTTATTTATAAACGTCTCCATCTGCAGAAAGGAGATGGTTTCCTGTCACGGTCCATGGCACAAAAATACCATAAGCACAGAAGCTGTTCTAGAGATTGCATGAGTGGGTGCTTCTCTGACCTGTCCTCCTACTTTCCTGGGGTCCGGGCCACCAGTCTATTCTCAGTCCTCTGTGTCCCGGAGCAGAGGCTCTCTTTACAAGCATCACCCTTATTTTCCTAGCACTGTGTTAAAGCTCTTTTATTTGAAATGATATTAAACGGTATCAAATAGTGTCCTAAATGAGTTCACAATTTCTTAGCTTGTGCGGGATTCACTTTTCAGGTATGTGACTCATCCTACATAGAGACTTTGTGGCTTAGGTAATGGTACCTAAGCACGGACTCTAGGAGTGAATTTTGTCCTTGGTTTCTATGGACAAAATCTCTTATTGGGGAATGTAAATTCTCCCAAAGTTGGCCTTTAAATTTCCCCTTAAATAAACAGTCCTGTCTTAAGAGTGACATCAGGTTTCTTTGCGGGGGCTCCAGCCCCTGCGTTAGCCACCAGCCTCAGAGCCCTTCCTCCCTTGCCGAGTGCTCTCGGGATAATTAGTGCTTTCCAAGCCCTGCTGATTTGTTGGTCCACAATTATGATTTATAAATAGCCCACAAACAAGAACAGCAAACAGTTTGAACTTCTGCTTTGGAATATTCTACATGGCAATTTTTTAATACGACGGGATGCAGGAGTGAGCTTGGAAAGAGACCGTAGCCGTAGGAGGGGAGGGAGGAACTTCCCGTAGCTCCTGCTGGAAATCTCACCTCCTGCTCGGGTGGGGGCCACGACAGCAAGGCTGGGGGCATGGCAGTTTGTAAACGGTATTTTGTAAACCAACAGAGTCCTTGTTAGCATGTAAAACTTCTTCGACTCAAAACAGGAAGAACCGTTAGATCCTTCATTTAACTGGGAAGACACTGAGATGTTAGGCTATTTGCACCAAAAGTCCTTTTTTAAAAAAAAAAAAATTTATGTTTTTATTTTTTTGAGAGACAGAGACAATGTGAGCAGGGAGGGGCAGAGAGAGAAGGAAACACAGAGTCTGAAGCAGGCTGCAGCTCTGCAGAGCCCAACGCAGGGCTCAAACCCATGAACTGTGAGATCATGACCTGAGCCGAAGTCGGATGCTCAACCAACTGAGCCACCCAGGCACCCCTGCACCAAGTCCTCCTTGAGGCTTCTCCTGTTGTTTTGTTTAGGGCAGTGTTTAAAATTTCCCAGGGCCTAATCTCACTTTTAACTAAGGCATAGATAAAGAATTTTATTTATCATCTTATTGGTTTTACTTTTCCAGCTGATAGTTATTTACACCTTAAGAATAATCTAGGCTGCATGATGGCTCCCTCCCGCCAAATCATTTTGAACCAAATTTAGTTCTCTTCCCCATACACCAGCGGCAGCCACAGACTCCATGTGACCTCCTGTTGTTGAGTCTGTGTGCCAGGAAGAAAGACAAAGGATGGTGTCCCGTGTTTCCTACTGGAAGTCCTACTGGGACTCAGAGCTGTTAAGGAAGCCAGGGTCTGACTTCCTCACGGCTTCCGGACTGGTCCCGTGGGCTGAAGCAGGCTCTCCCGCACCATTCGCAGGCTTTGTGCCCATCTGCTCTCTGGGACTGTCTCAGATCGGCCGCATGAATCTCGGGATGGATGCCAGTACCTTCAAGTTTTATACCATGTGCGGCCTCCAAGAGGGCTTCGAGCCGTTTGCTGTCAACATGAACCGAGATGTTGCCATGTGGTTCAGCAAGCGCCTCCCTACATTTGTCAATGTGCCCAAGGATCATCCGCATATAGAGGTAATGTTACACATTGTGGGTGTTCCTGGCAGGGCAGGTGGGCCAAGGCACTAAGCTCCTGTTAATGCTCCTGTCAACAGGCAGCTGTTTACCCAAGTCCCTGCCTGGGCGGTCTCCCAGCCACCTCCTCGCTGGCCCGCAGGGCTATAATTGCGGGCACCTTCACCGGGGCTGCTCAGCGGCACCTCACAAATGGTGCCCACCTTGCACATACATCTTTGCAGATCAGTCCCCAAGCCTTCGGGCTACTGTGTATCCTCCAGATGTTTCTGTATCGCTGTGCCAGTACCCATACAGTATCCAAAGACCTTAAATGTTGTCTTCCTGAAGTGATTTGGTGCCTGTACTCAAGATGATAGGTCCTAGACAGAATTCTTGCTCATAATGTAATGTCTTTTAGGCCCCAAATAGTTTCCGCAGAACTACTTTCAGCATTTTAAACTGACATGTGGTAGTTGATTATGATGCCCTCATTTATAGGAGGGAGGTGAGAGGAGCCAGAGGTTATAGGGAGCCTGATGTGCGTGCTAGTCCTACATCTGCTTGCCTGTGCCCACTGTGGTTTCTGCATGGGGGGTGAGGAGATGGGGGAGGGGGCTGTTGGAATGTCAGATAGATCAGCTCCATTGAGGCCTAGATGCAGTGGCTTGCTTCCACCTGGCTGTGAGTCCCCCTAACTGACCTTCCAATGCAAACCCAATGAGCACCAACACTGAATCCTCTACTTTTCCCCAGAGTCCTAAATAGTAGAGACTTGTAGTTCCCTGATTCTTACCTGATGATCAGCACCTTGGAAAGCTGGCTCATAAACTTTTGGAGGTAATGAACCTATTTGCCAAATGGATGGAAACCCTATTTTTTTTTTCTAATAGAGACCCTATTAGAAAAATCTACAAACCACACAAATGTATGTAAGCACACTCACCCCAGGATAGGAGCTGTTCTCTAGCATGCAGGGAGATGCTTAGACCATAATAAAAATATTATTACTATTATTATTATTACTATTATTACTGTTGTTATTATTTCTTTATTTCCTCTGTACTCTCCCTCATCACACACACACGCACACACACACACACACAGTAAAACAAACCCAGTGTTAATCCTTTGTCTTCCAACCCCACCCCTTGCAATGCTGTGCCCTGTGCCCTGGTGCTGGGAATTTCCCCAGGATTTAGAGGTACCTCAACCCTCAGGCTGTGACTGGGGCAAGGCTGGGCAATGCACAGGGTGGGAGATGACCACCCCCCAAGGGAGCTATGATGTGTCTTCTTAAGCTTTGGGCTTTCTGCTGTCTTTCTCCGTAAATAGTCACTTGCCCACTGACCAGGGAAATCTTTGGAAATATTTTCTTCTTTAGCTACTTACCCCCTGACCTGAAAGGTCATCCTCAGCAGATGCCATGCTTTGTCATCCAGATGCCACTGCCTCTGTAACACCTGTTCACCACCCTTGATGTTGCAGAAAACCCAACGAGCGTGTTTTTAAATCTCTAATTTCTCTAGCCAGAGGCAGAGCTGTTATTCTCTATGGAGCATGTCCCAAGGAACAGTGAGAATAATGGTTTGGTTATCAGTGGTGACAACTTTTATAGTTCACAGAAAGCCATGGCATATGAAAGATCAATGAAGGAAGGAGCCACAAGGTCAAAGTCAGGCCTTCAGGTGTGTCAGGTAAGGACTCATGGTGTTTCCAGGTTGTGAGGATCGATGGCACTATGGACAGCCCTCCATGCCTCAAGGTGACCCACAAGACGTTCGGCACACAGAATAGCAATGCCAACATGATCTACTGCCGCCTGAGCATGCCCGTTGAATGCCACTCCTCCTTCAGCCACAGCCCCTGTCTGGACAGTGAGGCTTTCCAGAAAAGGTGAGGGTGAGGCCTCCTGCTCTCAAAGGTGCTCATTGTGTGTGCTGTAAAGTTGGCTTTCCATTTCTGTTTCTTTTTTTTTTTTTTTTTTTTTACTGTTTATTTGTGAAGGAGACAGAAACAGAGCATGAGCAGTGGAGGGCAAAATTGAGGGAGGCACAGAATCCGAAGCAGGCTATAGACTATCTAAGCACAGACCCCAATGCAGGGCTCAAACTCATGAACCGTGAGATCGTGACCAGAGCTAAAGTCAGACACTTAACTGACCGAGCCACCCAGATGCCCCCCTTTTTTTTAATGTTTACTTATTTATTTTTGCAAGATATAGAGTGAGAGAGAGAGCAGGGGCGGTCAGAGAGAGAGGGAGAGAGAATTCCAAGCAGGCTCTATGGTCAGTGTGGAGCCCAATGTGGGATTCGATCTCACAACCATGGATCATAACCTGAGCTGAAACAAGAGTTGTCCACTTAACCAACTGAGCCACTCAGGCACCTCCTCCCCGCCATCTCACCTGAGCACAACTGGAACTCATGGGTAGGGTTCTCTCTATTTTCAGTCAGGTAAAGTAACAAGAGGGTGTGTATACACACGTGTGCATACACATGCACATGTGTGTTTGTTCAGTGCATACTTAGGGGACCAATCAAGCTAAGCAGGGTCACAGCTAGTGGAAAAGTTTCCGCTCTTCCTGAACTCTCTGGGTCCTGAGCCTCCTTGCAGCCTATAAATCCTGTTTTTGGAGTAAAAGGAATAGAAGTGCATAAGGAGGTGTGATTGTTGTTGCCTTTGTGTGAAATTAAAAGCTTCTCAAGGCAACTACTACCTTCTTTGTGTAACCCTGGCCAGTGTCCAGCCCAGAAGCCATGTGACTTATGAGTACTATGACTTCTTCCTTCCTGATAAGGATTATATATGTTCCTTGGCTGTATTTCTTTCCTTTAATGTCTAATTGTTGATGTATGTCTGCCTGTCTGGAGCTGTCTTATCTGGGTTTCCTCTAGGGTTTCACTATCCAGCTTTAAACAAGTACAGCTGCTTGAAAGAACAGGACAATGTTTTCAGAGGTATCCCTGCCTATGTTATTTCAATCTCTTCAACCACCCCCTAGCTCCCTAGCTCTCACTTACCAACTGGGCTGAGAGACAAGAGTAACAAGTCACAGTCCTGACTTGTGGTAGCAGATTACAAATGCACAAGTCTCAAGACCAGTTTGGATCATTCATGTATAGAAAATAGTTTTCTAACCTTGCCTTCATCATTAAAGGTAGATTAATTGCCTGTCCGAAGTGCGGAATTCTCTGTACAGCTGAATAACTAAAACATGGACTATCTTCCCCCCCCCCACCCCCCAGGAAACAGATGCAAGAAATACTCTCTCATACAACAACAGTAAGTAAATGGACTCAAATTATGGTTTTCATGATTTGATTCTTTGTTGTGCCTGGGAATATACCCCTTACAGCAAAGATCTGTCTAGAGATCCTCTTTAATTGCCAATTACCGTGTCTTTTAATATCCATCTTGATGCTTCCAGAACACATCTCTAACGGGGGAAAGAAAGACAGTTATTTAGTACAAAGGAGAAGCTCCACCTGGAGCTCCTAATTGGGCATCATTGTATACCCCATTTGCCACCAGGGACCAGTACTGCCTTTCTGATTGAAATGAACATGGGTGGGGAGGAGGGCTCTCCTTAATTTAATCCTTTTGTTTTCTCTTGAATGTAAACTTCTGTGAATCAACTCTCCCATGTCTCTGAGCAGTGCCAGCAATAATGTTGAAAGCAATCAAGTGAGAAGCAGGAGCAGGGAACAGTCCAGATGATGGAAACTGATGTTGGTCCCTTTTCTATATAGCTACACAGTAGTCAGAAAGCAACACTTGCTCATTTCTGTCTTTCTCTCATCCTTCTTTAGCACCTGACCAAAAAAAAAATTTCTTTACAAGAGATGCACGTCACCCCTTCTAAAAAATTTTTTAATGTTTATTTTTGAGAGAGAGAAAGTGTGAGCAGGTGAGGGGCAGAGAGAGAGGGAGACACAGAATCTAAAGCAGCCTCCAGGCTCTGAGCTGTCAGCACAGAGTCAGATGCGGGGCTCAAACTCAGACCTTGAGATCACGACCTGAGCCGAAGTCAGACACTTAACTGACTGAGCCACCCAGGTACCCCCATATCACCCCTTCTATAAAGTTATCCTGCAACCCCAAGGTCATAGGTTAACTATCATCAGGAATAAGATTGTTGCTATAGCACTTCATACACATAGTTCGTGCAGGGCACTGCGCTACATGCATTGCATCACCTTCCCACTTAATTCCCATGGCAGCCCCATGAGATGGACCATATTATGCACTCTGAAACACACAGAGGACAAATGACTTGCCCAAAGTCACCAGTTAACAGCTGCTGGTGGCAAGATTCAAGCCCCAGTTTGACCTGCTGACCCTATTATCTCCTAATCCAAAAAAAAAAAAATACGACAGACTCCAAATAAAAGTAACTTTATTAAGAATAAAGGTGCTCAATTTCACAAAGAAAATAATGAAGCAGTCACTTATCTCGTGCTTTAGCTACTTTTGTAGCATAGTGTTACAGATCATAGCGATGCCAGCCAATAACTGCTGTAATTCCCAATACCACCTGTCACACACAGTGCCTTGGGCCACCATGTGAGCTCCTTTTGCAGCATCTTTTTCAAGACGGTTAAAACAGCCACAAAAAATAATTTGGACATCCCTGTGGAAGTGGAAAGGGTGCAGAAGTTGTCCACTGTTCTCTCTCTGAGGGCAAGGGCAGTGCCCAGGAGAGGGAGACGGCTCTGTGCTGGCCATTCTGAATGGCTGCCCCTGATTTCAGCAGCAGCAGCAGCTTCTGAGCAAAAGATGGTAGATTAATGCTTGATCGTCGCCATGCTAAATCACACCAAAAAAGGGAAAAATAAGAGAGACATTATCTAGTCAGCCTGTCCTAAGTCCGGGCAACGCAGTCCAGCTCTAGAACGGTGTGTGTCTTTAAGGAAAGAGGGCCACGTGGGCTCCTGCGTTTGTTCTGTCACGTCTGGCCCCCCACCAGGCGGCCACTCACTCCCCTCTGTGGTCTCTCCCCAGCAGTGCTACTACGCAATCCGCATCTTTGCTGGACAGGACCCCTCCTGCGTCTGGGTCGGATGGGTGACTCCGGACTATCACTTGTACAGCGAAAAGTTTGACCTGAGTAAAAACTGCACGGTGACTGTTACTCTAGGGGATGAAAGAGGCCGGGTCCATGAAAGGTAAGGGGGCTCCCGAGGGGACAGGGTCAGCCATCAGACTCCTCACCCTCTGCTCATGGCTGTCTTCTTTTCCCTTCCACCCAACACCCCAAAAGAAAGAAACATCCCAGTGTCTATGAAAAAGGAAAAGTGAAGCACAGGCTTAAAATCTTTCACTAAACAGGAAGTACTATGACAGAAGTGTATTAGTGAAAATGGAGGGTAATTCCGTCACATGTATAAAACATGACCTACAGGGGACGCCTGGGTGGCTCAGTCGGTTAAGCATCCAGCTCTTGATTTTGGCTCAGGCCATGATCTAACAGTTTCTGAGTTCAAGCCCCATGTCAGGATCTGCGCTGGCAGTGCAGAGCCTGTTTGGGATTCTCTTTCTCCCCCTCTCTCTCTGCCCCTCCCCTACTCGCATGTGCTTACCTGCTCACTTTCTCTCATTTCCTCAAAATAAATGAATAAATATTTTTTAAAAAATGACCGAGGGGTAGGAGATACAAATGGACAACTGGGAGTCTGTGCTCCCTCTCAGACACTTCTTCATGAATTCTGGGCAAGCCCCCATTTCAGCAATATCAGAACAAGACAGAAAAAAAATAAAACCCTGGGTGCTTGAAAGTCAATTCAGAAGAAATAAAAAGATCCACCACATCACATAGCAACTGATAGACTCGGAACTCCTCATCCTAAGGATGTGAAGTGTCTGAAAGCATAAAGAGCATAAAAGAGATGGAGCAAGTTCATGAACAATAACGTAGAGATCTTTTGGGAAAGCAGGTTTCAGGTACACTCAGGCATTCCCACTGGTCCTCTGAGGGGGAGGGTTGATTGAGCATTGATGGCCACCAGAGAAAGAATCTCTAGCCAGCAGTGCCCTAGAGGTGACCCAGGAGACCATCCCTTATATCCACCCAGGTGAGACTTAATAGAGTCTTTCCCAAACAGACCTGTTTAGAGGTGTAATAAGTTGTTTCACAAGCTGACCTTGATCCCTACCAAGTCAGGAACATTTTGCAGCTGGTGTTCTTTAGATGCTACCGGGTGATCAAGTGACCAGAGAGGTCACTTGTAACCGCTGTGTCATGCAGGACCATTGTGTTTAGGTGGTTAAGAGCACAGACTCTGGAAGCAAACTGGCTGGGTTTTAAACTGGATTCCAGGACTTCCTAGAGGTGTGAGTTTGGACCATTTACCCTTCTGGGGCCTCAGTTTTCTCATCTATAAAATGAGGATAATAATTTCAGTCTCATGGAGACATATGAGGATTAAATGAGAAAATACATGGGACAATGCCCAACATCTTGTTGGGGCGGGAAGGAAAGCACATGAAGGCAGTTGACTAAAGTCAGAAGACTTTGCTCGTTAGCTACAAGAACAAAAGGCAGATGTGTCCATCCCAACTGAATTTGGTACTTGAATTTGCTGGCGGTGCCACACCAGACAGATGACTTGATTTATTTGAGCCCCAGTGACCACATTTATTTCGAAAACTGACACACTAGCATCTAGAACAAGACCCATTAGATAGTCAGTGCTCAGTAATTGTTAGTTCTTTGTCTTCCATAATAAGAAATAAATACAGAATCAATTTCAGATGTTTTGAGGCATTTTAAGTTGACTCCTTTAAAATATGACCAAAGCGGGGCACCTGGGTGGCTCAGTTGGGCATCCAACTTTGTCTCTGGTCGTGAGCTCACAGTTCGTGAGTTCGAGCCCCGCATCGGGCTCTGTGCTGACAGCTCAGAGCCTGGAGCCTGCTTCAGATTCTGTGTCTCCCTCTCTCTCTGCCCCTCCCCTGCTTGCGCCCTGTCTCTGTCCCTCACAAATAAATAAATGTAAAAATAAATTTTAAATATGACTGAAGCATGGCACTTCACGCTCCCACAGCGTGGGATGCAGTAGGCATCAATGTACTTGGGACTCTACTCACTGAATGGCAATAATGGTATGGCCACAGTTTAACCTTGATGGAAATCTTGCAGTGGCTGTCACTTGTTGGAAGGGGCATTTTGCCCAGGCTCTGCCTGAGGGGCATTCACATTGAGAAACCAGCCCCAAAAAGGGGATTTCTGGTCTCAGGGGAGGAAATTACATCCTTCTAGAGCTGGAAAGAACCCTGGAGAAGTCTAATCAAACCTTTAACTTTCCAGGGTCAAATCAGATTGACCTTACGGTGTTTAAAGGGGCTGCACTGGGGCACCTGGGTGGCTCAGTCGGTTAAGCGTCTGGCTTCAGCTCAGGTCATGATCTCACGGTTCGTGGGTTCAAGCCCCTCATCGGGCTCTGTGCTGACAGCTAGCTCAGAGCCTGGAGCCTGCTTCAGATTCTGTGTCTCCCTCTCTCTCTGACCCTCCCCTGCTCACACTGTCTCTCTCTGTCTCTCAAAAAAATAAATAAAAAACATTAAAAAATTTTTAAAAAAAGGGGGGGCTGCACTAAAGCAACAGGTAGAGAGTCACACTCTTGTTTAGCCTGAGAAAAAGCACTTTATTGTACTTCAAACAACTAGTTCCTCAGATGTGTACCAGGGCTGGGCTTAGAAGGAGACCAAATCATCTGTCTGCCTCTTGCCCACAGCCATATTGATGGGCTCTGAGAATCACCTCTGCCACTAACTTCTCCAAAGTCTACCCAGGATTTGAAATCTTTCAAATGACCTCCTTGTATAGGTCAAGGGTCACCTTCCCTGTGTCCCCATCTCCAATCTCTGAATTGGGAATACTACCATCCCCATGACCCGTTTCAGAAAGGTGAATTGACACTGAGCCAGGAGACAGTTACCAAAACACTGTGTTCTTTGGACTGAAGTATTCTGATAGATTGCCACATCCTTAAATTGAGTGATCATGCCTGAGAAAATTAGAATGAAGCTGAATGACTTTATTTAAGAAAAAAAATTACTGGGTGCTGACTGGAAAGCTTCATTGGAAGGTTTCTGGGACATTCCATTCCTGAGCCTTGATTGCACACCTCCCCCCCAGTCCAGATTCTGTGCCTTTTCCTTTCTCTGGCTTCTTAGCGTGAAGCGCAGCAACTGCTACATGGTCTGGGGCGGGGATATTGTGGCCACTTCCCAAAGATCAAGCCGAAGCAACGTGGACCTGGAGATCGGCTGCCTCGTGGATCTGGCGATGGGCATGTTGTCTTTCTCGGCCAATGGGAGAGAACTCGGCACCTGCTATCAGGTAAGGGTGGCTCTGTGGCCAAGGCAACAGCATCGCCGGCCTGCATGCTAAGGGCTCTGCTCCTCATTCTTCTCCAACAGCATCCCCGCCACAGCAGACGGGGTTGATGAGCCCACGTGGTTCACAAGCCACCTAGGGAAAGAAACCAGAACAAAGTGACTTCCTTTTCTACAGAGGGAAAAATGGGGAAAGTATTGTTATTTATGGGTTGATCAGATATCCTGGTCATCTTTCTAGAAGCTAAGAAGGATTTTCTTTGGTGATGGTCTCTAAAAAGTTGTTCATTTATTCCATGAACATTTCTTGTGCAACTTTTACGTTACCTGCACTCTACAAGATGCAAAATCTGAAAGGGGAGCAGAGATATTCCTTGCTTTAGGAAACTTCTGTACTCAAAATACAGACTCCTAAAAATGGACTCGTTTGCCAGGGTGTATTCCTTTTGCAAAAAGGTTCTTCTCATTCCTTATGAATTCCTTACAGGATCTTTTAAAAATGCATTTATGTAAGTGATGTGTTTCTCTGCTTCACTGACTGTGAACGCTGATAGAACTACTGGGGAAAACCCTCAATTACACACATGTAGATTTACCCATCATTAACAAGAAGACCCCTCTCTCTTTTTTTTTTTTTTAAACTTTATAGTTTATTGTCAGGTTGGTTTCCATATAACACCCAGTGCTCTTCCCCACAAGTGACCTCCACCAAGACCATCACCCCCCCTTTACCTTTCCCCCTTCCCCTTCCCCCCTCAGTTTGTTTTCAGTATTCAAGAGTCTCTCGTGTTTTGTCTCCCTCCCTCTCCCTAACTCTTTTTCCTCCTTCCCCTCCCCATGGTCCTCTGTTGGGTTTCTCCTGTTAGACCTATGAGTGCAAACATATGGTATCTGTCCTTCTCCGCCTGACTTATTTCGCT
>CM053560.1:72886357-73047599 GCA_028646485.1 Cryptoprocta ferox | reverse complement strand
TGCTCCCAAATTTGGCACATAGATGTTTATAACTGTCAGCTCTTCCTCATGGAGAGACCCTGTAATTGTTATATAATGTCCTTCTTCATCTTTTGTTACTGCCTTTACTTTAAAGTCCAGTTTGTCTGATATAAGTATGGCTACTCCGAAGCCCCCTCTCTCTTAAGCAGGATTTTCATCCTTGATGGCCAGGTAAGCTTGGGAAATGGCACATATTATATCCTCCTTCTGACATTGTCAATGAACATTTGTGCAGGACAACTTGAAAAAGTACTTCAGAAAGAAACCTGTCTAACCAAGCATTTCTCCCATTACGTAACCAAAAACATACATATCACATAGTAATTTTCTAGAAGTCTGGAGTTTTATAAAGCATATCCGGTGAGATACTGGTCAGAAATGTCATTATTATGGTATTGGTGAGAAATTCACTTGGAAAAATAGGGAGATATTCGTAGGAATTTGGAAGCTTTTGAAGGCTTCTGACCAGAAGAGTGACATGCAGTGTTTAAGGACACTTAACTACAGCAGATAAAAAGCATCCCACTACTGTGTAAATGGATAAAACCCCAGATTCTACAGTCAACCCCATGTTACAGCCTCCAGGCTAGAGCCTCTTGGCAGCCATTTGTCTGGCTTGTGCTTGAAGAAACGGCATCTAATGGGGAGGGACGGAGTAGCCGCCCCAAATCTGAATTGTTTGGTGACCAAGAACAGATGGACCAAACCCTTTCTGGGTTTGATGGGGGCAGCCGCCTCCCCTCCAGCATCTCCTGCAGTGCATGAGGACATCTGTGTGCCTCCTCATCCTCCTGGGAAAAAGTAGAACCACTGACATCACTGGGCAGCCTGACGGGGCAGCCGGAGAGACCTGCCATTTCAGCAAGAGGCCTTTGCAAAACCAGGCTTTGAGGCAGAAAGTAACGTATTCTTCTTCTGGCATTTTCTCATGATTCCACTCCCCACCCCACCCCCCAACCCCCTGAGAAAATGCTTATATACATTACTGCCGTCCTTCAGAATCCATTAGCTTTTTCCCATTAACTTTTGAAATGAGTTTGACTGAAGGGTCCTCCCTGAGCTGCGGAGAGTTCTAAAGCATCTAATAACTCTGAAGGCTAGTCGGGCTTCGGCGGTCTCTAAGTAAATAAATAGCCCATGGCCTTGGCAGCAGCAGTGACTTGCCTGCCTCTGGGAAGAGCCCATAATGGAGGAGGAAATGTCACAACAGAGAACAGGACACTGTGGCTGGTTGTAGCCTGACATTCCCAGTAGTTCCTGAGTCATGTTGGAATGGTCCTTTGTCTCCCACCAGCTGCGTGCTGGCACCGACCGACCTCCTGAGATGCCCTCCTCCGCTCCACGCATAGGAATCCTGATTTCTGTGCTCAGTGGCCCCAGTCCGGCATCCCGCCCAGAGGCACGTTGCGGTGAATGGGACGGTGCCAGGGCTCAGCACAGGAATCCTCAGGTGGCTCACACCCGGCCAGCCCCTTTCTCATTCCAGGGGAGACACCAATGTGTCCAGCCATGCATCTGGTCTCCCTGCAGTGGGATGATTGTTATTCTGCAGCTGTCACCATTTTCATTTTTCAATTATCTCAAGAGGAGCAGGGCAGCAATATTTATATACTGGCTTTCTATTCAGAAAGGACCAGTAACCAAAATAATGAGAAGAGGATTCTCTCAGAGCCTGTTTCTAGACCTCCCTATTAAATACTGCCGTGCAATTCAAAAATCTTTTTCTGCCACACTTAATGTAATCATGGGAGAAATGAGAAATAAAATGTATGTTCAAGAGGTACTCCTTGGTTATTGCCACCCCAGCCATGCTGCTCTGAGAGCAGAGCCAGCTACAAGACTCAGATTTACGAGAGGGGTTCGCTTTCAGTTCAGGCCAGTTCCCATGCCCTGACCTTTGCACGTGATCAGAAATAAAATGTCTATTATTGCAAGGACAAAATAGATCAGCCAGTGATAAAAGGTACCTTAAATACAGAAGAAAAAAAAGTCCATTGCACTTCCTGTAGCTTCAAATCTGGGCTCGCTGCTCATAACATTAGAATGGAGCCTACCCACTGGGTGGCTCAGTCAGTTAAGCCACTGACTTTAGCTCATGGCATGAGCTTGCAGTTCGAGAGTTTAAGCCCCACATCGGGCTCTGTGCTGACAGCTCAGAGCTTGGAGCCTGCTTCGGATTCTATGTCTCCCTCTCTCTCTGTTCCTCCCCCACTTGCACTCTGTCTCTCTCTGTTCTCTCAAAAATAAATAAAGATTAAAAATATTAAGAATGGAAGCTCTCCATCCAGAGTGTCAGCTCCTGGAGGACAGAGGCCATCTCTCATGCCTGTCGCTGTCCCTGTGCATGAAACAGGACCTGGCACCTTGTAAGTGTTTGCTAAGTATTTGTGGTCAAACTGACCAACTCAGCTGGGAAACCCCTGTTTTAGTTTTTTAGTTGCTTCTTAACAAGTTACCACAGAATTAACTGCTTAAAAACCACATGCATTTATTATTTCCCAGTGCCGTAAGTTTGGGTTCTCTGCTCAGGTTCTCATGTGCCAAAGTCAAGGCACGAGCTGGGCTGAGCTGCCTCTGTGGGAGGAATCCACTTCACACTCATTCAGGTTGTTACCGGGATCCAGTGTGGTTATAGGTTGAGGTTCTGAGGTCCGTTTTCCTTGCCTCCTTTTTTACTTCCCTTCACTTTCCTTCCCTTCTCTCCCCTCCTTTCCCCTTCCCTCCCAGAGGTGCCCACATTCCTTCTCATGTGGCCCCTTCCATTTTCAAAGCTGACAAGAGCATGGCCTATCCTTCTCTTGCTTCAGATTTCTCACTTTGCCTTTTACCCCCTACAAGAGAAAACACCTGCTTTGAAGGGTTCCTATGATTAAATTAGGCCCGCAAGGATGATCTCTGTTTTAAGGTCAACTGGTTAGTAGCCTTACCTATATCTACAGAATCTCTTTTACCATGTAACATACAGAATCACAGGAGTAACCTCAGGGATCAAGAAGGTCATCTAGGATTCTGCTCTAACACCACCAGTTGCCATTTTTATCCTCATATACAGCCATCATGAGCCCACCCTTGTGTTTGCTTCTGTTGTGAGTGGGAGAAGATCAATTTCCATTGTTCATCATGGTGGGAGTAAACCTGCCCCAGGGTACCCTAAATGCTTTCAAAGCACTTCCTCTTTGCAGGAGAGTTTGAGGAAGGCCCTGGCATTTGCCTGGGTGGTTGATGAAGTTTGCAGGGACCAGTCTTGAGGAATCTGAAAACATACCAGACTCTTCAGCCAGTAGGTCCCAGTACTGGTGTGACTTCATTCAGCATAGAAAACCTTTGACATAATGCATTTATCTGTCCCTGTGAGCTCATGTTCATGGGTTTCTTGCTAGCCCATGTGAAGTTTCTCAGCCACCAGAGCTCTGCTCACTGAAGGTTACAGTGACTTGAGAGTCACGAGTAGTTCTAGATGGCACCTATCAGGTATCTTAGAAATCTGGAAGCCAGCCCAGGGATACAGCAAATCAAACTTTCCTATTTGTGTGTCTCTCACTGCTTCAAACTCAAGAGTCTGGCACAAGGCAGCTATATAATAGGCACTAAGTAATTACTCATTAAATGTCCTTTACAAAGCTTATTTCAGACCTCACCAGGTAGTTCTAGTGGGTCCATCCCCATGTTCGGGTTTTACAGGTTTCTGTCCCTTCATACTGTTTATGGATACCTGAAGCATTAGGCATAAACCAAAGTATTTATACTTAGGGTGTGTACTGGGACAGATAACTGTGTGCTGGGCACAAGTCTGGCTTAACCAACCTGACTTGTTTCATTATGAGCAAGTGATAGCACTTAGACCACGTAATCTTGTCCATCAGTTACAGCTACAAAAATGTGTTTTTATAAATCTTTTATCTAAATGCATTGAGGAAATTCATTATGAAAAGGAAGCCTGCAACCAAATACTCTGATGAAAAGAAACCTCTGTATTCATTTCCTATTACTGCACAACAAATTACCACACCCGTAGTGGCATACGCTTAATGGTCTCACAGTTTCTCTGGGTCCAGAGCCGGGACACACCTCAGCTGGGCCTTCCACTCAGTCTCACAAGGCTGCATTCTCTTCTGGAGCTGGAGGCCCTAGTCTGAGCTCACGTGCTTGTTGGCAGAATTTAATTGCTTGCATTTGTAGGTTGGAGGCTCTGTTTCTTGATGGCTGCAGCCAGGGGCACTCTCAGTCCCATGAAATTTCCTGTCACATAGCCTTTCACAGGCTCTGTTACACCATGGTAGCATCCTTCTCCAATGCCAGGTGGAGAACCTTCTCCAGTCTACTGAAACACAGTCTTAAATAATGTAACCAAATCAAGGGAGTAACAATATCTACACCCCTTTGTCATATTCTATTTGTTAGAAATAAGATATAGGTTCTAGGGCGGGGATTGTACAAGAGAGTGGCTCCCTGGGGGCCCCCTTAGGGTGTGTCTGGGATACTCACCATTCCCTAACTGCAAGAGAGTTGCAAGAATTTCCTAATGTCTGAATTTACTTAAAGGCAAAGGACTTGGGTTGATAGAATTAAAGTCACTCTATGGTCTTCCAAGTCTAATCAATAGCCCTACATCAAGGGTGTCTGGGTGGCTCATTCGATTGACCATCCAACTCTTGATTTCTGCTCAGATCATGATCTTACGGTAATGAGATTGGTCCGTGCTGAGTGTGGAGCCTGCTTGGAATTCTCTCTTTCTCCCTCTCTCTGTCCCTCATCAACGTGGGCAGGTGATAAGTGGAGCCCCTGCTGTCATAAATAAATCCACACACTTCATCTAAGAGGCAGCTAGAAGACAGTCAGTGAATCCCACACTATTTAATGTGAGCACTAGAGTCATGAAGAGTGAGAAGGGGGTGCAGAGAAGTCTAGAGGAACCAAGAGAAAAGGAGAGGTTCTAAGAAAAGGAGACAGGCTCTTGAAGCAGCCTCTTTATGTTATCCCAGGGAAGCACCTGCCTGTAAAACAGCAGTTCTCATCTGGGGGTGTTTTTCCCTCATGGGACATCTGGCAATCATCAGAGACTTTTTTTTAGATGTCATGACTGTGCTGGGGGTGGAGAATAGTACTGACATCTTCTGGATGGAAGCCAGGGATGCTGCTATATATCCTACAGCACACAGGATGGCTCCTACAACAAAGAGTTACCCACCCAGCCAATAGTGTCAGTAGTGCCGAGGTTGAAAAGCCCTGCTTTACAACGCCCTTTGGGCATGCCTCCCCAACATCCTTTTTGCCTTCATAAATAACAATGAAGTCCTTGCACCACCCTCAGTGATGACCTTCTGAGGGCAGGAGTGACAAATGATGGTGCCACCTGCATGCCAGGTGTCTCCCTGCTCTATCAAGGGTCGGGACATCACATCGTTCCATAAACAAGAGCAGGCATTGCCTTTGGTGGTACGTTAATAGCTCCCCCACATGTGACCATCCTTCTGAGCACTGGAGAAAGCTGGTGGCTGTAGTTATCAGTGAAAGAAAATGAAAGACTGAGATTGTTTAGCCCCAAATAGAGCGGGGGAGGGGAGGGTAGTAAGGTGGAAAGCAGTGACTGTCCCTACCAGTAGCACCAGGTCTCAGAATTCCTGAGGAGTAGAGAATGACCCGCCAGGGAGATGTCCTGTTTCAGCTAAGGTTAAAATGAGGTGTTGATAAAAAACCCCAGTGACTTTGCCATCTGTGATTTTATCATTCTGAGCAAACCTCGATTTGTTTTGGTTTCCAGGTAGAACCCAATACCAAAGTGTTTCCAGCAGTCTTCCTGCAGCCCACAAGCACTTCTTTGTTTCAGTTTGAACTTGGGAAGCTGAAGGTATTGGTCTGTCCCCTCATCCAATGGCTATGATAAAAGAAGGCAGTATTGACCATTAGGGGAAAATTCCTAAGCCTCAGAAAACAAGGGAATCCCTTCTCCTACACGGCCCCCCTCCCCTCAGGCCACCGTACATGCCTGTGAGATTCATATGTCAGGAGGTAGGTTCTCCTTTTCCTTTCTGCCACTTCTACTGGCTGCTGAAAGAATTACGTAATGCTAATATAACCTGTTATGTAAGGTTTTAATTAAGGCTGGTAAAGCCCCTAAGGTCTTCAGATTCATTTGTCTCTCTTTAGTTCATACTCGCCATATTGGTTATCGTGAGCCATGTTGCATTATCCAGTAACTGAGCACCTCTGTAGTGTACCCATCTTTCCCTCTGAATGCCTTTCTGCTTTGCCCCAGAATGCGATGCCCTTGTCGGCGGCCATATTTAAGAGTGAAGAGAAGAACCCCGTGCCACAGTGCCCACCTCGGCTGGACGTCCAGACCATCCAGCCCGTGCTCTGGAGCCGCATGCCAAGTAGCTTCCTAAAGGTGGAGACAGAGCGGGTGAGCGAGCGCCATGGCTGGGTGGTGCAGTGCCTGGAGCCCTTGCAGATGATGGCCCTCCACATCCCCGAGGAGAACAGGTAGTGGAGGGGCCCCCAGAGGAGGGGGCAGGCCTGAGAGGCAGGCAGGAGAAGGGAGGGAGCCACATCCTCCTTGGCCAAGGACCCTGCTCACCTCCCAAAAACCTCAGTATCTCTTTCCCTTCCTCACTTTCATTATTCACTTAGAAATAGCAGGACATTCACTATGCTATGCCTGCCACAAGGCCTTCTCTCTGAGTGTCTTCATTCGGAAGCATTTCCATCCCTTTAAAGCTCTAAGCGTGCCTGGGTGGCTCAGTTGGTTAAGCGTCTGACTTTTGCCCAGGTCATGATCTCACAGTTCATGAGTTTGAGCCCCACGTTGGGCTCTGTGCTGATGACTCAGAGCTGGAGCCTGTTTCAGATTCTGTATCTCCCTCTCTCTGCCCCTCCCCTGCTTGCATTCTCTCTCTCTGTCTTTCAAATAAATAAACATTAAAAATTTAAAAAAAAAAAAAAGCTCTAATGTGACCCTGAAATATATGTCATTAATGACAAGAAGGGAGAAAGTGAGGCATGCCTAGTTTGCCTAGAGAACCAAGAGTGGGTTCCCGGGCTCCTCCTGGTAAGAGAACCTCTTGGATTATGTCCTGGGTTTAATCCCAGCACTATCACTTTCTGGCCTTGTAGCCTTGGGTAAATGACTCCTGTAACTTACCTCTGTTTCCTCATGATAACAGTAAAATAGATGACCGCCCAGACGACTACAGGGAGAAACAAATGAAATTGTGTAGGTAAATCTATACTAGTATAGTTTCTATATGTAGTAAGAAATAAATTTTATTGTTAGCCTATTCTCACCTCTTAATCTGTTGGACTAAAAACATACAGTGGGGGAGCAGGCGGAGGGATTTGATACCTGCACAGCTCCCATTTAGGTATTCCCCTGGGTCATTGGCCAGGGGCAAGACAAGCTGGTATAGGAAAGGAGCAGGAAAAAATAGGAGTCCAACCAAATATGCCAATTGCAAAGGATCCTCATATCCGTGGTGAGAACCAAGACAAAGCAGAAAATCTAAGCAAGGATCAGAGGCTGTGCCCTGAGCCCCCCCAAAATGAGGGAGCAAGACAGACTTGTAAATGGGCTTCTAAAGTCAGGAAGGAGAAAGTGAATTGATTATGCCAACTGAACGCATGTTGGAAAGTGTTTTCTCTCGGGACAAGAGTGCAGCTATGTTTGTTTTCAAGGGAGGGAAAACCCTGTGGATGACGGTAGATTTGGAGATGATACAGATACTGTGGGTGGCGGATTGACCGAGAGTTTCAGCTACATCTTTTTTTTTTTAATGTTTATTCATTTTTGAGAAACAGAGTGCAAGCGGGGATGGGGCAGAGAGAGAGAGAGAGAGAGAGAGAGAGAATCTGAAGCAGGCTCCAGGCTCTGAGCTGTCAGCACAGAGCCCAACATGGGGCTCGAACTCACAAACTGTGAGATCACAACCTGAGCCAAAGTCAGACGCTCAACCAACCGAGCCCCCCAGGTGCCCCTTCAGCCACCTCTTTTGAGGAGCTCTCCTATCGGGAAGCAGAGGATCCCCTTATACCGACAAATAAGAGAACCAAGTCACTTCTATCTCATATCTGAATGTTTTTCAGTTTTTCACTTGGGGGGGGGGTTCCTTAATAAGGAACACTTTCATATTTGGGAAGCCATGTCTTTAAGTCTTTGAGACCTCTGAGACTCTTGTAGTTAGAGTCTCAAACTGGACCAGAGTGGAGAGAGGAATGAATGATAACCTGTATGGGGGAGGGGGATGGATGCTCTTTCATACTTCTACACCCTCTGCCCTCATCGAGTTGGGTGCAGTCCCTGAGGATTCAAAGAGAGGGTGTGGGGGGCAGAGGCTCCTTCACCCTTCTACACCCTCTGCTCTCACTGAGTTGGGTGCGATCCCTGGGGATTCAAAGAGAGGAACTCTGCTGAACTCTGGCATATTCTTTTGCCCGTGGGGTGGTTGATAGTCTGTCCCATCCGCAGGTGCGTGGATGTGCTGGAGCTCTGTGAGCAGGAGGACCTGATGCAGTTCCATTACCACACGCTGCGACTCTACAGTGCCGTGTGCGCCCTGGGAAACAGCCGTGTGGCCTACGCCCTCTGCGGTCACGTGGATCTCTCCCAGCTCTTCTACGCCATTGACAACAAGTACCTCCCTGGCCTCCTTCGGTCTGGTTTCTATGACCTGCTCATCAGCATCCACCTGGCCAACGCTAAGGAGAGGAAGCTAATGATGAAGAACGAGTACATCATCCCCATCACCAGCACCACCAGGAAAATCCGCCTATACCCAGATGAGTCAAAAAGGCACGGGCTGCCTGGGGTGGGCCTGAGAACGTGCCTCAAGCCAGGGTTCAGGTTCTCTACCCCTTGCTTTGTCGCGACCAGCGAGGAGCACCAGAAGCAGAGCCCTGAGATCCCTTTGGAGATTCTCAAGACAAAGGCACTGAGCATGCTGACAGAGGCAGTGCAGCACAGCGGGGCTCACATCCGGGACCCTGTCGGCGGGTCTGTAGAGTTCCAGTTTGTGCCTGTGCTGAAACTCATCGGGACCCTGCTGGTCATGGGGGTGTTTGATGACGATGATGTCCGGCACATCCTCCTCCTGATCGATCCCTCTGTGTTTGGGGAGCACAGTGGGGAGACGGAGAACAGAGCAGAGAAGGAGGAAGTGACCCAGGTGGAGGAGAAGGCAGTGGAGGCTGGAGAAAAGGCCAACAAGGAGGCTCCAGTCAAAGGCTTGTTGCAGACCCGACTGCCAGAGTCCGTCAAGCTGCAGGTAACTCAGGGCAGCAAAGATCCTGCCCTTGGAAAGTGTGGGGGAGGGTGACAGTGCAGCCTGCAGCTAAGGCTGGGATGGAGGGCACTGGCCTAAACCTGGAGTATAGCAGAGAAGCCTAGAGAGAGCATTCACTGCTCATGATTTTCTCGGACACGAAATGTACTCCCTAAGTCAAAAGAAAAGTGCTAACTCTTACCAATATGGCATGTGCTTTAGAATCGTTTTTATGGAATGAGTGGTGGATTGGCCCTCATCATACCTCTTTCCCTGTGGGACTAAATGGCTGCTTTGTGAGACCCTGTCTGGAAAGGAGGAAGAGCCTTTGGCTGTGGAAAAGACCAAGGGAACTGGCTCATAGGGTGGCCACGCTCCTCACTTGCTCTCGTTGGTCACCATGTCCTGATCACCAAGCCTGTGTAGACCTGCTGCCCTGGCATGCAAATGAACTGCCCTATGAGCTAAGGAGAAGAGGCATGCCCACTTCGAGCTGAGCTGCCCCCTTGGCATCACCTAGGAAACCGCAACATTTCCTAGGATATAGTCTTACCAGATGGAAGCTAGCATTAGCGATACACTAATGATGATAATTGTTGTCTTCTGGGCACTGAGAAAAGAGAAATGAAAGTGGACAGAGTACTACAGTCTGTTCCACAGAGTCAGCCTGGCTCGGGCATCCCTCTACCACTTAGTAGCTATCCAGGCTTGCCAAGTCAGTAGCCTCCCAAAGCTTTAGCTTTACAATGTGTAAAATGTGGATGGTAATATAATAAAGCATAATATTCAAATTTATCTTTAAAACACACTATGAAATATATTTTATCATAAAATGTATTATAATAAAATAATCTCCAGATGAAGCTCTCTTACCCAATGTGGTGGGATGGGTATGTGTCACTTCATCAAAATGTTGTATGTAGAGGAGAAGCATAACAAATTTTACATATACACCTTTAAACGTTTTTATGAAAACATATAAATATGCTCTTCTGATGCGGAGCCAAGACTTTTTTTTCAGTGTGAGTTCCAGCCTGGCATGTTGAGCCCTTTCTTTTGCACAAATGACACCTGTCACGCAGTTTGATGTGCACGATGGCCAGTTTGGGGATCTTGAAGATAGACTGTGAATTTAGAGGTAATTGGAAAGCAACCTGAGCACAGAACACTTGTAAATTTTAATGATTTTTTCCCAATTTTTTGTAGTTGTCTAACTCACACCCAACTTTGGGTATTTTTTTTTAAAAAAACAACTTGCCTTTTGTTCCCTAGTCATTCAACTTAGTCTTCCCATTACATTGGCACATAGACATTCTAATCAGATGTGATAACTATGATCACCAGTGTTACAGGCATGTGCTCTGGGTCCTAGTTCACCTGCAGATATGCCAGAGACTAGCCTGCTAGGTAAGAGCATGCCACCACCAGGGGCATTACTGTATGTGCCCAGATGCACTGGAGAGCATCTGTTAGTCATGCAGGGTGTTACGTGGAGATAAGTTCATAGAACTTCCGCCTTAATAAAAAAAAAAAAATGGGGAATGCACGGAGGATTAAAGGAGAAAGTCTGACAAGTGCCTAGCATGGAGTCAGGCAATTAGGGCTCACTAAGTTCTGGCTGCTGTTTTTCTTATTAGTAAAAGTGCAAGGAGTAATAAGATTAGGACTAGTAACAGTTCAAAAGAACTAATGGCAGTAAAAGCAGTGCCAACAGACAAGAAAGAAGGATGGAGACGGGAACGGAAGTCTCTGGTTCCCATCATCCAGAGCCAGAGGATGTCAGGAAGGAGCCAGAGCTCACTCATGCAGTTGAATGGTGGTTTCTACATGGAGCTTAAAGCCATGGAAGAATTCTCTTAGCAATGCCATTCTCCCTCTCCACGGGCAGGTTCATTCTGTCTTTGGTGAGCTCATTTTCCTGTTGTTCTCCTGTCCTTAGGATAAAGATCTGGTAGCTGGGTTCTAGCTGACTTGGATCCAAGTAATGGCTCTATGGTCACTGTGTGACACTGTGCAAGTTACTTAGGGTGCCTAAGTCTTAGTGTTACTCTCTGGAAAATGGGGATGCTAGCTGCTTCACCAATGTATATAAAGTGTTGTTAAATTAGCATAAATATACACTTTGGTTGCAGATGTGTGAGCTCCTCAGCTATCTCTGTGACTGTGAGCTGCAGCATCGAGTGGAGGCCATTGTGGCATTTGGCGACATTTATGTCTCTAAGCTCCAGGCAAATCAGAAGTTCCGCTACAATGAGCTCATGCAGGCCTTGAACATGTCTGCAGCCCTGACTGCCCGGAAGACCAGGGAGTTCCGCTCACCCCCACAGGAACAGGTGAGAAACTTCCTGAGCCTCCATGCCAGTGGAGTGAACTTGAACCTTACAGAGCAGGGTGCATGAAATCTTTATGTGCCTGGGGTGGCCATCAGAGGTGTGGTCAATTAAATGACCCAACACAGTGCCAGGGGACAGGCCTGGTCGTATGCTGATGGCAACGAGGAGCATCTGCTAATTATCTTAGATGTGAAAATAAACTCATCCAGAAATGCACATGGGGCGGGACTTCCTCCCCTCACTTGCTTGCTCTTACCTGTTCCCTGTCACTGAGTCAAAGACCAAATCACTGTCATGATCCAGCCTTCATACCAACAAGGGTCCACCATTAGAAGAATGTCTGTCCAGTCCTTGCAGAAATCACTCCTTTATATTAGAGATCAACAGAACGTGGTCGACGTTTCCTGACTTAGGAGAGTGGGTGCACTGGCTTCCTTGGCTAAGTGCCCTAAGCCCCTTACCCGGTGACTAAGACCCTCACAAAGCCTCCCAGTCTCCAGAAGCAAGGAAAACAGGACTGGGCAAGTGAGGTCGCCTCTGTGAGGGACTGTCTTCACTTTGTACAGTACCCCACCTTGTAGTCAGCCTTGCCCATATTGGAAGGCTGCTTTGCAAAGACTCAAAATCCCACTGAGCAACTGGTAGATGGGGGCGGGACATCTTGTAAACTATAGTTTGCATTTGTCCCCTCTGCTCCCCATACATCCTGCAGGCAGCTTGGCCACAGCCCCCTAAATGTTCAAAACAGAAGATCTTGCAGGGCAGAAATTTGTATTCTGTCTCTGAAACCACATCTTTGCATCTTCTCTATAATTAATAAGCAGCCTATCCATAAACTGTTGTCAGGTATAATTACCACCATTTGGTATTAATGGAACAACTTGGTCCAATTACTTTCCTAACCTATTTGGTAGAACATAAATATTTATATTGACTTAAAAACGCACCACATATCTTGGCTTGTAAAAGATTCACTTGAATGATACTGGCCTTGAAAAGAGTAGGCAATGTTTATCATCTCTTCGCTGGAGGCAAACTGAGAAGGCCCTTGGAATTGATGGGAGGAGGTAATTCGCACCATGCTGAGGGAAGCTCAGGGAGCCTGGATTACTCTCCAAGGCTTTACAAATGTTGTCAGGCTGCTTTTAGACTGGCAACCTGTGTGAACATTTCCCATTTCCTTGGGCAGATGCTGACTCGTGTTTGTGGATAATGGGCAGGGAGGACAACGGGATGCAGGGCCCCTGTTTGGCTCTCCTTCTCTCACTGTGTGGTCTTAGGCAATTGCCTTTCTGTCTCCCTTTCTTCAGCCGCAAAATGAGGATGTTTGTATCTCCCTCCCTCCCTTCTAGGGAGGACCCCAGGAGATCATTTGTTTAGATTGCTTAGCGGGATACTGTCATATGGTAAACATTCTGTAAGTGGAGTCATTAGTTTCAGTGTTGGGAGGTATTTACATTTGTCTCATGCCATGTTCTTTTGCCTTCTGCCAGTGACCCAGCGAGTAGAGTTTGTGTACGTTTTCTGAGACATCTGCTTAGCCCAGCTAGATCTGTGTTGTGCATCTAACACTATCCTCACGGACACAGCTTCTGATCTTGGCTCCTGGAAGGGCCACGCTGGCTCCCACCTCACTTTCCCCCCCACTACCTCCTCACCTTCTCTTCTGCTATCCCTAGGGCCTGCTAACACTTCCTCCTTTAGCCTTCTCAGTAATCCTCTGGGCAATCATTTCAGACTCGTTTCAGATGTAACTTGAGAAATTCTTCCCTTATGTGTTAGACTGAGTGATTCGCGAGTGGGTATCAGAATCACCAAAAAGACCTAATAAAACAGATTGCTGATCCCACCTCTGTGGCTTCTAATTCAGTAGCTCTAGTGTGAGGTCCAGTAATTTATACTTTTAGCAATTTTCCAGGTAATACTGATGATGCTTGTCTAGGAATGAAATGAAAGAAGAGACACTAATTGCTATCAAATTCAGCTGTCCCACATACCACCCTTCTCAGAGTATTCATTTCTAGAAGGAACCTACCAATAGAGCTCTCTAAATAATTCAGAATTGAATATCGACAAAAGAGGATTCAGATCAATTTCAGGGGATAGCAATGCAAAATCACTTGGAAAACTGGGTGCATAAGAATCAGAAGTTTAAAACGATGTGATTGTCTCAGCCTTCTGTAACCTTTGAAGAGAAAATAAAGGTTTTCAGCCTTGTATCTATATAGGATTCAGAGAGATGAAAAATACATATACTTGGGGAACGTAACCAAGTACAAAAGCAGGTAAAACTAATATTAGTCCAGTGGTCATTGGCATATTAGCCATGCACAGTCAGTAAGACTTTGACTTTAAAAAGGGCATCATCGGGGCACCTGGGTGGCTCCATTGGTTAGGCTACCAACCCTTGATTTTTGCTCAGGTCATGGTCTCATGTTTCCTGATTTGAGCCCCACATAGGGCTCTGTGCTGACAGTGTGGAACCTGCTTGGGCTTGGGATTCTCTCTCCCTCTCTCCCCCTCCCTTTCTGCCCCTCCCTGCCTCTCTCAAAATAAGTAAACTTAAAAATAGATAGATAGATAGATCAATCATCATTAAATGGTATGCCCCATGCAGCAGAAAATTCAGCTCACTCCACTTTTGGTGTTTTTTTTTTAATGTTTAATTATTTTTGAGAGAGAGAGAGAGTGTGAGCAGGGGATGGGCAGGGAGAGAGGGATACCCAGAATCTGAAGCAGGCTCCAGGCTCTGAGCTGTCTGCACAGATCCCGATGTGGGGCTTGAACTCACAAAAGGTGAGATCATGACCTGAGCCAAAGTTCGATGCTTAACTGACTGAGCCACCCAGACACCCCCTTCCCCTTTTGGTTTTCTGCCCTGCAGGCTGGTGAGCCACCACTTCCCAAGTGTTCCACCTAAGGAAAGATCTTTCAGCAAAGAATTTAATTTTCTGTCTCTGAAACTAGATCTTCAGATCTTGTTTTTATTTAATAAACAACCTGTCCATCTATGTTGATGTAACTACCGTAATTTAACATTTTGGAACAACCACAAAAATTACTTTTCTAATGTATTTTATGGATATTATTTTCTTACAAGCACCACTTCTACCTCCTTCCAAAAAGTACTACTGTTTGCAGTAGAAGCTTTAATAAGCATCTTCCTACCAACATTAAATATGGTTTTTTATGGTTTAATAAAAGAGATTGTGATGTTTTTAAACCTAGAAATCCTAAGCAGAAGGAGAAAGTATCTTTGCCTGGTACTTAGGTTACTCTGCCTGAGGCAAGCAAAGTGGATCACCCCTAGTTATCGCTTCAGTTCCCCCGCCAGTAGTCACTGTATTGGGTAGTGGGTCTTTGGAAAGACTTGAGACACCCTAGAATCTGACCAGGAAATGAATGACCTCATTTTCGCCAACTTTTCATGAATCTCTGATAACATTTCTTTCAATTATCGATGTAGGCAGCCAAGCAGATCCCTGACTTTGCCAGCAACAGAGTTTGCATATTTTCTCATATTGTGTCACAATGATTACCATACCTTGAAATATCATTTACATTCATCACTACTTCAAGATCACAGTGGCTATGAGACCTGCCAATGGATCTTTTCCTCCAATAGATTAATAAACAAGTACATGTTACTATGTCACAGATTTCTTTTTTAGGATTTTGATAACTAGATTTCAGTATAATTGTTTCTCCATGTAATTTTCTATATTTTATGCTATGTATTTAAAATGCTAATTTGAGTGGGAATCGGTGGGTTTCAACAGACTGTCAGAGTGGTCCATGGCATTAAAACAGTTAAGACTCCCTGAGACAAAACTATAAAGGAAAAGATGATTGTTTAACTACATGTTAAAACACATATCAAAAAAAATTTTTTAAGTGAAGTTAAAATCTCACTAAAATCTGGGAAATATATTTGGAGTACATGTTAATAGTTGAGAGATGTGCAAAATACTGATGTATTTTTTTTATTCAGTTTTGAGAGACAGTGATAGAGCATGAGCAGGGGAGGGGCAGAGAGAGAGGCAGACACAGAATTTGAAGCAGACTCCAGGCTCTGAGCTGTCAGCACAGAGCCCAACACGGGGCTCAAACTCACAAACTGTGAGATCATGACCTGAGCCGAACTCGGCCACTTAATGGACTGAGTCACCCAGGTGCCTCCTGATTAATTTTTAAAAAGAGAATTACCCAACAGAAAAATGGAAGAAGAACATGAATGGGAAATTTCTAAAATATGAAATAAAAATGGTTCTTATGTGTGGAAAAACAAAATTCAACCTTACCAATTAAATGCAAATTAAAGCAACAGGGATATGACATTTTTCACCCATTAAATTGGGAAATATTTGAAAATGTGTTAACTCTCATTACTGTAATGGAGATGGCAAAGTAATACACACTCTTGAATAAATTTGGTAATAATGCAAATTGTTGTAAGCCTTCAGGAGGGTGATTTGGCAATTCATAGCAAAAGCCATTAAAATGTGCAAACCTTTTGATCCAGTCGTGTTGCTTCTAGGAGTTTATCCTTAAAAAAAACAGAAATGATCAGAGATGTGAACAAAAATTAGGTAAAAGGAAATTCCAACAGAATTTATTTAAGGACAAAAAAATGGAAACAATTTAAATATATCTGAACAGGCCGTTAATTTTACATCGATTGTTATTCCTCCATATGATGAAACGCAGTGTACCTGTTAAAAATCAATAAAATAAGAAAATGCTCAAGATAAATTGTTAAGTGGAAAGTCAAACTTCAAAAATGTTTATCTAGAGTATGCATTCTCTCAATCTATGTACATAAAGCCTGGAAGATATGAACTAAATATCATTAAATATGGTTATCTTTGGGAAGTGAGATCACAGTAAGTTTTCTTTAGGTATTTCCAAATGTGCAATTAATAAATTACCATTATAATCAGAGAAAGGGTGAAAGCTACTTTTAAATATGGTCATCTTTACAAAAAATTTTTTTGAGTTACATAAAATTTGCAAAGGATGTTAGGTGCCTAAGGCAGGATCTGAGTTCTTTTGACCAACACTGAGAACCAACTACCCATTCTTCTTTGTCCCTCAAAGATCAACATGCTTCTTAACTTTCAACTGGGAGAGAATTGCCCCTGCCCAGAAGAGATCCGAGAAGAGCTATATGACTTCCATGAGGACCTTCTCATTCACTGTGGTGAGCTTCTGAGATGAAAGCTTTATCAAAGACAGGCCTGTTCCTGATTCCTTCATTAGAAGCTAGTGGGGGTTGGGAAGACAGCTTTCTATTTAAAAGTGCAGTTGACCCTTTTTCTAATATTATTTTTGCTTCTCTTCCCTTATGTTCATCTGTTTTGTATCTTAAACTCCACATGTGCGTGAAGTCATATGATATTTGTCTTCCTCTAATTTTGCTTAGCATAATACACTCTAGTTCCATCCACCTTGTTGTTGAATGGCAAGATTTCATTCTTTTTGATTGCTGAATAATATGGGTTTGAGCTACATGGGTCCACTCATAATGCAGAATTTTGTTTCCATAAATAGAGTGCAGTACTCTAAGTGTATTTTCTCTTCCTTATGATTTTCTTAATATTTTCTTTCTCTAGTTTAATTTATTATAAGAATACAGTATATAATACATATAACATCTAAAAATATGTGTTAGTTGACTATTTATGTTATGTTATCAGTAAGGCTTCCCATCAAGAGTATGCTATTCATAGATAAGTTGTAGAGGGTCAGAGTTATATGTGGATTTTCTACTGTGTGGGTGGGTGGTGCCCCTAACCCCTGCATTGTATGAGGGTTAACTGTACGATACTAGCTGCTCAAGAAATGATTCTGCCTGGACTACTTGGGTCAGAGAAGATATAGGAAATAATTCCAGCATATACACCCGATCCATATATGATTGAAACTCCTTCTACCAAGAAGAAATTTTGCTGAGATAGAAGAGAAACAGAGTCCCCGAAGAAGGAAAATAACTGATACTTATGTAAACATCACCTACTTTACTTAGATGGTTGGACTCTGTTCCCAGGTGAACCAAGATGGTTGGACTCTGTTCCCAGGTGAACCAAGATTCTGATCTCCTTTGCTTCTTAGCTTTTGCAGTGATATAAATATGACAACTTATGCCCTTAAGAATCCTAAGCCAGCAGTCCCTACTTTATTACATAACTGCTGATTTTTCATTGGTTCTCAGCATTTGTGCTACTTGTACATGGGTGGATTGACTAATATATGGATAAATAGATGGTCTTTTCCTAGGGAATGACTCAATGTTGACTCTTTCTAGATACTCTACAGCACTTCTGGGGTATAGGTTAGAAGAAGTTAACTTTAGGAGCACCTGGGTGGCACAGTCAGTTAAGGCATCTGACTCTTGGTTTTGACTGAGGTCATGATCTCGTGGTTTGTGGGATCAAGCCTGCGCAGAGCCTGCTTGGTCTCTCCCTCTCTCTCTACCCCTCCCTCATTCATGTATTCTCTCTCTCTCTCAATAAATAAATAAACTTTAAAAAAAAAAAGAAGTTAATTTTAGGGTTTGAAATTACTTGATGTTTTTGTATACAAGAAATCATCTTTTTAAAATACTTGCCAAAAAGACATCCTGTAGGTAAATAATTATGGGAGGCTGCCTATGGTAGCTTTGGAAAGTTCCAGAAGGATATGAAGCAAAGATTTTATGTTCTTTTGATCTTATGGTGTTTTTTTTTAATGTATTGTTCAAGATTTTCACTCTGTTCTATGACTTGCTAGGTGTTCCCCTGGAGGAAGAAGAGGAGGAGGAGGAAGACACGTCCTGGGCTGGGAAACTCCGTGCCTTGGTGTATAAAATCAAAGGCCCTCCCAAGCCTGAGAAGGAACAGCCAACAGAGGAGGAAGAGAGATGCCCTAGTAAGTGACCATGCCTTTCAGTCATACTCTTCCCGACACAGTGCTCTTCTATGACATAATGAAAAGAATTGGCTTTCTGACAAATGCTGTAAGATAGAGGTGGACAGTCTAAGCTTCCAAGGAGGGTTCTGGGCATTCTTTTATAATTGGTGGTGATTATTATGTATTTGGGGCTATGCTTTTCTTATTTAAGGAACTTACTTTCAGAGCTTTTTGAAACCGGAGAGATCTATTACTTTGGGCCTCGTCTTGTCTGTATGGTTAAAAATGCCTATAAACAGATACCTGTTCTTCCTTTTGGGTTTCCATTGTCTCCCTCCTTCAATCATTGTTGTTTCTGTCACCCCTGCTTGTGGTCCCTTAGCATTGCAACTTGCCCCAGTGAGGAAATAAAATAATAATATGAAGGGAGTCAAGGAAATAGGATGTGGACTTTGATGGGGGTTGTTTTTGGGTTTTGGCTATGATTTTCATAATGTAGCATCCTAGAGGACTTTGACCTTCCATTTTTCAACTATGCCAAACCTTGTCCAAATTCATTTCTCTAAGCCTTATAGTAGATGTGACTCCTTCCGTTATTATGACTCATGTTGAAACAAGATAATAATTTGTTCTGTAGGGCAGTGTACTGCCTATAAACCATTAACATTTCAAGAAGACGACTGCATATTATATATAGTCAGTATGCTATTTGTACCAACTTCTGCAATATTTCACTCATCTAAAGAAGAAGGAACTTATGAGGTTTGACATAATTGCCTTTGATCTTGTTCCTATTCCTATACATTTTAAGTTTATTTATTTTGGGGTGGGGGGAGAGAGAGAGAGAAAGAGAAAGCAGGAGAGGGGCAGAAAGAGAATCCCAAGCAGGCTCTGTGCTGTCAGCACAGAGCCCAATCCAGGGCTCAAACTCATGAACCATGAGATCATGACCTGAGCCAAAACTGAGAGTTGGATGCTTGACTGACTGAGCCACCCAGGCATCCCTATTCCTATCCATTTTAAGACGTGCTTTCAAATCATAGACTAGAGCAATAGACTGTCACACTATGATTGGTTTGTCTGAGAACACTACTTTGGGGTTCATACATCTTATTGCCCTTTCTATTGACCTTCCATCTTTGTCAGAATATCTCTGAAGGCATAGAATCCTCACCATTTTTTCAGCACAAGTGTTGAAGCCTCTGGAAAAGAGTATAAATTACTTGGCAGTGGTCATACTGGCAACCCTTAATCAGTGCTCTCTGTCACCATATTTCTATGGGTGGGTCTTTGATGATGACGTGCCAGCAGGATTCTAAAAGCACAAAAGTGAGTTTAGATTCCCTTTGTGGTTACTGCCAAAGCAGAACTAAAAATAGACTGAGCTGACCCATAACACCTGCTGAGAGTCTATCTTGAAAGTGGATGGTTCTTTCACACATAATGTATCACCACTAGGGGTCCCATGAGGTGACCATTTCATGTGAGGTAAGTGGAGTCAATCAGATGAAATCACTTGGCTGTGTGAAGTGTCCCTAACTCTAAGAATGGTGTCCAGCCTCCAGAGATTGCAACTTCAGCACTGCTACCTCAGGACTCAGGCTGGAAGACTGCATTCTGCCTGTTCTGGTAGAATGTGCAAACAAGGTCGCTCGAGTGTGAAAGTCCACATCTTCACCTCACACTGCTTCCCTCCCAGAAGGAGAATTGTGAGCAGCTCACGAATTGTGTCATAAGTGTGCTGTCCTGGGTTTCCAGAAATAGAAATGAAGGTGGTCAAGCATGTCTGGTTGTCAGCATGTGGGTCCTCTCTCAAATGCTCCAGAGACATAAAGCCCCTCACTCATGCCTGACATTTGAGGAGAAAATCTTGGGAATGGTTTAACTGCCACACCCCTGAAATTGTTTTTAGCTGATCAAATGGAGACAGTGTTTCTGAATATATAGCCAGTTGCGATAAAAGGGTCAAAATATTTGCCAATATTAGTAACTTGGTGCACATAATTACTTATCTGGTCGTTCTCACCCTTACATTTGATAAAATACTGAAATTACAGAGAATAACATGGGATAGGGAATTGACAATTCGTCAAGTACTTCACATGTATTAGTTTATTACTGGTGGGTTTCTTCTATTGTGTAGTTGATGAAAATAGGACTCTGAAGAATGAAGGGATACTTGTTCATTCATTTACTCTTGCCACCACTACCCGGTTCCAGAAAACTTTCCAGATGACTAAATGTCACTGGCACAAGGTACCTGAGCTGAGTAAAGCTGTGGCTTGCTTTGCATTTTCTGACTCTGGTTCCATGCTCTTTCCATTGTCCCATGAAGCCCCCAACATAGCTATGACATACACAATGGCTTTTTAAAGCCATCATCTTTTTATCTCGCTCACTATACCTGTGAGGCAACTCATGCTTGTGACTCATTGTTACATGTATGAAATCTAAACCCAACGGAAGTCACAATTCTAACATGCCCATGTTGACCAAGCCCAAGATCTGTACTCAGAATGTTCAAGGTAAGTGGTACAGTTTCTCCTCTATGAGTAGTTGGTGTTGGCCAGATGACCTGCAGGAAAACTTCCCCTTTTCTAGAAAAGAGGAATCAACAGGGTCCTGAACCTTATGAGAGTACTTCTCGCTGTCTCAGAGTTCCCGGGATCTGCCTAAACAAACTCTAAGCCATATTGTCGATGAAAGCTGTTAGAATCTTATTAAAAGATCATATGATAATGAAGAGGTGAAAAAGACCCAACATAGCAGCTTTGCCATACTAAGTCACATTTCTTTGGCATATCCCAGTCCAGCAAATTCCTGAGAAAATCTTTTGCCTGTTCTGAGCCAGGGCTTCTCACACGTGACAGTTGAAGCAAGGCGTCTTGAATATACATGTGTTGCCACTGAGTTACTCCTCCAGAAGCGACCAACCAGCTCTTTCCGCTAAATTCTGAAATTAACAAAATGAAGATCACCTGTCACTTTCCAGCTCAAAGTTGGTACATTCCTGCTCTCTTTGTTCACTGAATGCCTTCCCCATGGAGGTTTTTCCATCATCTTCTCTCTATAAAGAAAGTTGCTACTTGTGTCCACTCTTGCCCCATCACTGAATGGCCTAAGAACCCAAACCGAAATTTTCTCCTGCCTAAATGCTGCAGCTTGTTGAGTGCTGAGGAGGAGAAAAGGCTGCTGTCCACTACAAAAATATAAGTCCTGGAGCCCAGCACAAATATTTACACACAAAATGAGATAACTCAGTGATAGATGCATCGATGGCACTCAGGCAGTATTTGTAAGCCTGTTCAGATTCTGTCCCACCAGCCTCTCCCTGTGATGCATATGCATAGACACCTCCTCCATGAAGTCTTTCTTTCAACCTCATCCACCATCCTTTTGCCCCAGGCGTTCCACAGACCTTCTTACGGGGCTTGTATGACCTTCCACCTTATGTGGAGTATTTGTGTCCCTGTTTGTTTTCTTCCCTGGGTCTTTGTGCTGGGACCACACCTTCCCTGTTGCCACATTAACTCATTGCTGCAAATCCTTCTGACCTCCAGTACATGTTAGTCATAGGCTCAGAAGGATGAAGAAAATGAGGACCTTCTGAACAAAGGAGGAAATGGGTATGGGCAGGAAACTCAATGTAATCATGGGTTTGGCTATGCTATAATAAAAGTGCAGATAAAACACAGTAGGTGACCAGATGAGGAATTGGAAAAATGTCCATAAAGAACACAGATAAGTAGATAAAATAAGAAGGGACAGACCTTTTTGATGAAAAGATCTGCTTCAACAAAGGCCCCCGTGAGAAAAGTTCAGGTCATATCCAGGAGCAGCAACCAGTTGAGGTTAGTTGAATTCTAAGAGGAACAGAAGTGGGTAGAGGGGAGTAGTAGAGTGGTGTTAGGACAGAGTGGCTTGAAAATCCAATCATTAAACTAGAGTTAGCCTTAGAGTGGAACATATTAGTTGTATCCATGTATTTTATACTACTTGGCCCTACAGTTGCAGGGAGGGAGGGGTTAACATTTACACGGTACCTGCTGTGTCCTGAGCCTTGGGTGAAGCACTTCCTTATTACTTCATGTAATTCTTACAATATGCAGTAGCTAAAGGAGATGATTTTATTCCTATGTTCTAATTAAGAAACTTAAAAACAGATTAAGCATCTTTATAGGATCACACAGTATTGGCATAAAAGTTCAAACCATTGTCACCTGAATCTAGTTGCCCTCCATATTGTATATATAATAATATCCTGCCTCCCACAAGGCAGTGGCTACGAAAGGTTTTTGAGGACCAAATTATTCATTTACTCAACAGTAATGAGATTGTTAGGAGGATTGGACTCTAGACTTAGGCCACCTGGTCTTAAATTCTTGCTCTGCCACACAATATGAGATTGGGCATGTGATATCCTCTCTGTGCCTCAGTTTACTCATCTGTAAAATAGACATGACACTAATTCCTTATTTGGTTGACAAGAGGATTAAATTAGTTAAAAATTCAAAGTAAGTTTAAGTGTGCCTGGCACAGAGTATGCACTTAATTTTAACTATTTTTGGCTATTAAAATGTTCGGGGGTGCCTGGATGGCTCACTCAGTTAAGCGTCCAACTCTTGATTTCGGCTCAGGTCATGATCCCACGGTTTGTGAGATCTAGCCCCATGTCAGGCTCTGTGCTGACAACGCAGAGCCTGCTTGGGATTCTCTCTCTCCCTCTCTCTCTCTGCCCCTCCCCCGCTTGTGTGCTCACAAGCATGCGCTCCCTCTCTCTCAAAAATAACTTTAAAAAATGGTAACCACTTACCATTTCTCAAGCACTGTATTATGCACCAGTTAATTCTGCCTTAGCAAGATAGCAATCCAAAGGATTGCAGTTCAGGGTCACTGGGGGCATAGAGACCCATGGGATGTCACTGCAGTGCTCTAGATGAGAAGCTCTGAGGACTTGAATAAGGATGGTGTGGTGGGTAGGACAATGGCCCCAACAATGCCATGTCGTAATTCCTGGAACCTATGGATTAAATGGTAAAGGAAAATTAGGATGCAGATGCAATTAAGGCTGTTAATTATCTGGCCTTAAAATAGAGAAATCTCCTGGATTACTGGAGTAGATCTAAAATAATCACAAGACACTGTGCTATACACTTCACGTTACCCCACCTGATTTACCCCTTGCAGCAAACAACTAGGCTTGGTGGCAGCCAGGTTCCTATTTCGCATGCCAGGCAATGAAGAGAGAAGCAAAATAATTTGGACAGGGTTTCTAAACCAAGTTAGAACTGGCCCAGACTGGGATCATGTTCCATGCCCAGGGCCCACACTCTTTCAGAGCACCATGTAGGGGTGCCCGGGACGGGACTGTGGGAGTGGTGGGACAGAAGTGGGGAGGATAGACCTTGAGGATGAGCAGTCTGTAGCTCACCACATCCTTGGTTTATTCTCCAGACTGAATACACACAGGAACTGAAATAAAAACAAGTCAGTTGCTTTCCCAGCAAAGACCAAGACCTCAGGTCCCTGAGCCCTTTGTTGTCCCAGCTCCGTACTGTTTTCATATCAGGGATTTCCTTCCCAAACGTGTGAGCAGCCACAGCTGTTCTCTGTGCTCTTTTCCCCATTGTCATCATTGGTCATTTAATCTCCAGAATGTTTTTGAGAAAGCGATTATGAGGCTGGTTGACTGATTTCAAAAACAACAGGCTAATTATCTGCGTATGATGGATGAGACCCCAGGGGGCAGCAGAGATGGACTGGCGGAAGCCGGCTGTGCTGCCCAAGCTGAGGGCTCTGGCGGCTGGCAGCGCGGCCTCGGGTACTGACAGCGTGTCCAGCTGGCTGGGGAGACAGTCCTGGGGGTGCAGCAGTTTGCTTCCACACTTGTCTCCACCCTCACTGATGGGAGGCTCTGGCCAAGGCAGAAAACCGCTGCTGAGGGAGATATACAAAAGGATTTAGCAGAAATCTATAGCAGCCACATGACCATCCACACACATGACCATCCTCAGCCTTCCCTGAGGGCCACGGTTCAAGGGCAGCCAGGCCAGGCTGATGGGGGAATTGTGGGGTTCACACCAGTTGTGTATGGAGGGCACAAGGCTGCATCTCCAGTGCTCCTCGTCCCCTGAAGCACGCCCTGCCATGACTGCCTCAGCAGACCACCTAGTTACAGGAGTCCTGGTTTGTTTCTTGAATTGAAGTGTTTCTTTGCCTCAAGAAGAGATAAAGTTAGGATCAGGCCACCATGGCCCTCACTGTGGGGGAAACTCGGTCCCTGCCACATCTGTCTTTTCTTACACAGTGGTCGTAAGGAATAAATGATGGGGCGCCTGGGTGGCTCAGTTGGTTGAGCGTCCAGCTCTTGATTTCAGCTCAGGCATGATCCCACGGTCGTGGGATGGAGCCTGGTGTCAGGCTTGAGAATCTCTCCCTCTCTCTTTCTCTGTCCCTCCATTGCTCATGCATGCTCTCTAAATAAATTAATTAATTAATTAATTAATTTAATAGCTACTTTAACAAAAAAGGAAGCAATGGTAATTCAGGTACAGCGTTTAGCACAGGGCCTGACACACAGGAAACTCTTAGTGAATGTTGGCTACAATTTCTGCGATGAGAACTAGAATGTTTTAGCAAGCCCCTTGACCTTGTACCCTATTCTCCTGCCAATAGAGGAGACAGGTGTACACATTCAAAAATTAAACACAGAGCTGGGCTGAAGGGAAGCTGCATACTCTCATGGGTGGCCAGCAGCTTGCAGCAAAGCCTGGGGCGGGCCCTGCACCATCGTGTGCCATTCGCTGGTTCTCTGGCAGTCATGTCCTGATGACACGGAGTAAATGGAGAAAAGGGAGCAGCTCCAAGAAGAGTGCTCCAGACTGTCTTTACAGGCTTCTCCTTTCAGGTTTTCAGAAAGCCTTGTAACCTTGTTCTCCACAATCCCGATAATCTTGTTCCAGTGAAACTAAGCAAAAGTGGCATCGACTGTACCGCCTGGGCCAGAGAGGCCCTGGGAATGCACAGAGAAATTAGCGCGATGAATTTTCCAAGTCTCCTCAGAGTCCATGGGTTTAACTTTCTCCCTGACCTTCGCTGCTAATAAATAGTAGGTATTTGGCCACTTAGTGAAGCAGACCATACTTTTAGCCCAGAGAAAATCTCTAGGGCACAGAATGCAGAGGGCATGAGACCTTCCCATTAAATCTTACCCACTCAATCAAGAGGGTGTTATTGTGCCGTCTGACCCCTGATGGGATGGGTCTTTTGTCTCTCAGCCCTCAGGACAGCCCTCAAAACAACTATTAAGCTACCACTGCTCATCTCCCCCATGTGAGTGATTAGTGATATACAGTGATGACTCGACTGTGGCCATTTGCTGTGGTCAGTGACCACTGGATTTTAAGATTTTGTTTTACTTCTTCGATCTCCAGTTTTACTATTAGTAAAAGCAATCTGGGTAACATCCTGATATGGTAGGTGGGCACTAAAAGGTGGGGGTAAAACTCTTGGTGCTCACTGCTTTAACCTAGTGAACCCAGTAAAATTTGCCATTTTAATAAATTAGTACAACCCTTTCCAAGAGCTCAACAGGTCAGGTAGACAGAATTCTAGAGTATAGTATTAAGCCACCTGTGACTTGGTAGAAGTGGCTAGGGACCCAGAGAGGCAAAGTGACTTGACCAGGTTAACACAACCAGAGCACTCTTGTCGCTGTATCAGCCACATATTCATTTCCTTCAGCATGAACTTTCTTTTGCTAACTTGATTTTATTGGTGAAGAGATCAAGGCTCTGGGAATGTGAATAATCTTCCTAGCTCAGCGTCAGCTACAAAAAGAGCCAAAGCTTTATGATTTTCAGGATTTATTTCTGAATCCACTTCATTGTTTAAAAGAGCATCTAGACTGTATAATATAAATTTAAAGCATTCATAAGGATAGCTATTTCTCCTAATTTTGTGAAGCTATAGAAAATAAGCAGCCCTCAGCTGGAAAAGTAGCTGTGTTTGGATTCCAGCAGCCGAGGTTTGGATCTCAGTTTTGTTATTTACTAATTGTGACGTTAGGCCAGTTTCTTAACCTCCGTATGTTTCAGTTTCCTTGTCCACAAAATGAGAATAATGATATCCATGCCTCATGGGGGCAGGGAGATAAGGATTCCATGAAACAGTGCTCAGTTTAATATTCCAGTACTTAGAGGTTGGTATGCCTCCCAGCTTCTGAAGCAAATATACGAAGTGTGAGTCATAAGAACTTGATCTCTACATTTATCATTTCAGATGCTTGCAGCAAAACAGAACAGAAAATCCCACTCGGGTAGAGTAGCCGGTAAAAGACTTCCCAGACTGGTGTACCTCGAAGGTGGAGATGGAGCCAGCCAGTGTGTTGAGTGAAACCCATGGCTTTTCTCCTTCTTCCCACAGCCATTCCATGTTCTAGCTCTGCCTTCAGGCTCACAGCAGGGTGGTGGCTGCAACTCTAGGCCTCACATCCATGTGCTATAGTGTCCAAGGGAAAAGCAAGACAGTTTCTCCTGCCCTGGTATTCGAAGGATCCTGAGATCACCTTTGAGTGGAGACCTTGGTCACGGGCCAACTTATGAATCATTGAGTGTGACCTGGAAAATAAAATGTGCTGGTTGACGTATGTCAGCAGAGCCTACCTGTAGAGTGGGGTTGGGTCAGTGTTCATGGGCCGTAAGAGAGAGAGGCAGATAGCTATACAAAATCAGGTTCTGTTAAGAAGGAAGAAGGAGCAAATGGATTCTTGACATGTGATGAGGAATATTCATGATGCCATGATGGCGGTCATCTTCCATTATTCAGTGGTTAGTGCTGGAATGAGGGCGGTTCTAGCTCTTAATGTCCGGAGGGAGAGGAGAGGCCACAAAGCTGTGTTATGGGAACTAAGGAACTCTGTGTACATTATCTGATGGGCCATAGCGATTGTGGAATTGATGCTTTCTGCATTTAATGTTCGGGTTTGACACAGCTCTGAGCCAAACCTGGGCAGTCCTCAGGGTGTCACAGCCCTGTCACTCCAGTTCTCTCAGCAAAAACTTAGAACTGGATCTCTCGCAGGACCCAGCTTCTCTGAGCTCTCCTGTAGCAGTTTTCTCACTGAGCCTTTCCAGTCTGATCTGGAGAGTTTCATGTAGTCTCAACCAGGACTTTCTACCAGTAGGAGTATATTAGTTCTCTATTGCTGCAGCAAATTACTGTAACCTTAATGGCTTCACACAGTATGAATTTATTATCAGCCAGTTCTGGAGGTCACAAGTCTAAAATGGGTTAGTAGTATTGTATTCCTTCTGGACACTCTAGGGGAAGATCCATTTCTTGTATTTGTCAGATCCCAAAGGCCGCCTGCATTGACTAGTGGCCCTTTCCAGCAACGGTACCACTCGGATCTCTTCTGTTATCACATCTCCTTCTCGGACTTTGACCTTCCTGTGTCCTTCTTAGAAGGACCGTTGTGATTATCTTGAGCCCACCTGAGTGATTCAGGTTAATCTCCCCATCTCAAGGCCCTTAATTTAATCACAAATGCAAGGTGCCTTTTGCCATCTAAGGTAATATATTCACAGGTTTTGAGAATGAGGAGGTGAACATTTTGGGGAGGTCATTCTTCAGCCCACCACAGGGAAGAAGAAAGCAGAGGTCAAAATACACTCGTTTTTTATGCTTGGAACTGATCTACCCCCTGTTAATACCTCCAGAGCATTTGAAGCATACCATAAGCTGACTTTTTAGTCACCTAGAAATTAAAAATAAGTGCACATAATTTAGATGCACATAATTATTTTTCTTTTCCCATTGTAAGCGCGAGCATTATAAATTGCTTTCTAAGTTTAAACTAAGTACAGTGCGATTGTGTTTGCTCCCTCTCGTCAACGTAATTGGAGGATGTTTTCTTCCAAACTGACCCAGATTTAAGAGCACACTCACAGAAATACAACACAAGCTCAGGTTTGGGATCTGTGAGCTTCAGGGATTTGCTTTGCCAGTGGCCAACATCTGCTCTTTAATAACAAGCCTGTATTTCAGGGCGCAATGGCCACTTGGACCGTGATCTAAATTTAGAGGTGAAAAGAAAAGATTCTTTCCAGACCTCAGTAGCCTAAAACCTTAAACCTGTACTGAGAATAGATGATCTTTTTCTCATTGTAGTTGCAATTGCAAAGCTGGTAATTTGATCATGTAGAAAAGAGTTTCACCAAATATAGTGGATAACTCTGGAGAACCTTCTTGTAAGAGTCACAGAATGTAGGCTTGGGGTTTGAGGATCAATAGTAGGTTGACAAGTGGAGACAAGTAAACAGCCTAACAATAAATCATACCTGAGCTTCCAAACTGTTGTACTAAGGCTAGCTCTAATTTAAGGGCACTTCTAATCCTTTTTTCTTATAAGTAATGTCTGGCTAGTCCAGAAATCAAGCAGCAAAGTAGCTATCTTTCTTTTAAAGTATCTTTCAGGCATCAAGTTTCCCCTAAACAATACAGTACCTAGAACTTTCATTTTTGAATTAGCCTAAACAGTTATTAAAAATGCAGTTTCTAGATCATGTATTTAATATAATTGCCTAAATGTGACTATCCCTAATTACACTAATTACAAAAGTGGGGCAAGTTAGAAGTTAATAATTTCTTAAATGAAGACATTTATAATTATCAAGAGAACTATGTGTACATGACTAGCTTCACCAAGACATTATGTTTTCTAGGATTCATGTCTCAACAGAAAACAAATGCTTGTTCACACTTTTTTTTTTTCTTTCTGAAAAGAACACTGTAGCTATTTAAGAACCTCATGAGCTTGGGACATCTGGGAGACTCCATTGGTTGAGCATCTGACCCTTCATTTCAGCTCAGATCAGGACTCCAGGGTCATGGGACCAAGCCCCATGTTAGGAGCCTACTTAAGATTCTGTCTCTCCTCTCTCTCTCCCTCCCTCTGCCCCTCTCCACCACTTGTTCTCTCTCTGGAAATAAAAACAAAAAACCTACTGAGCTAAACCATCCAGTGCACTTGACAAGGCCTTCTTGAAACAGGTTAAGTCAATGAGTAAAAAATCCTAAATCCTAGAGTTGTAGCAAAGACTGTGGGAAGCAACTTTATTACATTTGGTGGGGCTTTTTTTTTTTAAAGTAGGTTTCACACCCAGTGCAGAGTCCAGCACAGGGCTTGATCTCACAACCCTGAAATCAAGATCTGAGTTGAGATTAAGAGTCAGACATTTAGGGGCACCTGGGTAGCTCAGTCAGGTAAGTGTCTGACTTTGGCTCAGATCATGACCTCACAGTTTGTGAGTTGGAGCCCCACATAGGTCTCTGGGTTAACAGCTCAGAGTCTGGAGCCTGCTTCAAATTCTGTGTCTCCCTCTCTCTCTCTACCCATCTCCTGCTCACACTCTCTCTGTCTCTCAAAAATAAATGAACTTTAAAAAAAAAAACTTAAATGACTGAGCCACCCAGGCACCACTGTGGTAGGAGTTCTGAGTGGAGTTATGAGGCACCGGCACTTGGGCGTGTGTGTGTGTGCCAAGGAATAAAATGAGGCCATACATTACAGCAAATGGTAGAGTGAACCTCCCCACCTCACCCTTATCTTTCTCCGGGAGACTTTCCCCCTTAGAAGTCATGTTTCTTATGCATACTACAGTGTCTTTTTAGTCATTAAAGGGCAGCATTTCCAAAGATGAATTTAGAAAGGCAGCAGAAATGAAATCAGTGTTTCATTGCAACTGCTTTTAATATATTTGTGGTTATGAAAGAAGTTCAAATATATCTCAAGAATTGACTCCCTTTGCTGTTTGAAGGTCCTACCAAATTTATCAGCATTCCACCACTGATCCCAGAAAAACATACAAGTATTTACTACAGGGGCTACTTGTATGGATTAACCCTTGAAAGAAGACGGCATTCCAAAAAAAAAGGGTAATAGAACCCTTTCACGATAGAACTCATTGTTCCCTGCTGCTTTAGTCTCTGTAATGTGGACCTCTTCAAGAAATGAGAAGAGCTTTAGATGAAGGACCCACTGGGGAAAAAAAGTAAGGGAGGAAGACCTGATCATTTCTTTAATTTCTTTGGAGTTTTTGGATTACTGGAGAAATTATACCTTTCTATGAATTGTCTGGTTTTCTAAATGGGACAATGCAGTTTTCCCCATTATCTTGCTCGTTATTTCTCATTAAATGCCTCACACATGTGTATTTAGTTTCCCCAACTAAGCAGCTGCGGGTAATCACTGTGTCTCCAAATAGTTGCATACAGGCCACTTGCCGGAGTGTTGGGCACTTAACAGAAAATACCATTCAATTAGTTGGCTCATTTAGGAGTTGATACAACTGGAGTTAACTTCGCTGCTAAAATGAGGATGGCAGGAACTTGCGAATGAGCTGTGTCCTGAGGCCCGGATACACAGTGACTCCAGAGTGTAGCTTTTTCTTTTTTTTTTTTTTTTTTTTAGAGAGAGAGAGAAAGAGACACAGGATCTGAAGCAGACTCCATGCTGACAGCAGTTTTAACTTCTAATTCAGTAATATTGATAGATATATTCCACATAAACTAAGTTGTTTGAGGTCTTTGATAATTTTTAAGAGTGTAAAAGCAGTCTTGAGACTAGGAAATTTGAGAAGCATTGACTTATACAGAAGAGTCTATGTTGAGATGATGGCCATGATCAGAAAGCAAAACTTTCCCTCCAGTGAAGGTGGAGCCCTGTTCCATTAGGCTGGGTGATAGTAATCCAATAGCTCAGGTCTGAACTGGGAAAGCCATAGCTTAGGAAGCCTTCCATGTTTGTTTCTGGGTGGGAAGTAGATTGAATGTGAGAGTAAGATGAGTGAGACACCTCATACTGAGAAATAAAGTAAGGATGAAGGAATCATTTGGAAAATTGAATCTTAACAGCCAGGAAGGACTCTGGCCATTGTCCCTCCATCACCGAGGGGCTCCCTGCCAGCCTGAAGGGCTCTAGGTGCTTTCCTTTTTATATCAATTTGGGTTCAAGATCCATTATCTCCAGAGCAAGGAGCAGGGTGGGTGGCTTTCACATTGAGGCATCAGGGCCTTGGTTGGCTTGCTTGCAGCCAGGACAGTTGGGCACACAGAGAAATGAGTTTCAGGATAGAGAGGGAGGCATTTAATTCTTTGACCCACATTAGCTGACCCTTCAGGAATGACATTATTCTCACTAATACTGGAAATCTGGGCTGTCACCTACAGAACGCTTTGCTTTGAGGGCACCTGAGTGGCACGGTCCTTAAGAAGCTGACTTTAGCTCAGGTCATGATATCACTGTTTGTGAGTTTGAGCCCCACATCAGGTTCTGCACTGACATCGTGGAGCCTGCTTGGGATTCTGTCTCTCTGCCCCTCCCTTATGCATGTGCGCTCTCTCTCTCTCCCTCTCTCAAAATATTTTTTAACAACCCATTATATATTATATAAATAATATACTTCTGTGAGAAATGACTTAATTTTTCAAAACATAGCAAGAATAATGAGAAGAGTGACATTGTTTTGCATTTTTGTAAATCTCTAATGAAGATTAGTAATAGAAGATTAGCTGACTTCTTATACCTGGTGAAAGAATAGGGAGAAAACTGGCCTCAAAGAGATACATAGCTGGAAAGGGGAAGAGTATTTTAATAGCCTTTTCAGATAATTGTGCATAATCTTCTTTGATACATTAAAACTCAACAAGTAGTAGGTTCTCAGAAGTTCACTGCCATGGAGAAGCTGCAATCACACTAAGGAAATCTTTGGACTTGGTTAAATAAAAACTCATTGGTGTGTTTTTCATGTTGAAGGGATATTTCACCCTTGAATGTTTTTGTAGCATCATTGTTTGGTCATTGGGAAATTATTGCTTCACCAAGTTAGGCAGCACTTCCAAATGTTGACATAATTCATTATAAAATATTTTAGAAATCACATTTGTTAACATCAACAATGTAATCAGAAAGCCTTTAAAGGCTGTCACACTCACTGTAGCAGATAAACATTTTCTAAAACTCTAGCTTTCACTTGAAACCTCAAATTACATTATTGGCAACAGATACCACGCGTTGTTTTCCTTGAAGTGACGAGCTTGCTTCCTTCACATGTAAGAATATGTCTGTCATTCACCCAAGTCTGATGAACCAACCTAGTTTGTCTGCCGCTCTTTTCATTAAAAATAGCATTCCACGAAACGAGCAGCCAGTTGAGCTCACAACTCAAACCACCACACAAGTGCTTCTCCTCATGAAATCCTCTGACCTTTCATTTGGGGATGTGTTGTATGCATACTTCCCTTTTTGTCCCACAGGAGATTGAAAAGATGTACATTGAATTCGTTATTAATAAAATATAAATTTTTATATGTCATGTAGGACACTCCTGTGTGAAACTGGGTATCTTTCTGGAGATAATGTTGGTGAAGTTTGATGTTTGGTGCTATTGCCTTGATTCCCACTAAGAAACCACCCGTTTTACCCACCATTGCTTCTCCACCATCAGGACAGGTGTCAACGCAGTGAAAAAGGCAAATAACATCTTAGAATTGTTACAAAAATACATCTGGCCTTGCAAACCACCTAAAGTGCCTTGGGATCCCTAAGAGTCTGTGGACCACACTTCCACGATTGCTGATATAGATAGCAGAATAGTTAACCTTTATTAAGCTCACAGTATGTGCCAGACATGGTTATACGCATTAGTTATTTTAATCCTCAGCTGTATATGGAAAGCCTACCATGTTCTAGAAAGTGTATACTTTTTAACCTCTGGACCCTGGTACATTTATGCTACTCTGCAGCTAGTTCGTGGGAGCTAATTAAAATCTGAGGAATTTTCAGTAGCATCGCTGCCAGCTGTGTAAACTCTATGTTCTCAGTCCCAGAAGTGTTCAGAGGATTAGAAATTCATCAGTTCAGCCTAGGTCTGCTTGGTAGGTGCTAGGTGTCCAGCGTAGGTCAGGCCACAAAAGATGCTGTGCTTCAAGGGCCCTTGGGGATATTCCCTCCCCTGCCACCTCTCCCAAGTTTTCTTTCTTCTTGTAGTGACTCTTTTTCTCCCTTCCTGGACCTCAGTCTCAATTTGAAACTCTGTCCTACAAGACTGGCCTTAAATGCCATGCCTTCCACTAACTGACATCTGTCCATCAATAACATGACTGCGAATCTTTTTCTGTCAGGGTCTCGGGGCCACATTTTTGTTTTGTTTTTGTTGTTGTTGTTGTTTGTTTTTTATTTATTATTACTATTATTATTTTGTATTTTAACTGAGCTTCCATTTGGTCACACGCACATAATGGCTTACCCCATTCTCTCATACTTCCTGGAAGGCTGGGCTGGACAGAGAACCTGTGGGCTGCTTCCTGCTCCACTCTTTGAGGTAAAGGGTGGTCTCCTTTCTCATTTGCCCTCTAGAGAGGTGTTTGGATGTGAATGTTCCCTTCTTTATAAACGTTGATTTGGATTATTAAATTGGTGTGTGGGTAAGCGCTCACCAAAATCCTGACCAAATCTGAAAGCCAGGTCAAGGGAAAGCTAACACTTACTTGGTTTCCTTATGACTCTGTAACCTTCCCTGTTGAAAAGATGACGGTCCTTGAGCTGATTAACATTTCTGGTTGTTGCTTTTCATATATGGCAGGGACTGTGATGTGTATTATCCCAGCAGAGGATTTGGTTATTAGTGGAGAGAAAACCATGATTGCTTCAGATCACAATGTAGGCTTAAGAGGGAATTGTACATACAGGACTAGAAAAACATATTGGGTCCAGAAGCATCTGTGGTTTTGTCATTCTTTGCTTTTTCCTATGGCTATTACCTAGAAGAAATAGGAACTCTTACATTTGGCCAGTGACGAAACAAATTCCTGACACGAGCCCAGGCTGGCCCATAAATAACTTACTTTTCCCCAGAGGATAGAGATATTACCTAACCTAACAGATATTAGTCAGCAATCCCTACCTAGTGAGCTCTCTTAGGAACATCTTTTAACTTTGCTTCTCTCTGCTCTGGGTATCCTTTTTTAAGTTTTGCAGCCTGTCTCTCGTCTGAACCTAAAACACCCACAGGATTGATAGACCCAGCAGTAAGTTAAATTCATCCTTTACATCTCAATCTCTTCTGAAGCTTTGGTAACCAAGTTCTATTTTTACATCCTTATGATGAGCCAAGACTGTATGTAGAGCAGACATCTGCCATATATAATGACATGGAGGTAGGAACCTCGACTATTAGAGCTTGCACAGGCTATTGAAGGCACAGGCTATCAAACTGAGCTTGTTCCCAGTTCCTCCACTGATGGCCCGAGTGACCTTTATGGTCCCCTGAGCTCTGCCTTTATCACCAGGTCCAAATGAAGGATTTTGGTGCCATCTATACCTTGCTGTAATGTGATAGGCAGAGCCAGACATGGAGGTGACTGTGATTTAAAAGCAGCATTTCTCCCCCCTCTTGTGGAATTTTCTGGAAGTATGTATGTGTGAGACATGGGGAGGGTGAGCATTGCCCTCCCAGCCATTCTAGAAGGCCCTCTTTTACCCTGTCCTCCACCTCAGATCTGCCTCTCCCTTCTTTTTTTTAAAGTTTATTTATTTATTTTGAGAGAGAGGGAGGGAGGAGAGAGAACCCCCAAAATGTTCCATGCACAGAGCCTGATGCAGGGCTCAAACTCATGAACCATAAGATCATGACCTGAGCTGAAATGAAGCGTTGGATGCTTAACTGGCTGAGCCACCCAGGTGCCCGCTCAGTTCAACTGCTGAAGGTCCCACAGTTGGTTCAAGTCCCACTTCAGTGGCTTCTCCTTTGCCTGTGCAGCCAGTGGTATTTCTGTGTAACCAGTATGAGCTTCTTAATTTAAAGCCATACTGACCCTTCTCCTGATGCTTCTGAACATAGTCATGATGCCTTGTTAGCTGACCCCCTGCCGAAGATCCAGGGCAACACAGTCACTTCAAGGGGGTGATAGTCAGATATCCAAGTGCAAAGTCTTCAGACCTAACAGAATGTTCTTCCTCTGCTTCTCTCCATCTCCTAACATAGGTCTATGTGTATGTCAGCCAAAGTATCTTCTAGAGTTCTAGAATCAATGGCATGGCTTAATCAGTTTGTGATATGTGGTATATTTAAAGTGCTTGGAGAATAGTATCCATGGTAGAGAAAATCCAGTGCTAAATACCACTTTACTCTAAAGGGGCAGTGACCAGTGTCATCTTCTCATGCCTTTGCCCTCCCACCCCCACTCCTGCAACTCTGTCCCATGGCACTTGTACATTGCATTATAAAATAAAGATAAAAATTGTTTTTAATAAAATCAAAATGAAAATGTAATGATTTGTTAAGTATTCTGAAAACAAGGACAGTGTCTTACTGAGTCTTTTATTTCCAATAGTGATTCAACTTTCATTTAATTAAAATATCTAGCACCCTCAATTCAAAATGGAGGTATCTTGTTCTTGTAGTATGGCTCACATCTATGTCTTTTGATGATATATTTAATTTCTCCACATGCCATGTTCCACCCTTAGAAAAAGAATGTTTTAACCTTGACCGCTGATGTCGTCTCATTGTTGAATGGAGTGGCTGAGCTACACAGCTCTCCCGGAGCCATGCCAGCCACAGTACTGGTCCTCCCTGTTGTCCCTGTAGCGACCTTGAAGGAGCTCATCTCTCAGACCATGATCCGCTGGGCCCAGGAGGACCAGATCCAGGATGCCGAGTTGGTCCGGATGATGTTCAACCTCCTCCGGAGGCAGTATGACAGCATTGGGGAGCTGCTGCAGGCACTGCGGAAGACCTACACCATCAGTCAGGCCTCTGTGAGCGACACCATCAACCTGCTGGCTGCCCTGGGCCAGATCCGCTGCCTCCTCAGTGTCAGGATGGGCAAGGAAGAGGAGCTGCTAATGATCAATGGGCTGGGGTAGGTCATTCGCACTTCGGTGCATGTCTTTCTGAAGAGCTTCAAGAGGAAAACGTGGTTTATCTTGCTCTACAGACGTTCTGGAATCAAATCGTATAAAATCCCTGTGTGCTACCATCCCAATCTCACTTCTCATGGGATAACATTCTCAATGTCTCGGTCCCCTTTGGTAACGTGAGCAAGCTGACTGTGCGCCCCAGGTGAAGGGACGTTGCCAGAAGAAGGGGGGAGGAGTCTTAGAGAAAATCAGTTCTTTAATTTGTGTCTGAAGAAAATAGCTCCAGGGAGGCAATGAAAAAAATTCAGGGGAAGGGAAACTGTGCTCAACTCAACAAGAGAAATACGTTTTGAGCAGCTGGGCTTTTGACTGGAATTCTTCTGAGACTTCCCTCCAAGGTATTGCAGGTAGATCCCTCTCTTTGCTTGGGACTGACCCAGGGAGTCAGTTTTGTCAGTTCTACAAGACATCTTTCCCCCTAGCAGTAGTTCGTGGCTCTTCCTTAGAAGCTGTGCTGTCTAAAAGAAAGCATTTTAGACATCAAAAAGATCTCCTTTAATTTAATTTAATGGCGTAGTTCCATTTGGGGATGAGAAAACCAAAGCCCAAAAAAGTTACCTGACCAGCTCATGATGTTACTTGATTAAAATCAAGACCTTGTTAGGGCACCTGAGTGGCTCAGTTGGTTGAATGTCTGACTTCGGCTCAGGTCATGATCTCACTGTTGGTGAGTTCAAGCCCCACATCCGGCTCTGTGGTGACAGCTCAGAGCCTGGATCCTGTTTCGGATTCTGTGTCCCCCTCTCTCTCTGCCCCTCCCCCACTCACACTCTGTTGCACTCTCAAAAATAAAAAAACATTAAAAATTTTTTAAATCAAGAGTTTGATGTTCCATCCCACAACCCTGGAGCCAGCAAACTAAAGGAGCATCACCGAGGCCCAGACGAGTGACTTTGAGAATCCCCGGGTTGGGGTGTGGGTGGGATACACACATGCCTCAAATTCATTTCCAAGGAGGAATCATGTGATAGAAATGAAGAGACTTTTATGGCAAAAGACAACCATAGAATTAGCTTTTCCCCCAGCTCTTACAGTAGACAGAGCAGCAGTAAAATCTAGTGGTGTCTCCTCTCAACAGCTGCAAGACCCAGGGTAAAGGGCATAGGCAGAGGGAAGACACCCTGCAAGGGATTACACAGCCACATCACAGGCTGCCTCTGTATTTTGATTTGCCTGCAGCTTTATTAGGTGAATTTATAGTGACTGATCAAACATAATTTTTTTATATATCATTGTTAATTTCATTGGGTTTTTTTCTTTTTGAGGACTGCAGTTCAGAAATGTCATGAGTACCTAACATACAATTGCCTTTAAGAGAGGGGTACAGCCCTATCATTAAGAAAACTGAAGTCCATAGAGACGTAGATATAAGGACAAGAGAAGAAAAAAATGGAAGACCCTGAGCATGTGGAGGAAGAGAAATCCAGTGATTCAGGCTGTCTGAGAGCTATGACAAGCAAAAAAACAAAAGGACAACTGTGTAATGTCATTAGAAGGAAGTGTTTCAAAATAAAGTACATAATGGAAGTAAAAGAGTACAAAATACTCCTATCAGCTTAAAAAAAAAGCATCCTACTTATATTCCAATTGACTAGTACCTTCTTACTACTTTTCAGCTTGCATCACCCCACCCCCAGTGTGTTTGTGCATTTGTGTGTTCTCATCCCTGCATTTTCATAGCAGTGATATAAGCAAGTGCTGAACACTCTGTCCGATCTTTACCCTAGAGACATTATGAACAACAAGGTGTTCTACCAGCATCCCAACCTCATGCGAGTCCTTGGCATGCACGAGACGGTGATGGAGGTGATGGTGAACGTGTTGGGGGCAGAGAAGTCTCAGGTAATGCTACAAGGAGAACTTAGGCCAGAACTTGACTTGGGCAGGTGCATGTGGTGACTTGTTCACAAATAGCTGGTGTCCATTGTCTCAGTTACTCTTCCCAGGGAGGGGGTGGGGGATGTGCATAAAGCCAGGAAACAGCCAAGGGATGAGACAGAGCTGCTGAATGGAATCCAGCCAGTGTAAGAACTCTGGCTCCTGAGGCTTAGAGCTTTTCCCCACTCACTCCGCCAGGCTGTTCACCTGCTAAGTTTACTTCCCACACATACTCTGCAGCCCTGCTCCCTCCAACATGGAATTCCTCTGGGTTCCACTTAGAAGCCTGGTATGTTTTGTGCTGTGTCAGGAGAATGCTGTTCTAAAGGAGAACAAGATCTTAATAATGGTCCTGGCAGCGTTCCCTCAGGAATGTGTGTGTTTCCTCTCTGTGCCAAGCTCCTGAGGATGTCAGCTCTCCTTACTAGCCCCCCATAACAAGCCCGCTGTCAGGGGGAGCTCCCCGGACATTTGTCCTCACTTATGTGGGATCCACAGAGTTAGATAGGGTCCTAAGGCAATAGATGGGGGATGTTTTCAAATGTTGGAAAATTCCAGAGTGCCAAGGTCCTAGGAATGAATGATTCGCAAAGCAGTTCCACCAGTATTGACACACGGGGGTACAAAGGCAGAACAGAAGCCAAAGCTCACGTTCCTTCTCACTCGCTTCCTTCTGGTCCCTTGGAAAAGCGGACCTTCCAGAAGAGCCCTGAGCAAATGTCTGCATGCCTCAGCAAACAGGTAGTGTGTAGGTTTCGGACCCTTACCTGTGAGAGCACCCCACCCCCATGATTCTAAAGGGAGAAATCAAGGGCTTTCTAGGATCCAGAGCAAGGTTAACACAGACACCATTTATTGAGCATGGTTGGATCAAAACTAAGACGTGGCCAGGCTCTAGAGATGCTAATTACTTTGTTAAGGAGAGAAGCCAAGTACAATCAGCAGTAACATAAGATGGCATTTCAGTGCTAAATTGTATGAATCAGATTACAAGGGCCATGGAAGCCCATAGGAGAGCAGCCGTCAAGGACAGAAGTAACTAGGGAAGAAAAAAGCAATTGGGGAAGGCTCACATTCTGAGAGGGCAATGCTCTTCAGGTTCCCACAACTTCGGGGATGAGCCTTTACCCAGAGGACTCAGGTTTGATATAATGCTGGGCATTTTTTGTCACGGTCACTCATCTCCCTTTCTGGACCTTCTCATCAGAGTTCTGTCCACTCCCTTCCAGAATGGAAACAATAGTCTGATGTAGGGTCATGCAATTTCATGTGACATCGGAGGGTGTCTGGGATTCTTGTTTGACCTCTTTTTCCTTTGAAAGAAAGATATTTCAGGAACTATAATTAGCTCTCCATATTTTTGGAAGCCTCCATTCAGGTGTGTCCACCCTCTGTCCCTCCTGTGAATGTCTTAGAAAAAACTGGAAGCAAAGACAAAATGCATTTTGCACGCTGTTCATAGCTTACATGCCAGTATTGACAGGTGGAGGTCAATGGATGGCATACCCTACGACTCTTTGAAGTCAGACTTTTCAAAAAGGACCCATGATAGATTCTTTTCCTTGACATTTCCTTCTTCTCCCTACAGATTGCCTTTCCAAAAATGGTTGCTAGCTGTTGCCGCTTCCTCTGCTATTTCTGTCGAATTAGCCGGCAAAATCAGAAGGCCATGTTTGAGCATCTAAGTTACCTGTTGGAGAATAGCAGTGTTGGCCTAGGTATGTCACGTTATCACTTCCACCTTTGGGCTTGGAGGTGACACTCCTCCTGCCAACCACTTAGGAAGTAAAGGGAAAGAAGCTATATACCTGCTAAGATATTTTTAATTATAAGAAGGAAACTGCCTGATCTAAAAATAAATGAAATAATGATATGATGTCTCTGCTGTCCAACCTAAGTAGAGATGTGGCTACCACCCAGCACTGGTGACGGATTTGTGTTGGCATATTCACACGGTTTTACCTTGTCTTCCTTGGGACCAGCAGCTCATGGGTCATGAAATGTTCCTTGAAGTTATAAATACAGCCTGGGGACACAGCTCCCCTACCCCCAGTCCACTCCGCTGACCAGGGAGGTGCTAACAAGACCGAGGTCGGAGACCCAACCCTTTCTTGGAGGGCTGGCTACAGGCTGCATCCCTGTCTGATTGGCCAACCATCCAGTTCTGTCCTAAGCTTGAAGGTGGACTGGCCAAGAGCAACTGTGGATAAACAGTGTAAATCCATCACCACCACTGGAAAAGCAACATGGTGCATATGCCTTACTCACTTCCCTGGATGTAAACCAAATGAGTCTGTGAAAGACACAGAACCACTCAGACATGCATGTGAAATCTGAAAGTTCAAGTTTCCAATTTATCAGATGCAGCCTCAGACTATCCGCCTTTTATAAAAAAAAGTTTTTCTGAATTCTAGCCTAAGAACCAAAGGAAAATCAGAGACAACATTGGAGACCTGATATAACTATATGAGCTAATTCTGTTTAAGGCTATTTTTAAACTCTAGGTGGTGGCTCTAGAAATGACCAAGTCATTTAAGATAAGTTGGTTTAGTGGCCATCGCTCCCTTTTGAGTGATCACCACAGCAGAGCTCCAAGAAGTATCATATTAGAAAAGTACTTGAAAACACATGGTCCCTGCTAATTCTGTGCACTGATTTTCTGACTTAATTCAAAATCAAAAATGAGCGTGGGGACAAGGATAACAAATTCTGTTCTTACATTGGGCAGGCAGCCCCCTCAGAACACCGATGGGAGTTTAGTGTGCTTGCTGCCCTCTCCTGGCCATGAATGTGCACTGCACTCTCAGCTCAGCGCTGGGTGGCCTCTGTCCCTTTTCTCTCTCCTCTCTTCCTTCCTCAGCCTCCCCTTCGATGAGGGGATCTACCCCGCTGGATGTGGCAGCTTCCTCTGTGATGGACAACAACGAGTTAGCACTGGGCTTAGAGGAACCAGACCTCGAGAAGGTAACTGGCCCTGGGGAGGCAATGTGCCTGCTCTCTCCTGCCTTATAGCACAGCCAAGCAAAGGAAATGCAGACCAAAGGATGGGTCTCCCTCAGAACCTCTCAGTACTCCATGAAAATGTGGTAGAAAGTGAGTAACTGGTAGAAGTATGATAATTAGGAGCAGAGCATCTCCTATGGGCAGGGATAGCCAACATCAAAGACATGGATATCTGGATATGTGTGTTGTCTGTATGTGGAGGCCCTGCCTCATTGGTCTACATGGAACACTACCAGAGACCTAGATCCTAATAAAGTTCTATGTCATCGGATTTTTAAGTTCACACACTAAAGAAAGAAACACGACCACAAACTGTTTAATCTGTATATGGGTGAAGAATGCTCACATGTCCTATCCCTGTACAAATGAGGCAAAACTGAGCTCTCCCACACTGGGATTGTGAAGTGTGCTCCCACTGGTGGTGATAACTGGAGGCTGATTCACCTACATCTTTTCTCCCATTCCATCTTGGGGCTATTTCCTTGACTGGGTGGCTGCCAAGATTAACAGTATGAACAAGACTGGTCTGGTGAGGGGGAAGGGGGACAAGTAAAAGGTCATCATCCATTGAGCAGCAGGTTTGGAAGTGCATGGAAGTGGAGTTCCTAATCCTGACCAGAGGATCAGGAAGGTCACTCAGGAAAGTGATGAGCTGAGGTGGGAGTAGGAAGCCAGCAGCCTCACCAATGGGAAAAGTGTGCCAGGAATGTGTGAGTTTCAGTGAGGAAAGCATGGTGTGCTCAGGAATCAGGAAGGTGGGTGTGACAGATCACGGGGTATGTGAGGGGAGTGATGAACAGTGAGGAGAGACAGTAAGGAATTGGGCTTGATGCTACCATAACGGTTACTAATAGAAGTTCATACTCCTATAGGATCACTGCAGACCAGGTCCCACTCTGAATTAACTCACACAACCCTTAGAACATGCCTTTTGTTAGTGTCCTCAATTATAGGAGAGCATACTGAGGCATAGAGAGGTTTAGTTGATGTGCTTAGTGTCATGGGATTTGTAAGTGTCAGAGCCAGGAGCCTCAAGGGTCTGGCTCCAGAGGCCGTGCTCTCACTTATTACATTGTAGGACCTCTCTGTAAAGCCAATAGCAATGGAAACCATTGGAGGGTGTTAGGCAGAGGAGCGACACAACAGGACTTGTATTTTAGAAAGTGCATCCTGGTTTTAGCAAGAAGAACTGATTGGAACAGAGACCAGACACACACCCCTCCCATACACACACAGACCCAAATCCTCTGCCACCCAGCAGTACAGTGTGTAATAACTGTTCCACAAATGCCGTGGATATTTCTAGTCTGCTTCTGGTGAGACAGACTTCAGTCAAACTCTGCTCCGCATACATCACAACAGCAGTCAAGAACTCCATGTTTCAGTTGGTGAGATGGTAACTGATCCCTGGATAAGAAAGTGGCTGATGGTCCCTTATACCAGGACAGTGCCACAAAGGTTTAGTACTCAGGGCCCATCCTCAGCTGCAGCTCAGCTTTGGAAATGATAGCCCTTGACAAAGACCCTAATTCTCCTCTGGAAGCTGGAAGATCAGCTAAGGAGAGGCTGGGAGGCTGGGAAAGGAGAGAAATGGGGACTGAGGGAAATCTGTGAAGGGGAAGCTGAGGTCTGCTCCCCCATCTTCAAGTGGTCCCAGTGGCTCAGCACAGCACCACAGACTTTATTCGGACCAGTGTCAGGAAGTCACCCAAGTGTGGTTCGTAGAAGAGAGGGGAAAGAACAGGTAAATGCCGCAGTTCTTCCTTTCTATTGATCACAACAGAAATTAGGTCCCTTAAGATTGAACAGCAACTCCCCTCCAACATATGCCATGTGTGCACTCACGCACACACAGACACACACACACACAGACACACACACACACACACAAGTGCTTATTTCAGTGGCCAGTGAAATGTCCTGCACCATAACCTTGAAAACACTGCTGAATTCCTGCCTTTATTGATGTTTTTCTCACATCTTAAAGGCCAAATCAAATCTAAGCTCCAAGCAGAATAGTGCCCTCACTGGTTTAAGAAGAAAACAGTGTGATGATTGTTTCTTACTGAATTTTGACTTAGATCCATTATTCGTACAAAACAACTTAGAGTGTATTACCTCAGCAAATAGATGATTCATTTGAAAAACAGTGATTGACCATCTGCTGTGTGCTGAGCCCTGGGGATTATAAAATAAAAAAGATACAAATTCCTGACTGAGTTTACAGCACAGTGGATTCTCCCCCTTCTCCTTGTACACATAAAATAATAAAGGCTAAAATAGAATAGCAACTGCATTTCAACCAAAGGTCTATTTGCTAGGCACTTTTTTTTTGCCTGACATCTTCTAAAGAGTAGGCAAGTCATAAAATAGTCTACAAGATCACAGGACTGAGATCCAGTGACAGGAAGTGAAGAGAACACTGCCAATCCCAGGTTTTAACTGGCCACGGCCCCTCACTCACCACCCCACCTTTAACATCTTGGCTTGTTACTTGAGACAACAGTTGTTAATGCAGAACTTGAATAGGGAGCCCCAATTAGTCAAAGGCCCACTCAGAGTCAACCAGTGACTGAATATTTTGGTCTTGAAATACCATGGCCAAATGAACATGGCCCACCTGGACCCATTTTCTCCCCAGAAGCCCCCTAGTTAGGCCTATGTTTAAAGAGTAGTTCCCTCTTGGGGCACCTGGGTGGCTGAGTGTGTTGAGTGTCCAACTCTTGATCTTGGCTCAGGTCATGATCTCATAGTTTGTGGGTTCAGGCCCCACATCAGGAGCTGTGCTGGCAGCTCAGAGCCTGGAGCCTGCTTGGGATTCTCTCTCTCTCTCTCTCTCTCTCTCTCTCTCTCTCTCTCAAAATAAATACATAAAACTTTTTTAAAAAATATGTCCGTTCCCTCTTGCCAGAACTGGAAAATTCAGGGAACTGAACTCATGGAGTAATCCTACATAACAGCAACAATCAGTCTTGTTGGTTATTTGGAAACAATGAATTGGAAGTTCTGACTTCAAACTTACTGAATTATTAAAAGTTTGGGGCTCCCTCTAGCTTCTAGGCAAATGAAAGCCCTTCTGTCCCAGAATTTTGTAGGCCTCACAGCTATCTCGCAAAAAAAAAAACTTAGACACTTACTTTTGTACTGTTGTTGGCAGGTGGTGACCTACTTGGCAGGCTGTGGCCTGCAGAGCTGCCCCATGCTTCTAGCCAAAGGGTACCCTGATGTCGGCTGGAACCCCATTGAAGGGGAACGCTACCTGTCCTTCCTGAGGTTTGCCGTCTTTGTGAACAGTGAGTCCCAAATTTTTCATGCCTTTCAGCCCTAGGATAGCATAAACTTGGGTACATGCAAGGAAAGAGAGATCCTTTGCATTTCTCCCTGTCTATAAATAGGATAGATTCTACAGGTGGCAGGGGACAGAGCAATCTCAGGCCAGACAGGGATCAAGAGCAGCATCCGGTGAACAGTGTACTGAGCTCCAGCACCAGATCCAGCAAGAAAATCAAGGCAGGGGCGCCTGGGTGGCTCAGTCGGTTAAGCGTCCAAGTTTGGTTCAGGTCATGATCTCACCGTTTGTGGGTTTGAGCCCCATATTGGGCTCTGTGCTGACAGCTCAGAGCCTGGAGCCTGCTTCAGATTCTGCGTCTCCCTCTCTCTCTGCCCCTCCCCCACTCGTGCTCTGTCTCTCTCTATATCAAAAATAAATTTTTAAAAAAATAAAGGAAAAAAAATCAAGGCAGAGCTTGCCTTGTCACTGCTTGATACCTCTTCCATCAGTAAAAGAGGGGATTGTTAATAGCTTCATCTCACGTATTTCACAAAGCCAAACTCAGATGTGCCTCCAGATCCTGAGACTGTTGGATGAATGGGTGCATACATGCATAAAAATTAGAAACAACTGAGTCACTATAAAAGGTAGCTCAACTCCCAGGAGAAAAAAAACATTTCTGTGGCAATCCTAAATATTATCTTCTCATACAAGTTACTTCCCATTTATAATGAATTCCAAGTCCACAATAACTCTTTAGTTCCCTGAGTAAAATGTACTGAATCTTGTGTAAAATTTAAGTGAGCTACTTTCTTGAAAATGTACCTTGTGTCCCAAGACTTTGTTCTAATACCAATTCATTTATATTCACATTTGAATTATGATCCTTCTCCATTCTCCCTGTTTGGAGTTCCAGGCTAACAAATTCAGCTTGGCTAATTATGTGATTGCAAAGAGGGATTACAGCTAACAAGCAATCACTCCAAATGTTCTAGGTATAAGAGTTTATTTCAAAATATAGTGACATAATGTGATCATTGTATTCCCATGTGCTTTTCTTGTCTCCCTTCATCCCCGCCCCACCTGCTTATTTTCCTAGACTGTAATACACTCTACTCTTAATATTTGAATGATTTCCATTGTCCTGGCTTTCCCCCTGGGTCTCATCCAGTCAGATGCTTGATCACTGGTCTTCTGCTGCTCTCTGTGTGCTGTTTAGTGTCCCTAGCTGTTCATCACCATCATTGCTGAATTCTATTTTCTTTGAGGCCAGTCAGCGTATCCTCTAATAATCTGTTCCACTTTCTATCCAAATCTATCCAGTTCTGGACCACATGTCCAGAATTAATTCAGAGGTACTCTGGTAATAGGGAAAAGTTTTAATTGTATTTTAAGGATTCATAAATCTCCCTCAATTATCTCAGTAGACTGTATGACAAACCAAATCAAGGCAGGGCTTGTTTATGCATCTTGGCCATCTTCGCACTATCAAGAGCTTTATGAGTCATGTAGTGGGACTGTCTACATAGGTTATGAAAGTAAAGGAATCCACTGGCTATGCACCTGTCTAGATTGCCCGAAGTCCAACACCGACGTATGCTGGTTACATATGACCAGATTGGGACTGAATAGATCACAGATCTGTAGTTGAAATGGTGGGAGTAGACTGTCACGGGGGAAAGCCTGAAAAAGAGAGAGATGGAGCATATGAGAAAGAAAAAGTTAGAATCTTACTAAATTCTTAAAGAAGGAGAAAGAGTGCTTTAAGCACAGCCGAGTGATATGGAAGACTTTGGGCCGGAGAATGGAGTGGCTGATGTGCAAATATAGCTCTATCACTTACTAGCTTTGCAAATTTAGGCAAGTTACAAAAACTTTCCTAGCTTAAATGTTTTTGTGTATGTTAAGTAGAGATAACAATAGTATATACCTCACAGAGCTGTTGCAAGCCTTAAATGAAATAATCCATGGAAAACGTAGACTAGCACAGTGCCAGAAATGTACTAAGCCTGCAGTCATGTTAGTTGTCATTGTTGTTTATGATCCTTACGAGAGTATTAGGGCATTTGAAATGGAAAGACTCTCATAAATCGATTTGTTGGGGACCTCAAAGCCCTTTGTAAGTTTTTATGTCTAAAAGGTGATTAGAAAGGATTTCCCAGCCCTTTTGTGGCGTCTACCAAGCAGTGAAAGATAAAGGTCTTATAGGCGATCATGATAGATGATGAGAGTGATCATGATAGGTACTGGTGGGTGGTGAGAGGTGGTGATGTTGGATGATGGTGATGATAGTGTGTAGTGGTTGGTAATATTGATGGGGAGATATGATGGTTGAGTCGTGGTCATAGCAGGTTTGGGGGTCATTGAGGTGGGTGGTGGTTAATTAGAGGTGCGGTGATGGTTATAGGTAGTGATGAGTGATGGCGGGGTGATGTTAATGGGTCATGTGGGATGTGATGGTTGGGTGGTGGATTCTCCTAGTGGATATAGGGGTTACTGTGGTGGGTGGCAGTGAGTGATGATAGAGCTGGTGAGGATGATGGTGGTGATGATAGCAGCTAATGTTACTGAGCATTTACCATGTACCAGGCACTGTTCAAAACACCTTGGGGTGGGGGCACCTGGGTAGCTCAGTTGGTTAAGCATCTAACTTTAGCTCAGGTCATGATCTCATGGTTCATGAGTTCAAGCCCTGCATCCGGCTGTCTGCTGTCAGCACAGAGCCTGCTTCTGATTCTCCGTCCCCCTCTCTCTGTTCCTTCCCCTTTTCGCGCTCTCTTTCTCTCTCTCACTCTCTCACATACTATCTCTCTCTCTCTCTCTCTCTCTCTCTCTTTCTCTCTGTTCCTCAAAATAAATAACTTAAAAAAAATGAGATGTGTTAACTTACATACATACTACAAAAAACTAAGGAGATAGGTACATTGATCTTCCTCATTTTATAGAGAAAGACCCAGTTGCTTAGAAGGATTAAGTGCCTTGTCCAGAATCACACAGCTAGTAGGATGTAAAGCAGGATTTGAAGTAGGATTTGAAGTAGAGCAGTTTGGCCCAAGAGGCCAAACATTACTCAAATATTGTGCAATATTGTCTTGATAGTGTAGTCTTTCTAATGAATGAATAAGGAGAAAAAGCATTTTCTCCTTTGAGATGTTCAAAAATTGTGGCATTATTTAATTACTGTTTGGCACTAATGTTTTAAAAAAAAATTTTTAAGCCAAATCAAAAGATCTTGCTATATCAAAATGATAGAATTGGAAAATTCTAACATTATTTTACTAGTCTCTCTTAATGTTTGATTTAAATCTTTTAAACAAGATTTGTCTTTCGAAGAACTTCCTAATGCTATAATTTTCTGCATTTTTATTAGCTTGCTCAGAAGCCTTGAGTTGTGTTTTACTCTGAGAGTAATGAAGTTGAGAGGCTTATATTTACCCAGCAGTTGTAAACTTTATAACCAGTCGAGACATAGATGTGTCTAGGTATCTGATTAATCCCTTCCTAATGTAGATTCTAAGAAGAAGGAAGATGTCTTACCAATTCACAAGAAGAAGGAAAAAGTTATTTTGTGCTTTTTCTTTGAGCCCTTAGAGTATTTTAATGATATCTTCCTCAGGCTATAAACTTAGTTGCAAGCGACACACTATTCCTAGCTGTGCTGAATATTTCCCTAGGCAGATTTGTCATCAGTGACCATAACTTGGGTATCCGTTATGTGACATGTAATGTATATGTGAGGGGCTGTGAGATGTGATAAGAGACATGCACTAAAAGCCCTGATGTCATAAAGCAGGAAACAGAGCAAACCTAAGTAGAATTATCAGAAATGTACATGGAATAATGAGTAAGACCTTGTAATCAACCATACATGCCTACATAGTGACACATGTGACTACTGGCATGCCAAAAATGACAATGCTTATTGGAATCTGGTAGGAATACCTGGGGGAAAGGGCAAGTGTTGAACAACATCTTAGGGAAACAAATGGACATAGTTTAACAGAGTAGTGTGGAGAGAGCATACTGACAGGCCCTTGATCTAGGAGACATGAATCTTTTAGTATATATCAATTATATCTCAATAAAGCTGGAAAAAATTTTTAGAGTCAAAAGCACCAAGTAGCATGGTACCTTTTAAGGACACAGTAGATATAGATACTTAAAAGGATCAGCCAGTTCATTTCCATCCATGTATTTATGTTATTAGAGTCAGAAAGGATGTAATAACCACTCTTAAGTGTGATTGGTACTAAAGACCAGGGATAGTTAGGATTAAAATGTGTTAGACAGTGTTCTTATGCTCACATTTGTAATACAGTTGGAAAGAGTCAGCAAACTTTTGAAAAATTAGCCAATAGTAAAAGATTTAAATAACAGTTTAAGACAGTTATAAACAACATCACAATGTTCTACTCAGGAGACATGTAAGGCTATTGTTGTGAGAGAACATAGAATATGGGGTACAAATGAGATACGGCTAGTGGAGGTTAGGTACTTAACGTCTGAGTTATAGCTTCTCACCAATTATAAGGCATGTAGAATCTCTTATACCCCACCTTCTTCATTCTCCCAATGGACCTTCATGAATCTCTGTGCCTGAGAAGAAGGAAATTGGGGTCAGGATTGGCTTGTAGTGACAAAGACAAGGAAATGTGACTCCATCGGTAAAAACACAAAGTGAAATTATGAAAGCCCAGAGATAGATAGTCAAAACGACACAAGTAGTAGAAAGTAAATTATATAAAGAAGCCCATGGCAAATGAATGCTCAGAGCACTGAAGTGAGAAAATCTGACTGGGGTGAAAAGCTGGCTTTGTTATTTTCATGCTAAATAAATTATTCAGCATTTCTCCTCCACTGCTGCCTATGGGATCCCAGCAGTGGTGTTGGCTGACCGTTTGGCATGAGCCCAAAAGTCCCGAGTTCATATGTATCTGGATTCTTTGTCAATCATTTTCTTAGTAACGATGGTAAATGAAGCTTGATACCTACATAATATTGTCGATTTTAACTGAAATAGTGAAGCCAGACAAAAACTGCATCATCAACATTATTGCCACAAAATGTCAGTATTATGATCCTGATACCTATCACAAATTGATTTTCATCAACTCGGTGAGAATGCCCATATTTAACAGGTGGACTCTATTCTGTTAGAGCGCACCTCGATTCTAACTCCAGGTTTCAGTCTCAGGCAAATTTTATTTAATGTCTTTTATGAAAAAGCCATGTAGATCCAAACTCTAGATATATGGGCAACATTTTAGCATGATTCTGGAATTAAATCCCAGTCTCCAAAATTTCTGGACTACTATGCCAGTCCACCCTGCAGGATTTTCATTCAGTCACTTGGCTCACTATCCCCCAAATGTACATTTCCATCCTTTTTCTTTTCCCTGAGCCCCAGACTTGTGTAACCTGCTACCTACTTGATATTTCTACTTGAAGGTTGAAGAGGCATTTCAAATTTTGTACACCTTAAGACTTAATTTGTATATCTGCCCTAAACTTGTTCTCTTAGATTCCCCATCTCCCTAGCTAGCACTACTAAGTTTGCAGATAGTCAAAACTCTTCGGTGGCATCTTTAATTCAGACTTTTTCCTTATCCCCACATTCAATCCACTTAAAGTGCTATAATTCAATGTCTAAATGTTACCTGAAAGCCGTCGACTGATTTCTTTCCATCTACACTGGCTAAATCCTACTCCAAGCTATCATTGTCTTCCACCTGGACCGATTCAGCTGCATGGGAACTGATTTCCCTGTTTCTACTCTTACCCTGTATTAATTGGCCTCTGCTGCATAACAAATAACTTTATAATCTCAGTGGCATAAAATAACAAGCATTTCTTTCTTTCTCACCTATCTTCAAGATATTTGGGGAGCTCAGCTGCAGGTATATTGACCAGCTAGAGTTTCTCTGTTCCACTCTTCTCATTCTGGGGTCCAGGCTTGACCATCTTCTACACTACTTGTCCACTGCTCCTGGATCAGTGACTAGCAAGTAATGTGGGCTTACTGAATGGTTGAATTAATGACCACATGGGAAAACAGTTCCTCATTTGCTCTCTGTGCTGCCACAGTAGGTTATTGACATATCCCTAGCTCCTCCCTCCACAGGTTAGAAAGCCCTAAGGAGGAAATCGTATATCTTAAACGCGTGACTTGGTTCATGCAAGTTGCTGACAATTATATTAAAGTTGGCACTTAAAATAAAAAGGTATTGGGTCTTGGTCATTGCCCCTACCTTCTGATACTCTAATACACTCTAGATGGATTCATGCTAGGCCTCCAGTGCTGTTTCTTCCTCCAGTAGGACTTGATTAAGGATATGTTCTTTACCTTAAGACTATGAAATCTGATGAAATGAGCAACCCAGGTGCTTGTAAACAAGGGCTGATAGTTGATCTGGTAATACAGTAATGGATAGGGACCCCCAACTTTCCATCCAGTCATTTCAAGTCTCTGCCTTGAGTCTCAATGGAGTCTATTCATTTATTCAAAAATATTTTTGAATGCCTATTATATGTCAGATGTTAAAAGATGCCTGAGCATACAGGGTTAGCTAATGCAGACATAAGGCTCTGTTCTTATTAAACAGACAGTCTGGTGAGAAAAACAGACACAAACCAATACAAACAATTCATTAATAATACTTGTGTTCAATGATTACAGGAAGAGGCAGGGTATTTGAGAAAACCAGGTCCTCTAGGGCTTCCAAGGATAAAGTGGAGCTACCCTAGGTCAAGGGTTTATGTTAGGGTAATGGGAAGGAAGAAGGCATTCCAGGCAAAGGAACTTGCAACTTGAAACAAGGACTGTAGTTAGAATATTGAGAATAAGAAAAATCGGTAGGCTATAGGTAAAATCATAGCGTCACTACGAATCATCCCTGTGTTGAGAATGACGGCTTCAGGGTCAAATAGAGGGAGAATCACAGCCATTTCCATCCAACTTCTCAGGAATGTTGAAAAGAAGGTAGCAATATAAAGACAGTATGAAGAGCCTTTGAAGAAAGACACTGAGAACATTCACACAGTTATTAAGCTCATTACTCATTTTGGAACTCAAGCAAAAACATTGTTTAAGCCCCTGGGCAAAACTAGTTTACCTCAGGTCTCTTGCTGCCTAAAAAAATGCCCTCAGGGTCAGTATTCAGCTTCCCCACAGTGGATTTGTTTGGCAGTCCAGTTTGCTGAGCCACAGATAATTAGGAATAGAATATTCTCTCTCCTAATTATGCCATCTCCTCTACCTTGTGAAGCCATTGGAAAGTCTCTTCCTTGGTCCTCTCTCCAATTAGCAGCAATGGTTGCTCACAGTTCCTTCCTTTTGCAGGTTCCTCTATGCATCTCCCACAGATATCTACAATTCAGTAATCAAGGGATGGCCTCCTGGGTCAGTTGTAGCAGCTCACCCGATTAGCTTAGATCTGAGGATGTGAGATTCAAATAAAATAAAGTTAATCTGGCGAATGAATTTCAGTAGCAAGCTCAATATAGAACCCATAGTCTTGGGGCACCTGGGTGGCTCAGTCGGTTAAGCGTCAGACTTCGGCTCAGGTCATGATCTCGCGGTTTATGTGCTTGAGCCCCGTGTCAGGCTCTGTGCTGACAGCTCAGAGCCTGGAGCCTGCTTCAGATTCTGTGTCTCCCTCTCTCTCTGCCCCTCCCCTGCTCACACTCTGTCTCTCTGTCTCAAAAATAAATAAACATTAAAAAAAAAAGAACCCATAGTCTTAGTTTTTCACATTTCCTTGCACATGGTGGTCCATGTCCCAACTAACTCCATGATGCTGATCACAGTGGGAAGAGCTAGGTTGATTTCAGCATGCTGATAAAGACCATGGCTGACCCACAAGTGTTTCCATCCTGAGAACTGAAAGACTCACAGTATGATATTTAAATAAGTTTGAATAACAGGATTGGTGTTTTTGGCCATTTTTGACACATAAAATTTTAAAGTTTTAGCTTCATTTTTCTTATAATGAAAAATGACAACTAGGAATGTGGATATATATGCCACCTGATAAATTATAGAGGCCAACATTTGAAAGTAGCTAGCTGTGAGTTATATCTGTAATTAAGATGATTTGCTCTCAAATATGTTGATTTTCCTGGTGCTTTTCTTTGAGGGCCCCTCCTGTATCCTGTATTAAACTGTATCAAATATAAATGCTAGGTTTGACTGATAGCTGACTCATAGGAAAACATGGCCTTCGGATTAGTATCATTGTTTTTATCTTCCACAAATTGCTCAACATTGCTCAACATCTCCTTGGTTTCTCTCCATTGATGCTTTCCACCATACCATTACCGTGATTATTGTGCCCTTTTAGTGTCTTCTGAGAATTTTCTTCACATGGATTCTGGTTTAATAAGATCAAATTCTTTTTTATATATTAGATGGAACTTAGAGGAAAGTCTCTTTATAAGAATTTTAGTCTTTTGAAGGATTGAGCTATAAAAGAGTGAATGCATGCCAATGGACTGTTTAAATACAGTTTAATGAAAACTTTCTGAATTCAGTTACACGGTCCTAAAACTTACATGGTATATGTTTATAATCTTGAATTTTACCTGTAGTTTAGACAGTTGGATGATAAGAGGATGTCAGCAGGCCAAGCTCTAGGCTAGAACTATGGCTATGTTGTAGGGTACGCTCTCCAGGGCCATGAGTCACATCAAGTGTGTTCAGGTGTGAGTTCGTATGAGTGCTGAGTACAAGCTAATTTGAAGCACTGAGACAGCAAGCTCAGCCCCTTTGATTCTCTGGACATGATGGAGAAATTTCTGCATTTGAGGTTAGACTAATAGATTGACTCTAAAAAGCTAGAAGTTGCATGAATATCTCAACAGGGAAGTGAGACCCAAGGAGATTGTGCAGCACACATACTTCCACAGTGATTTTCTAAAAAGCTGGAATAAAAAGCCAGGGCTTCTGAGTTCCCATTCTAATGCTCTGCTTACAACATCCGAAGTTGATTCTTAAAAGTTTTCATTAATCAGATCCCCTGCATTAGTTTTAAAATATGGCTCTGAATTCTTCAGTGCATCTCCCTCCAAAAGATGGAGACTGATTCTTCTCCCTTTGAGTGAGAGCTGGCCTCAGTGAGTCACTTCCAATGAATAGGACATGGCAAAAGTGACAGTATGTGACAGGGTTGTAAAAGGCATCGCGGCTTCTGCCTTACTCTCTTGAATCATTTCCTCTGTGGGAAGCCAGCTGGCGTGTTGTGAGAACACTCAAGCAGCCCCATGGAGAGGTCACATGGTAAGGAGCTGAGGCCTCCTGCCAGCAGCTGTGTGTGTGTGTGTGTGTGTGTGTGTGTGTGTGTGCACGTGTGCTCATGGAAGCCAATACTCCATGCCCAGTCAAGCCTTCACTGGACTGCAGTGCTGGCTGACATTTTGATAGCATCCTCATGAGAGATCCCATGCCAGGACCACCTAGCTCAGTCACTCCCGAACTCCTGACCTACAGAAACTATGAGGTAATAAATAGTTACTGTCTTAGCCTACTAAGACTTGAAGTAATTTTATGCAAGAATAAATAATTAACATGGCAGTGTATCAAGAGGCAACCTCTGTTCTAGAGCTCAGTCCTCTGAGAATATCTGATGATCTCGTAGAAAATTTTTTCATAAGCCTTCATCCAACACACAACATCAAACAAGTCTTTTTGCAGTCTTAGCCCAAGGATAAATTCTCAACACAAATTGAGATTTCATCTGAGGCCAAAAATGTGTTTCATGAAGTTGTTGGAACAAGTTGCAAAAATGCTTTTGGTGCCAAGTATTCTCTCTGAGGGGCACCGGCTGACCCCCCCTCCCTTACGTGTTCCAGTTCCCCTGCTTAATCACTGCCTCCAGAAATGTGCCCTGTCTCGGTGGTCTGTGTTCTTCCAAAGAGAAATACCAGCAGAATACAAGTCTCCAACCTGCAGCTTCCCACAGAGATACTTAGTAATAACCAAGACAGCTTTATCAAGCTGGATAAATAATTTCAGAAATGTCCTGACGTCCATCCACACAAACTTGGTTGTTCTGAGGTACGTGTTTACAGTCCGTGAGAATACAGTTCAGGAGCTCCCAGGTCATTTCCCTGGATGTTAATTGAGGCACATCAGCTGAAGTTACCATTTTACCTCTTCTGGAGGAAGGAAGGAGGTACGTTTTAGCAGCCTCTCATGGAGTTAGTAAAGCTGTCAGGTTCTTTGTCCTGTGTCACTTGTGACCTAATCAGTCATCTGTGGAAACTTGCTTTCTGAGGATCAAAATAGTAGTGAAAGAATCACAGTACAAAAATCCCAAACTTAAAACTCAGATTTGGTTCTATAATGGTTAATCTTAATACTTCAGAAAACAGATTTTTGACCTAATTTATCAAAGCTTCCCTTTCTCTCCATCAGTAGTACCTCCTCATGTTAAGAATAAGTGACAAACTCAATCTAATACTGTTCTTCTAACCTCATCAATTAGAAATAAACCCTGGGGTTGTCCCTTCTACCAAAAAGGAAATAATGCCCCTTTTCCTTAGGTGAAAGTGTGGAAGAAAATGCTAGCGTCGTGGTCAAGCTGCTCATCAGACGCCCAGAGTGCTTTGGCCCAGCCTTGCGAGGTGAAGGAGGAAATGGTCTACTGGCAGCCATGCAGGGTGCCATTAAAATCTCTGAGAACCCAGCTCTTGACCTCCCCTCTCAGGGATATAAGAGAGAAGTGTAAGTGAATGGAATTGCCTTCTGGGACTGATACAATTGGTGAGCTCCCAAATACTGTCAGTACGTGGATTATTAAGGAAGTGTCGATAGATTCTCCCTAGTGGGGAAAGCACAGGCTTGTTACAGTTGTAGTTGAAACCTTTTAAATCACTTTGTCAAGTGATTTAAGCACAATCACATGTGCTTGCAAGATAGCAAGCACATTGCTATCTTGACTCTTCCGGTAAGCCTAGTGATCAGGAGCCCCTTCCCCGTCCCTTGCTTGTCTCCTCTTCCATACTCTCCTACACCACCTGGCAGATCCAGCTGTCTACAAGCTCTTTCAGCCACCACTGTGCCTCCCTTACAGCATCACTACAGGAAGAAGCTGCAGAAACTAAAGCCTGGACTGACCAAGGTTATGGCCATTGTCTCACTCCAGCCCATTCCCTTCAGTATCTAAACCTCAGTGAGTAAGGACCTCACTTTTAAAAAGAGGCAGTACTCTCTGCTTTCCCTTCTGAAAGTGTTTTGATTTGATTCCTTAGGTAAAAAAGAGAGCTGCATGGGGCACCTGGGTGGCTCAGTCATTTAAATGCCTGACTCTTGATTTCAACTCATGTCATGATCTCACAGTTCATGAATTTGAGCCCCACGTCAGGCTCTGCGCTGACAGCAGGAAGCCTGTCCCTCTCTCTCTTTCCCTCCCCATCCTCTGTCTCGCCCCCCATTTCTCTCTCTCAAAATAAATAAATAAGTTTTTTAAAAAAGAAGAGAGAGCTGCAAAATGTGAAAAATTATAGCATCAATAATCCCGGTATTTAAAGGTTCAGAATGTAGTTGGTGGATTGGTGGACTGTCCTTTCTGTGTGTATTGGAACCAGTTCCCTTTCCTTTACTATAGCCTCTATATTAGACCCCAGAATCTAGAGAATGGGTATAACCCCACAAGGGTACCTGTCTAGGCAGTTGGGGGTTGTTTGTGTGTTTATTGTTATTTATTCTGGTAGTTATCTAGTAGAACTAGAAAGAACCCAAAACATCAGCTGCTCCATCTTCCTTATGTAGCATGAGAAAAAACTGAGGCCAGGGTCATACAGCTTGTTAGCAACAAAGCTAGGGCATGGGCTTACCCTTCCTGAGTCCTTTTTCCAATATGCTTTCCACACACATTCAGGGAGGGGGGAACGAAGGGTTTGTGGGAGCTTTGGGAAATCCTGCGCCACTCCACCCATCTGCAGGCTCAGCTCATGTCAGTACTTAGACCTTAAAGTTCAGAGGATCGTAGGAATTCCATGGACAAATATTTGGATCCTTTGAGCTTACTGAGTAAAACTACATTGTTGGGAGGGAAGGTGTCCAAGAGAAAGGATATGTGATGCTTAGAATGAGCAGAGTGTTTCCATGTCCTGCAGCTCATGTCCAATAACACGGCCACACCTGCCAGGCTTCCTCACCCCTCCCCCATGTTGGTTCTCTCTCTGCAGCACGGAGGACAGTGAAGATGAAGAAGAGATCGTGCACATGGGCAATGCAATTATGTCTTTTTATTCAGCCCTTATAGATCTCCTGGGCCGCTGTGCTCCTGAAATGCACGTGAGTTCCCACCGGGCAACTTTGAGGGGCTTGAGTGAAAGAGCACTAGAGATTTCCTAAACGTAATTTCTTCTTCAGTCTCTGGCATTTGCTAACACACCTTTCTCTCAGTTCCTTTTATTTTTTTTCTCTCAGTTCCTTTTAGCTACTAGAGTAGTTTCCACCTCTCGTAGCTGATTCCGCACGCTTCTAAGGAATGATTTCTGAGCAAGTCCCTGTGTTGTGTGATTTCTCTGTGGCACTAAGGGCACATCCTTGACATATTCTGTCTTAGAAGCCCCCCAAAATTATGTTTCCATTCCCTCAATTTGGCCAGAATGTGACCAGCTTGATTTTTGACTGTGGCCATTGGGGCACTCCACATGGAAAATCCTCTTTTCCCAACGTCCATGGCATTAGGCACTAGGAAGGCAGTCTCTTTCCATGGCTCATGTTTGATTATTTCCCAGAGGTAAGCTTTGCAGGCATTTGGGGAAAAAATAGATGGTTCTATTTTTATGGGATGCCTTTTCAGGCTTCCAGTTCTGACCTATAAAGTTATGTTCCTCCTCTTCCCTTTTCACCTCTGCTCAGGTCTGAGAGAGAGTGACCTTATTTCACATAAGGCCTCACATCATTGGGGAGGGAGGAAATAATTCCTTTTTATGTCAAAATAGAAAAGTTTAAAAATTTTTAATTAAAAAATGTACTTGGTCATTTCTTCAAAGAACTGTATGATTTGCTCATTCAAGGCTCTGGTGCCTGCCTGTCTCTTCCTGCCCCGCTCACTGCATTTGGACTAAGCCAGGATATCTCTCAAATGTGCTTTGCAATGCAGATTGGGTTGATATAAACAGTGGTATATAGTATTGACGAGATTGTATATTTGGTCATTGACAAGTTAATAGTAGATATGTTGTATTTTTTTTTAATTCTTAGGAAAGACAGAACTCATTAAAATAGTGGCTTTCAAACTTTTTGACCAAAAAAAATGGTTTTAGCCATAGTAAGAAATGTAATTGACGTTGCAACCTACTATATATATTCCAGAAACAAAATTTACCCTTACTACAAACACTGCACTCTAACATTTTCTTTTCTATACTAATCTACTTCATGCTTTTTAATGCAGGTCACAACCCCCTAATTTGATTTCACAGCCCACTAATTGGTCTCGACCTATAGATTAGGACACTGCACTAAAGCATCCACTCTTCTCTTTCTTCCAGTACATCATGGTCCTGCCTAAAGCACAATCTAGCCCATTTGCAAATCCATCAGCAAGTGGTTAGGGAAACTATTCCAATATGGAAGAATCTAGGTTAAAAGTACTGTGCATAGGACAAAGTCTAAATCTTGATAAGGGAGCCTGATCAGAATTCTTAACTGAAGATTCTGGTTCCTACTGTGATAAATCAGCCTTATCCACATAAGCCCATCTTTCCATTTCTGTGCCTTTAAAGGGAGCAAGGGAAATTCTAGTGTGTTCTATAGTCTTGGGGCAGGTCTCAACTCCCTCATCACCTGGCATCCTTTGAGAAAGCAAATTCCACAGTTGGCTTTTTCTCAGGAAGACAGCATCATGGGATAGCTAAGCCATCAGAGCCACCCCATCTTGGAAGGGGGTCCTTCCTTCCTTCCTTACTGCCCCTCTAGTTTGACACTTGACACATACCCCTTCTCAGCACTCCTCCCTCGGGCCCGTATTCTATAAGTGGTGGTTGGACGGGGGAGCCATCATCACCGGGGCAGATTCCATCCTGAGCTCATAACAGTTCGGTTTGCAGCTGAGACCCTGTTCCCAGCAGCTTACCCACTGCCCCCGTGTTCGGGAGGGTGTGCACCTGTGCACACTGGTTGGCTCATTCATGATTGTATGGACCAGGTTATCCATCTCGGGATACTCTACTTAAAGACTCACATTCTCTAGGACATTCTCTATACATACCTCTTGCCCACCCCCAGCCCCATCATTAATCAAGCTTTTAGGAAGCTGAAATTCATAAGTAATGTCTATATTTAGCTGAATTCTAAAGTCTGGAATTGTGGCCACAATGTCAACATGTCTGTCATGGCCACTGAGAATCCCGTGTTTTGCAGTCACACTGAAAATCCCCAGCAGCCTGCACATTTACTGCAGAGACTTGATCCCATAACTGCAGAACCGTTGTAATCACAGCAAAGGAATCGAGTGACCTCCTTGTTCAGAGTTATTCCCTCGGCACCTCTTCTAGAAAATCAAGAGAAAGCTCCCTTCTTTCCCCCTGGCCCTAAGTGACTATGGCAATTAGGGAAATACAGAAGTGTACCGACCCCTTAAGGAGAACTGTTTCATTGCCAGAGGTTTGGAGGCGGGGTGGTAAGGGGGTGTGGAAACTTCCTTTATGTCATTCTCCTACCCTTCATTGCAGCTTATCCAGACAGGAAAGGGGGAAGCCATCCGGATCAGGTCAATCCTGCGCTCCCTGGTCCCCACTGAGGACCTGGTTGGGATCATCAGCATCCCCTTGAAGCTGCCTTCCCTGAACAAAGGTAAGAGAAGCAGTTGAAGGCTGAGTTCTGCCAGTCTCCCAGGGGCCACTCATTCAGGGGCCAAACTGTGTATCGGAGCAGTAGGTAGCCTGTCCTTCCAGGTTCCTACGCACAGAGCAGGCAGCACTGGGGAAGGTCGCTCATTTTCTGGCAATGAGGAGTTCTCTCCTCCTGACACCAGCTAGCAGCTCTCTCCTCTGCTCCCCTGTCAGAGACTCCTGTACCTTACACCCCGTGGAGAGGTCCAGTCTAGACCTCACAGTCCTCTGAATGCTCTAACCCTCTGAAAGGAGGCTGATGGAATGGGACCAATGAAAGCTCTCACCTCAGCCTGCCTTCTCCTTTGCCTCAGTGTCCCCAGATTGTGCAGCCTGGTGGGACAGCAGACGGCTAGGGCCTGACTTAGGCTCCCTTCTGCCACACCCCCATGAACCTCATGGCTATGGATATAAAGAGTTTTTCCCCCAGTGCTACTTGCCAGGTAATATTTGGCATTAATCAATGTTAGCTTTGCAAAACCTACACTTTCCCAAAAGGATTCAATTTCTCCATGTCACCACGCCTACTATCCAGGCAGTTTCTTCCTAGCAGATGGAGGAATTAAAAAGATAACATGACTCCAACTATTGCAGTGTTTCCCAAACTGGTGTCCCACAGAATGTTTTGGTAGAAAATATTAATTGATGTACATGTTAAGAAGTTTGGAGTCAAATAAGTTTGGGAAATATTTTGTGATATGTCACATTTTTTCCAGCATAATTGAGCTACAATTAGCCTATACTATTATGTAGGTTTAAGGTATACAGTGTGATTTTGTACATATATATATATATATACATATATATAGTACATATAATATAATATATATATATATTGCAAGTGTTTACCACAATAAGTTTAGTTAACACATCCTTGACCTTACATAATTAACCTTTTTTGTTGTTATATTGAGAGTGTTAAAGCTCTACTCTCACAGCAACTTTCAAGACTACAATACAGTATTGTTAACTGTCATCACCATGCTGTACCATTAGGTCCCAGACTTACTCATCTTATAACTGAAAGTTTGTGCCCTTTGACCAGCATCTGCCCATTTACTCTACCTCCCCCAGCCCTGGTAGTTATCATTCTGCTCTGTTTCTATAATTTCAGTGGTTTTAGATTATACATATAAGTGAGACCATACAATATTTGTCTTTCTCTGACTTATTTCACTTAACATAATGTCCTCAAGGTCCATTCATGTTATTGCCCATGGCAAGATTTCCTTCTTTCTTACAGATGAGTACTATTCGTGTGTGTGTGTGTGTGTGTGTGTGTGTGTGTGTGTTCACATTTTCTTTATCCATTCATCCATCAACAGACACTTGGACTGTTGCCGTGTCTTAGCTGTGGTGAATAATGCCACAACGAACATACAGGTGCAGATATCTCTTTGAGATGATGATTCTATTTTCTTTGGGAATATACCCAGAAGTGGGATTTCTGGGTCTTAGGGTAGTTCTATTTTTAATTTTTTTGAGGAACCTTCATACTCTTTGCCATGGTACCTCCTGCAGAAGTTCACATTCCCACCGACAGTGCACAAGAGTTTCCTTTACTCCACATCCCTGCCAGTATTTTATATTCCCTGTCTTTTTGAAAATAGCCATTCTAACAGGTATGAGGTGATTTGCATTCCCCTGATGATTAGTAATGTTGAGCACCATCTTGTGCACCTGTTGGCCATTTTCATGTCTTCTTTAGAAAAATGTCTTTTCAAGCCCTTTGCCCATTTTTTAAGTCTATTTACCTATTTATTTTGAGAGAGAGAGAGAGAGAGAGAGAGAGAGCACGAGAGGAGAGGGACAGAGGGAGAGGGAGAAAGAAACCCAAGCAACCTCCATGCTGCCAGAGCAGAGCCCAACATAGGGTTCAAACTCATGAAACTGAGACCATGACCAAAGCCGAAACCAAGAGTCTGATGCTCAACCAACTGAACCACCCAGGCACACCTCAAGTCCTTTGTCCATTTTTAAATGGATTATTTAGGGTCTTTTGCTTTTGAGTTCTATGAGTTCCTTATGTATTTTGGATATTAACTTCCTGTCAGATGGTTTGTAAATATTTTCTCCTAGTCTGTAAGTTGCTGTTTCACTTTGTTGGTGGTTTTCTTTGCTGTGCAGAAGTTTTTTACTTTCAGGTAGTCCCACCTGTTGATTTTTGCTTTTGTTGTTTGTGCTGCTGGTGTCCTATCCAAAAGAAATATTTCTAAGATTGAGGTCAAGGAGCTTACCCTTTAGTTTTCTTCCAGGAGCTTTACAGTTTAAGGTCTTCCATTTCCTTAATCCATTTTGAGGTAATTTTTGTGAGTGGTGTAAGATAGGTGTCCAGTTTCATTATTTTGAGTATGAATATCTAGTTTACCCCAACACAATTTTTTGAAGAGACAATCCTTTCCCCATTGAGGATTTTTGGCCTCCTTGTCGAATATTAGTTGACCATATATGCATGGGTTTGTTTCTGGATTGCAACTGTATTCCATTGGTCTATGTGTCTGGAATTTAACCATTTCTTCTAGGTTGTCCAATTTGTTGGTGCATGATTAAGCACAGTAGTCTCTTGTAGTTTTTTATATTTGTGTGGTATTTGTTATGTCTCGTCTTTTGTTTATAGTTTTCTTTACTTCAGCCCTCTTTTTCTTGGTAATTCTAGCTCAATGTTTACCAACTTTATCTTTTCAAAAGTCAGCTATTCGCTTTGTTGATCATTTTTATATCTTTTCCATTCCTTATTTATTTCTGTTACTATCTTTGTTTTATCCTTCCTTATGGTATTAGAGTATTATGTATCTAGCTTATATACTTAGCTGTATTACCAGTGTGTTTTATGTTTTCATGTTATTGTTTAGTATTATTTTATTTCAGCTTGAAGAATTCCTTTCAGGGGTGCCTAGGTGTCTCAGTCAGTTAAGCATCTTATTTTCAATTTTGGTGCAGGTCATGATCTAACAGTTCATGGGATCAAGTCCCACATCAGGCTCTGTGCTGACAGTGTGGAGCCTGCTTGGAATTGTCTCTTTCTCCCTCTCTCTCTCTCTGCCCTTCCCCTTTTTGTACTCTCTCTCCCTCTAAATAAATAAATAAATAAATAAATAAATAAATAAATAAGTGTTTGGGAAAAAACTCCTTTCAGCATTTCTTTTTTTAAATATTTTTTAACATTTATTTATTTTTGAGAGATAGAGTGCAAGCAGGGGAGGGGCAGAGAGAGAGAGAAGGAGACATAGAATCCAAAGCAGGCTCCAGGCTCTGTGCAAGCTGTTAGCACAGAGCCCAATGCAGGGCTCAAAACCACAAACCATGAGACCATGACCTGAGCCAAAGTTAGATGTTCAACCGATTGAGCCACCCAGGCACCCCTCTTTCAGCATTTCTTGTAAGGCAGGTCTAGTAGTGATGAATTTGCCCATTCTTTTTATTCCCCTATTTATTCCCCCTCACTGGATAATGTCAAATGATCCTTCTTTGATTTCATGGATTCTTCTGCTTGGTCCAGTGTGGTGTTGAAGTGCTCTACACAGTGAATTATTTCATTCAATCATTGTGTTCTTCAGCTGCAAAATTTGTGTTTGTTTTTTTATGTTTTCAACCTCTGAGCACCTTGAGAATAATTATTTTGAATTCATTGTCAGGTAATCCATGTGTCTCCATTTCTTGAGAATAATTATTTTAAACTCGTTACCAGGTAATTCTTCTTTAGGGTCAATTACTAGAAGTTGACTGTGTTCCTTTTGTGGTGTCCTGTTTCCCTTCTTTGTTGTGATACCTATAGCCTTGCGTAGATACCTGCACCCTGGAAGAAGCATTTGCCTCTTCCAGACTTCATGGACTGACTTTGGGAAGGGTAGACCTTCACCTGCAGGTGGGACCATGTTAGAGGGTACTGTGACCCCAGATTGAGTGGGACAGGGCACCAAGCACAGGGCTTTGGATCTGGGGTTTGGGGGCCATGAATCTGGGTATCTCAGGCCACTGAGGTCCACCGCACTGGTAATTATGTGGTCCTTGGCAAGTTCTGCTGGAAATCCTCAGTAGCTGCCAGGGCTATTGGGCTCCTCAGCAGTAAAATCCACATCTAACAACCAGGAAGCAGGTCAGGCAGTGGTGGTAGCTGGAGCCAGTGGTGTGTACACACTCTGCTGCAGGGACCGCCGCAGGTGCCTGTGTAGTGCACAAACCAGTTGCAGACACACGTGGAGTGACAGGAGCCAGGGCCAGCAGCAAGTATCAGGGCAAACTGTCTGGGTGCACTAGCACCTGCGGGGACCCTAGCTATCAGCATGCATGCCTATGGCTGCAGGATCTCACCACGGGTGCACAGTAGTAGAAGCCAGTGACAAGATTCAGGCCAATGAGATGCAAGTTCACAGTTGAAGGTGCCAGCTGCAATAAGCCCAGCAGTGCAGGCCACTGGCTGGAGACAAGGCTAGAGCTGGGCCCACATGCAGCCGTGGGGCCCTGGTTGTCCACCTGTACTCCCGTGGCTGCAGGATCTCACCACAGGGGTTTGCATGGCACTAGAGGCCAGTGATGGAAGTCTTCCCAAGTGCACACACAGTGGTGGGTATCAGCTGCAAGGGCCTGGGCTGGCATCTTGGACCAGTACAGCTGCAGAGCCCGGGACTGGCTGCCAATGCAGATCTGGGTTCTGGCATTGAGGGAGATGGAAGTGAGAAGAGACCCAGGTGGCTGGGCATCTGCAAACACAAAGCCTGGGAAACCTGCCAGGATTTCACGGTGGCTATGCTGGATGCTGGTTTCTTCAGTGGCGAGAACTGCTGGGGTCCTCTGCAGAGCAGGTCACTGATGACCACAGTGGCTCCCACTGCCTGGTTGATACAGGTGGCCCTTGCCCTTCTTTCTTTTTCTGAGACATCTCCCTTCACTGGGCTCTAGATGGGGTGGAACTGGAAGATGCCCTTCGTGTAGCTCCCCCAAAGGCTAGAGGAGGTGATTGTTCATCCCATTCTCTTTTCCCAGTGTAGGGAACTCTTTCTAGATGAGGAGCTCCTGCTTGGCCCTGAACAGTGCCAGCCTGGTATGATGCCAGCAAAATGTATCCTTACTTTTTTGTGCAGTGATTCCCAGGTTTTTTGTTCCACTGTTTACCAAAGTTTCTCAGGTTGACTCCTGACCTCTCCCAGTGCTGCTTTTGTCCATGGATAGCTGTCTAATTGTTGATCTTTGTGGGAGACAAAAACTGGGGTCTCCTACTCCTCGATCCTGGTGACATCAAGCTTGAAAATATCTTGCTTATCATGAAGAACATAAGATTATAGAGCCTTTGCAAAAACATATGATAAAATAAATGTTGAACTCAGTATTACCCAAACCTTTTGAGCACAAAACACCTACTAATATCCTCTAAGATTAATGTTCCTCAGAACACAATGTGAGTCTGAGAGATTAATTCAGCCTCTGCCATTCAGATCTGGCTCTCCCTGGTGTTCAGTTGAGGCAGGCAGCTTCTTGTTGGGAAGGTCCCCTTCTCTCCTTTCTTGGCCAGAGCCCTGCACTGATCCCTGGACTGAATGAGGCTCTGGGCTGGATAGCACTAAACCTTTGTGGCTCTCAAAGTAACTTAGGAAGTACAGTATGTAAATATGCTCTGACTTAGCTTGATAATTTAGGGGCTCTTTTTCCTACTTTTTGATGTTAACAAAACATTAGGAGGAAGACTTTTTTCTTTTTTATCCTCTTTTAAATTCCTATCTTCATTCTTCAAGTCAAGCAGTTTTTGTTTTCTTCATGGTATTCCTCACTTCACCTTTGAACTTTTGTATTAAAATAAGATTCGAATTATTGGATGATCTGTTCTCAATTTCACCAAAATCAGATAACACTTTCCAAATACTAAGAGAATATTTCCTCAGTTTTGTGCTATTTATGATGTAATAGCTACAGACAAGACACACTCTTAAATTTAATCTCCCTTACATTTTCTCCCTTCCTTTCTTATGTCTTCAATCAACGAAGCCAAAAAAAAAAAAAAAATCAAGCCCCAGTTCCTGGCATTTGCCCATTTCTGTGGTGTAAGCACTCTCACCGTGGTCCATTTCAAGCTATCAATGTGTGTCACTGAGCTGTGGAGTTGGAAAGAGAATGCACATAGTGCACCATTGTATTGTATTTCCAACATGCAAATAAAATAGATGTAAATAACCTCAAGAATGTAGTTTATAGCAAAATCATTAGGAGGTGATGAGTTTTGAGTATTTGTCACCTAAGTATAATTATTTGTAAATTTCAGTTTTTGATAATGAGTGTGTCTAACAACTGGCTCAAAAAATTCCTGAAATGTGAGCAACGAGCTGTTCCAAGCGAGTAACTGCTGGCTCCAGCACAATACTGGATTCCTATTGCTTGTTAGGAGAACAAGGCGTAGACACACTCTGTGTTTTCTTTGAGTCTGCAGAGATAGAAAAGGGACCATGACGTTCTCTGTGTGTCTTTCAGATGGGTCGGTCAGCGAGCCAGATATGGCAGCCAACTTCTGCCCTGACCACAAGGCACCCATGGTGCTGTTCTTGGATCGTGTTTATGGCATTAAGGATCAAACTTTTCTGCTCCACTTGCTAGAGGTTGGATTTTTACCTGACTTAAGAGCCTCTGCCTCTCTAGATACAGTAAGTGGCTAAAATAAGAAAAACTATTCCCATCATTGTACATTAGTAACATTGGATTTCAAAGTGAATATTTTCTATCTCCTCACTGATTACATGTTTGCAGCCTACTTTAAAGGTGAGAAAATAGAAGCACCAAGAAATAGAAGATCTTAATTTGTTGGGCCAGAGAATTCAATGTTGGTAAACTTGACCTCAAATATTCAACCCAGGTCCTTCTGTTGCAAGTTTCTCGACTGTGGCACTATCTGGTGTGGGGTACATCATGCGCATTATAGGGTATTTAGCACCATCCCTTGGCTTTTACCCACCAGATACCAGTAGCACACCCATAAAACCAATTCTAGATATCATCAAATGTCCCCTAGGGGACAGAATGTCCCTTAGTTGAGAACCAGGGCTTATTGCTTATGAAAAGGTCTGGCTGGCAGCATTATAGGCTGGAAATACTCTTCCCACTCTCCTTAAGTTTCATGCACTGACCATCAAGAAAGATAGTCACCTAGCCAAGCATTTTCGGAGCATTGGGCATGACAAAGTCAAGACCAGAGGCCAAGGCACACCCAAGTTTGAAAGTCAAGGGTGAAGTAGAGTAATCCAACATCAACAGACATCGAAACTGGAGGCCCCAGGAGTTATAAAGCATGGATGCGTGATTCTCCAAGTCAGAAAAAGTACACCAGAAGTCCCGGGTCCAAAGAGAAAAGAACAATTCAATCAGCATAAGTCTAAAAACATCTTGCCAATATAGGGTTGCTTTTTTAGAGAGCCAGAAGATGCAGGTCTTCTTAATCACTCATAAAGTCTCTCAAAGGCTCCACCTAGTGTCCAACGGAGATAGAAGTCTGAGCTTTCTGTGATGGGTGGTCAGCTAGCCAGTACCTTAACTGGGATGGATTCCATTTGAATGGGTTACTCGCAAATGTATAGGATCACCCAGAAATGAGAAGCAATACAAGTTCCAATCCGAATGGGAGCTCCATTTTTATTTTTGGCATGGTGTTAGGAAATGGTATATTCCTGAAGCTGTTAGGGGCATATAATCCTTTTAGATAATTAGAACAATGCTTCCACACTACTTTTGTTTTGAGTTTTTTTCTATAAATTCCTTGATTTAAAAAAAATAGTAATTGTTCTAACCTGTGGGACATTTCCAAGGTTCCTCATCAAAACATTTGATTTTTTTTATAGATCAAGTAAACAGCAAATTCTCTTCTTCCATTTGGTGTTCAAATCGCATGCTTGTCTAGGCACCATCTGCAGCAAAAGAAGTTAAACATTCAGTTCCTCAACACATGCATTTTTATGCATTCTCTTTTGATAACTGTTAAGCCACTGGAATCAAAACTCTTTCCTTCCCCATTGTGACAACTCTGTTTATCAAAATGATAAATGTGAAAGATTTGCTACTTCTTTCAGTATGATTACTGAATCTTCTCGAAGACGAACTTTTGATAATTAATAGGAATGCCCAGAAATGTGTACAGTTCAAGATAGTTTATCATGTTATAACCTATAGAAACTGTGTTACAGATATAATGGCTGTGATAATCATAGGACATAATGACAAGATTTTATCTTTATGGATCTCAACGTCTCTTTTGAAGTTCCTCAGTTTTCAAAGATGGCAGCTAAGAATGCTTTGACCAGGTGTCACTAACTGGGCCTTCCTATTGTCTAGCCTGTCTAAATGAATGAGAAAGAACACTGTGAGTGAGAATTACAGCGGAGTTTTCAAGTGAGTCCTAGGTTTCTATTCCTTGTACTCTTTTCCTATCAAAGTTAGGTTCTCTTTAGTGAATTCCACCCTCGTGCCATTTATCAGATGGTGAATTGCTCACAGTGCTCATAAATTAAATGATGGGGGTCGCTTTTCTTTCTGTAAAATTGTCACAAAACCAGTGGTTTGACAGCTTGCTTGGCCAATAACCACTTACTAATCTCAAAATCACAACAGGACAACTTGTGAGTCTCCACAAGGTGAGAAAAAAGAGCTAAGACATGTTAATAACATAGTAGCTTGGCAGTTGGACTTTGCAAACATGAAGAATGTTGGGTTACACTGGTCGTCGGCTGATTTTAATAGGTTTTAGAATCCCTCTTTGAGGGGAACAGATGTTTGTGGGTCATTTGGAATGAGTTAGGACGAGCCAGCCTTTGCTTTCCTTCTGTTTATATTTTCTTTTAACCTGTTTTTTTTTTTTTCATTTAAAATGCAAAAGAAAAGTAGGTCTGCTGACAAGGGAGGAAGTTGTTCACTCTGCTACTGTGAAACACTGTTCTGCATAAGCTTTCCCACCTGCTAGACAGGAGCTCCATACACAGGGTAAGCTCTGCTCTGTCTTTCCCAGGGAGATTAACCAGTGTCCCACTTCCCTTTCCTAGGTTTCCCTAAGCACCACAGAGGCTGCGCTGGCACTAAATAGGTATCTATGTTCTGCCGTGCTCCCGCTCCTCACAAGATGCGCCCCTCTCTTTGCCGGAGCAGAACACTACACCTCTTTGATCGATTCTACACTACAGACAATATATAGGCTTTCCAAGGGACGTTCCCTCACAAAAGCTCAGAGGGACACCATAGAAGAATGTTTGCTTGCCATTTGCAAGTAAGTACCTCTGCCCATGGTTTTTCCCCTTCATGTTTGCATCCGTGTCAGCTGAGTTTAATTGTGTGATTGAAAAACTGGTGAATCCAGCCTGAGGAAACTGTCAGGCCTTAGCCGTACACCAACCCTCCCCCAGACGTCTCCTCTTAGGATATGCAGGGTTCCCCACTTACCGCAAGTTTGCTGATCACCTCTTCATTGATTCTCATCTCTCACTATGGAGAAATGGGGGGCACAGCTCAGGCTCTTGTCCTGAGAGTTGGTGAACAGAAGATGAGACTGTCTTTCAGGCCTTAGTATTAAGAACTAATTCTTAATATTAAGAACTAATGTTTTGGTTCCAAAGAGCCAGAAGCCACGTTTTCCCTTCTCTAAGTGAGTACACCTTTACACAGAGACCAGATCTATGAGTATGAATCAAAGCACCCACCTGTAAGCCTCACAGAACCTGGGGCAAAGATAAGAAGGAATTTCCAGTCCTTGTGGGGAATTAAGGGCAGTAGTTTTCACTACTGTAATGTTTGAAGCTCCCCAGGTACCTCCATAATGCAGCCCAGATTGAGAACCACTGCTCTAGGATGTCCAAGAGATAGGCCCAGCAGGTGTCCCTGCAGTGGCCAGCTGCATATGGTCCTGATTCTTGTTGAATGAATGGTGTCTAATCACACAAAGCATGGCTATGTATTGGGGGGCTAGGGCTACCTAGAAAAAAATCGATAATTACAATTAGTAATGAATTTTATATCGTAGTTCCAAGATTTAGAGACAAGGCCATTTACTTGCTGTATATTTTTTTACGCGAGGACTTTTTATCACAAGCTCAGCTCTTGGAAAAGTCAGGTGGATGATTTCTATCATCCATCTCCATTCACATGCATCCTCCTTGTAGCATTTCTTTCTGACATTCCGACATTTAACATCCATGGTTAACTTGGCCTCCATGGCTCCTTATGCATCTGTGGTTGGATGTCAGTGGGTCTTAAACTGAACATACATGCTAAATCATGTATATGGGCCCTTTTCTGTGCAGGGAGTTTGGAGGTTCCATTCGGTTTTTATTTTTTATTTATTTTTTTTTGTTTCTTTGTTATGTTTTATTTATTTTTGAGAGCAAGAGAGACAGAGCATGAGTTGGGGAGGGGCAGAGAGAGAGAGGGAGACACAGAATCTGAAACAGGCTCCAGGCACTGAGCTGTTAGCACAGAGCCCGATGCAGCGCTTGAACTCACAGACTGTGAGATCATGGCCTGAACCAAAGTCAGACACTTAACTGACTGAGCCACCCAGGTGCTTCCCACTCAGTTTTTAAAAGACTTGGTAATCTAAAAATAAAAGCTAAATCAATGTTGTTTATCTCTCCTTTCTCTATCTCAGAATTTACTTGTACCAACTACCAAGGCCATGAACTCTTTGATAATTTGATAAATTGATTATAGTATTTGCCTGTTAAAGGAGTTTGGGGGGGGTTGGTTTTTTTGGGGGGCGGGGGGGTTGCGGACAGAGCCTTAACCTAAATAAATGATTCCAATAATGAGGATTTCAGGGAGTGGGTGGTTACTAGTTACTCAGAGGGCCTTAAACTCCCTTGCAATCACACCATAGGTGGCCTCAGATTCCATCTATGCACTGGTCAACTCCAGCTTCATCCTTTGCAGAGTTCAAGGGGACAGTTGGCCCTTAGAGATGGCTGTAAAATCAACTGCCCCTTCTTTCTATTTTATTCTTTGTACATAATCAGTAACTATATTTTGATGGTGCATAGGCCGTAGAACATCTTGGCACCTGGTGACTAGACTTTACCTCAGGGATCTCACTTCATTCGCCCCACATTCCTCTTTTATATTTTAGCTATACAGTTGACCTTTGAATAACACGGGTTTGAATTGTGCAGGTCCACTTGTATGTGGATTTTTTCTGATAAATACAATACTATAAATATATTTTCTCTTATAATTTTGTTAACATTTTCTCTAGCTGCCTTTATTGTAAGAATACAGTATATGATACATAGAACACAAAATACGCGTTAATCAATTGTTTGTGTTATAGCCAGGCTTCCAGACAATAGTAGGTTATTAGTAAGGTTTTGGAGGGAGTCAAAAGTTATATGCTGGAGGGGTCAGCACCCCTAGCTGCCATGTTGTGAAAGGGTCACCTGTCCTCATTTTTTAAAGTGTGTTATCATTGACCATGATTTACCCAAGATCTTGTTTTCGGAGCTAATTGTTCTGAGGCTTAGCTCTGATAAATGGTTATCGATGAATGTTTCTTCTTTCTTCATTCTCTTATCATTTTCTTATCTTTTTATTCTTTCTTTCTTATTTCGTGCTGCAGCCACTTAAGGCCGTCAATGTTACAGCAACTCTTGCGACGTCTTGTCTTTGATGTACCGCAGCTCAACGAATACTGCAAAATGCCTCTTAAGGTAAACCTCTTTATTGCTGCAGAAATACAGTCCACAGCACAGAAACTTGCCTTGCGAAACATGAGGCCTTCACCATTGGGGGAGCAAAATTCAATGAGTTTTACTTTTTTGAGGCTAACAAGATACAACCCACCCTACCACACCCTTTTGTGAATGTCCAGGTTGCAGAGAGTAGATCATTAACTGCGCCAATTTTCTTTAATTGCTTTCCACTGACTACATGTTATTTAGCAGAAGTTAATGAGGGCAACTTGGATTTTGTGCTTTCCTGCCTTAATTATGTTCTCAGAAGGTTTCCAATCTCAAAAAGCTTTGAAGGCCTTGAGATTTTTCATTCAAGTACAGCAACTAAATTGTCCTTTTTCTATTCCATACTGTTTTGTGCCTTTTTTTTCCTATTGAACAAACCGTCTTTTGTGTTTGCTTTTTACTCTCCTCTGTTTTCCTTTATGAATGAAAAGTAGAACCATAGAGCTATTTGTTGTCTCGTTCATGATTTTCTCATAAATTACAATAATTTTATCATGAGCATCTGGGCCTGGGTGGTAGGGCACCACAATCAACTGTCCACCCAAGAGAATGTTTTTTTTTTAACTTTTACCTATGAGGTACCTGCTGTATTTGCATATTCATTGTGTCAGCAGTGGCTAGCTACACCTAAAAATTCTGCCTGGTGATTTTAACAGAACTTTCCCTTCTCAGAAATGGGCAAAGTGGAGGATTTCAAGAAGCATTTTACTGAGATAAACAGAATTCCCAGAAGCCTTCAGTTGAATCCTCTGTCTCCATGCCATGCAGAAAACAGCTTGTATATTGTCAGAGATTCCACTGCCCTTCAAGGGCTTGTTCTTCTCTCTAATCTTAATCCCAATAAGTGTTTCAGCTGAAAACAATGGCTTTCACTGTCCAACCTGGCATTGCTTCCTCGGCAGCCCTGTACTGCCAGCTGGATTCTGGTCCCCGAGGAAGCAGCGTCAATAGCACTCAGTAAGCTCACTTTTACCTCTTAGACCAGCCGGATTTTTCTTAGAGGTTGTGAATTCCACCTGCTGCGATAGGAACTTTGGCGCTGTGCTTCTGCCCTCTACTGGCCACGTGTGGAACTGTTTTAACATGGCTGGGCCATCCGAAGGTTCAAGAGAAAAGCAAGGAAGCCATGGGCAGTAATCAGTATAGAGAAAATCTTCAGACCCACAGGGTGCTTCTCACCATCCCCATATCAGCATCACTCAGAATCTACTAGATTTATAAGCAAATGTCTCAGAAGAAATTCTTCCCACCTTTTAGTGCCTGCAATGTTACACAGCAACTACTCCAGAAAGGGTAGCATTTTTCATTTGAAGTTCAAAGAGTTCCTCTCCAATTTCCAGCAACGACTAGGGGCACGTTAGGAGACACAAGAATTAATCAGGCAGATTTAACTCCAGCTAGAGCTCAGTAGGCAGGAAAGTGGACCATTCCCAGGGGTGCCCGAGGGCCTCTCTGTAGATAACCCAAATGTTTCAGCTGTTGGTTTCACTCTCATATCTGCCACCTGCTGTTGTGTTCTCCCCTGCATGTTACGGATGCCTGTGGATCTTCTGTGCCCCACCCACTGGTGCAATCCGGTTCAAACCTCCCAGCTTCTGACAAATCACTATGAACAGTGCTGGAAGTATTACTGTCTGCCTTCAGGATGGGGGAGCTACGGGCTAGCTGTGGAGGAGGAATTGCACCTGACAGAGAAGCTCTTCTGGGGGATTTTTGACTCCCTCTCCCATAAGGTAACGGCAGCACTTCCTGAACAGAGAGGGAGCACCCTGATAACCAGTGACTAATAAATGTCTATGAATACTAATAGCTAATATTATTAGCCTTGGCCACGTACTAAGAACAGAGCCAGTTACTTCACACGTATGCCTCACACCATCCTTACCCCAACTCCCTGAAACAGGAGCTATGCTCACCATTATGTCACAGGTGAGGGAAAGTCTCAGAGCAGTTGAATAACCTGCCAGACTCACAAAGCCAATACATGGGAGAAGGACTTCCAGAGCCAATTCTCAAAACAGTTCCTAGTTTCAGTCTTGATGACTTGCTCCCACCCTCATTCCTTTCCTCCTGACATTTTGTGGCCCCTGTTAGCCAGTATTTACCAAGCTCAGATGTAGAGGAGAAGCCCTAATATCTGCCCTGATGTTGAGATGTGGGATTTTCAGAAGACCACATACCATTCTGAGGAAGGGTCTTCACAGCCACTTGTTTGAGGAAGAAATGGAGTAAGAACTGAGGGCCTCTGAGTCACAGGCCTCTGTACAGTCTGAAGGAAATAGAGCTCAAACTCTCAGACTTGCCACCACTCCCCTTAGTCCACTTGATTTCGGTTTTTGAGGTCGCCATCTTTAAAGGTAAAAAATGAGTAGGTCTGGCTTTCTTACCAATGTCTGAAGCATGTGTATAGCTCCACTTGGCGTTCACCTCCATTTAAATTTTCTTTATTCTAGTGTCCTTTGATCTAGTAAGAGTAGATCAAGAACTGTTCTTAACCCCATGTTATTTGACTGAAATTTCTTCCGGGCCCCATTCAAGAAAGAATGAATGTGATACTGAGCCGTCTGCTGATGATACCAATATAAGATCCATATCAGCTGCTGAGGGGACTGGCAGAGCTTGTCCTGTCCTCTCCAGTCACAGGTTGGATCTATAACCATCTGTGGTAGGCAAGGTTATAGACCACTGTAATCCTTAGATATTCTTGCAATTAACTATTAGAGAGATAATGATTTAAACTTTGATTAAAGATTTTTCAGCTTAAAGCAAATGGTGACTTGAGAGCTTTACAGGTTGTTGTTTCATCTTCCAAAGGTCCTTACGTTTCCACCAGAAAATGTCAAAGGACATAGATGTTCCCCATTTTGGTTAATCTGGACAAATGCAAGCAAGTTATTTTTTTTTTCAGCTTTAATTGATGAGTTCCCCATGGGCGGAACTTGTTCTGATCTCTGTGCTAACATGGTCTTTGTCTTCCCTCACAGAAGTATGACCCAGACCTTTTCCGAATGGCCCTTCCTTGTCTCAGTGCTATCGCTGGGGCCCTACCACCAGATTATTTAGATACCAGAATCTCAGCCACGTTGGAGAAACAGATCTCAGTGGATGCAGATGGCAACTTTGACCCCAAACCTATCAACACCATGAAGTGAGTCCAGAATTGTCTCTAAGCCAGTCAACAGTGTTTCTCTTGAAGGTGGCAAGGAGTATAAACTTGTCTTCCTTCTGTCCTGCTAGCTTTGTTGATTGGTTTCTTTCCCACACTACAAGTCACGTTAGGCACTAGATTTTGTCAGCTCCTGAAGGTTTCATCCATCTGGATCTGATTATATACTGTATTATTATATTCTGGGCTTTGCTTTGGGGGGTGGTGGTTTATTTACGATAAGAGATTAATGCTTTCTACAAATAAATGTCACCCGAGGCATTGGCAGAACCACCCTGACAAATGATGTAATTAATTTATTAATGAGTTTTTTGACAAAAATCTTCATTCTTTGTGAATTAGGCCTCTATAGTTCTAATAGCATTGTACATCAAAACAACTCTATAAATAACACTCAGCTGAACTCCAGTAAGGCCTCAGGGTGTGGATGACAGAACAGCATGGCGTCCTTATTTGAAAGACTGGACCCACACTTTGCCATGCCAAAGGATGCTGGAATTTTAGAATCACCCTATAATAGTGTCTTTTACTTCCTCCCTCTGGTCCCCCAGTGTTCCTCTCTGGTGATGATGAGGCCACGGATAAAATTTTGGGCAACATAGGCTCGATTTTGTCTTCTGGCAGTTCTTTCCTAGTTATGATTATGCATTGTGGGTCATATAGTCTTCGTGTCCTGGTGCATTTTAAATGAAGAGCTTTAAAAATGCTTTAGACTGAGCAGGGAAAGCAAGACATCCATAAGATCCCCTTGGACTTGCAGCAGTAGCTCCCATAGGAGAGGCATAGCTTGAGCCATTCCTAGGGTCCATCAGCTTTGATAACATATAAAATTCACCCTTGGGAAAATTAAGTACACATCCTATCACATGGAGCCTTGAGCTGAGTAGATGGCAGGAAACGGAATTGAACCTGCTGTATAAAAAAGAGGTAAGGGTATGGTAAAGCACCAAGCCAGAGCCCAAGAGACGCAGGTGTTGACTTCGGGGAACTTCACCCTGTGAAAACATAAATGTGCTGAAGGATGACAGATGGTGTAGTCACTTGGATGCCTTTATAAACCTTGTGGATGACACTATACACTAGCAATTGTTTGCTAACAACGGGTGTGGTTCATGTTATTTTGAGAGTTCTGATTTCTTCACCTATACCTCTGGCATCAGTATGGTTCTCTGAGGAATATAAGTAATAGGAGCTAGAAGTTAAGCAGAAAAACACATTATGGCAAGAATACAGGGCTATAATCAAAACATAGTGAAAAGCGGAACTAACCAAGCCTCAGGAAGCACAGGAACCAAGGCAGGGTGACCAAATGAACAACCTTCAACTAGTATCCCTGTTAGATGAATCTGCTCGAAGACTTTGCTGCCCTCAAACAACTCAAGACTCAAATTCCGGGGAGAGTGAGTCTGATTGGCGTCCTCAGATGCCCATTCTTGGTGACTGTTCCCATAAGACTCCATGCAATGCGACACTTGTTCCTCAAAGGAAAATGGAGGTGCTTTCTTTTACCACTAGATGGGACAGAGGCTGCCAGGCTAACAGAAACAGGTGTCTGCTCTCCTCACCAAATTCAATATTTAAATATGAGTCCCTGAATCCAAAAAAGTAGGCAGACCCTGTTTTATATCATTGGGTTCTCTCTCTACCCATTGCTGGCCTTCCCAGATTGGAGTTGGTGAGATTACAGGCAGTGTCTTTGGATAAAGGGATTCTCACTGTCTCACCCCGGTCAGGTCAGGCCCAGGAGCCAGTGACTTCTTGAGCAGCTGGAGGGGGGTCACCTGTGCAGCAGAGGCTCCCACAGTGACGTCCTCTCACAAGACCTGGTGTGTGTCTGTGACCCAGCATGGGCAGGTTATAACATTCACAGTTGGGAATCCAGCTTCAGCTTTGGGTTAGCGGGTCCCTCCTGTCCAACTTCTGGCTGATTGTTGGTTCTGGCCATCTTCTCAGTACATCTGGCTGAAGTGCTTGGGGAGGTTGTAATTTTTTTTTTCTCATTTCAGTTTTTCCTTGCCTGAAAAATGGGAGTACATAGTCACCAAGTATGCGGAGCATTCACATGATAAATGGGCCTGTGACAAGGTAGGGATTATCAGCCAACTGACAATTGTTAGGGGTAAAAAAAAAAACAGCCTAAGAACATTAAAGGGTCCAATCCTGGAAATCTGCCTGATTTGTCTAAGTGACAGACTGGCCATGCCAAGAGAATTCATTATTGCTGAGCAGCAATTTCCCAGGGCTGATGGAGGTCAGAGAAATAGGCGGCGGCGGCTGGTGCTGCTTTTTGTATTTCTCAAGAAAATGATTGATTCTGGGAGTGTTAACTCCTTTCTAAACATTGCATTTTCTGGAGTTTGCACCGAGCACGTGGTTTTGACATAAACACACAGGGCAGGAGGCTTTTCATTACATTTTTTCTTCGAATGTAGCATTGGAAAAAGGGAAATGCAGTTGAAAGCCTTATGCTTGCATTTTGTCAGCAAGCTGAATTTTATTCTATGGAGGGACCCACATCTTCCCATGATAGGCAGCCGTAGAACTTCCAGACACTCCCTTATTAATAAGCCTGTCCATCTGGTGTTTAAAATTCCTCACCACATGAGGTCAGGCTGCTTAATGAGTTTAATTGCTCTGTCAGCCCTTTAATGCTGGCAGGCAAAGTGGGAGGAATGTGCCAAAGACATCCAGGATTCCTGTGGGCAGCCAGTTGAGGATTGGGGCCATTGCTCAGCTGCAGCTTGGAGCATGTAGCAGTGAACCCATGTCCCCTGCAAAGCCACAGAAAACCACCTCTGAGCCGTGTGCCCTAGAGAAGGGACACCTTGAACTGCTCACTCAGCCTCTGCATTGATCTGGGGTCAGTTTTTTTCCTTTGATCAGTTTCTGTTTGGGGCCGAGGATAACAACAATCCTCATAACTATAGAATGGGCTAATACCTCATGATTCTAGAGCAAAGGTTGGCAAACTTTCTCTGTAAAGGACCAGATAGAGGGGCACCTGGGTGGCTCAGTCGGTTAAGCATCCGACTTTGTCTCAGGTCATCATCTCATGGTTCTGTGAGTTCAAGCCCCACATTAGGCTCTCTGCTGTCAGCACAGAGCCCACTTTGGATCCTATCTCCCTCTCTCTGCCCTTTCCCTGCTTGCACATGTGCGCTTGCTTGCTCTCTCTCTCTCTCTCTCTCTCTCTCAAAATTAAACAAACATTAAAAAACTTTAAAAAAAAATAAAGGGCCAGATGGTAAACATTTTAGGCTTTGTGGGATAAGCAGTCTCTGTTATAGCCACTTATCTCTGCTGTTGCAACACAAAAGTAGCCAGAGATGACACATAAATGAAAGCATGTGTTCTGATAAAACTGTGTTTCTAAAGTGGGGTTGGGTGGGTTGGCTAAAGGGCTCTAGTTTGCTGACCCTTGCTCTAGAGGGTCCTCACATATGCCGATTTGACTAGCCTATGAATTAGGGAAAAGGGACACCTCCAAGAATCAATAGCAATATCCAGTCCATTACTAATCCATGTGGATATTACCTTCTTAGTCTCTCTTGAATTTGTGTAGGTTGCTCTATCTATGCCATGGCTTCAGTCCACGCTGCAGTCATCTTTTGCCCAGATGATGGTGATAACATCCTAACTAGTCTGCCCACGTGCATTTTTTCTGTTCTCTTCTTTATGCTGCTGGCAAGTGCTAGTGTCAGTATGCAAATGTAGTTATACTCTACCGCTGTTTTCCAGTCCAGCCCTTCTCCTTGTTAAAATCCCTTAATAGCTTCTAACCATTTTTAATACAAAGACCAGAATCCCAGACATTGCCCAACAGCAGACACTGTCTAATCTGGCCTCTGCTGTCACCTCCAGCCTTCTCTCCCCCTTCGCCCTCTGCCCTCCAACCACATCCCCTTGTTTTAGTGTGTCTATCTCCCTCTCTTTCACACACACACACACACACACACACACACACACACACTACATAAGCCTGAAACCCTTTTCACTCTGAGCCAGGTCCCCATCTGCACCCACACACACAAGCAAACACGAGTCACCAATTCATCCTTCAAATATCCATCCCTGAGTGAGTTCTTCCTTAGACACCTCTTTCTCAGGTTTCTCAGATAAAGGTCCTCTTAGCATCTTGGTGTTTTCTTTCATAGTATTTTTATAGCGGCTTTATATATTTATATTTATAACAATTATACAGTTTCACCAGTTATCAACTACATGTTTACTGGTATGGAATTTGATGACTCTCTCTCTCTCTATCCCACTAGACTATAAGCATGTTTAGAAGGAGACATGTTTGCTCACCTTTGCCAAGTGGGCATTGATGATCTAACAAAGAAAAGAGTATTTTTCCCCAGCTCTCAAGAACTTCATAGTCTTGTGGAATAAACAAAATAGGCCAGCCCTTATATAGGCTGTGGGCCTGAGCACAGGGTTAGAGCACATAACCCATAAAAGCAGTCCCTAAATGGACAGTAAGGGTCCAGGAATGCTTCCTTGAGCTGGTGACATCTCTGCTATGTGATAAGGGATGGGTAGTTGTTCAGGCACAAGGAAACGGGTTCATTGCAGTCCATGGGAGCAGCAGATGCAAGCAGAGAAGCAAGAGAGAATCTGGTGGCTTTGAGGAACCATAGTTCAATATGGTGGGATCACAGAGTTGAGAAGAGGAAGAAGGGTGAGACATGAGTCTAGAAAGGTCAACAGGATCTTGCTATAGTTTTAGAGTCCACAAAGAGTTTGGGTTTTACCATGATGACAGCTGGGAGTCAGAAAATCTTAAAGCAGTAGAGGGCCCTGATCCAGATGATTTTATAAATATCACTTGACAGTGGTGTAGAAAATGGAGTCCACAGAGGGGCGGCAAGCCTGGAGGCAGGAAGGACCATCTGGAAGCTGTTGCAGTGCTTCAGGTGAGAGCTGATGGTAGCCTAAGCTAAAACACTGGCAGGGAAGCTAGGAAGAGGCAGACAGATGAATAGGTCTGGCAAGCTGAACACATACAGATGGTGCAGAGAAGAAGGGAGTGTCCCGGAAGATTGGCACACTTCTGGCTTGGAAAGTGAGTGTAAGCTGGTACAATTTGCTGAGATGCAGGGAAGCCAAGAGGAGGGGCCCCCTAGAGGAGTAAAATGCTGGATTCTGTTGCAGGCGTGTGAGGAGGTAACTATGGACATCCAAACAGAACTTAAGTAAGTTTATAAATTAGGGAAGAGGTCTAGGCTGGAATACCAGTTTGAGATCGGTCCACCTATGGACCGTAGACCTGGATTACATCTACCAGGGAGGGTGTACCCTTGAGAAGGGACAGAAACTTGAGAAACATACATATTAATGAAGGGGCTTTGGCATAGATTGAGAAAGAACATCCAGGAGTCTTTGAGCTGTGAGGTTATGACAATTCAGGGCCTCTTACTTTCCTCTGTATCCCCAGTGCCTGGGACAGAGTCTGGCACCTACTGTAGTAGTCATTCAACTGATGTCTATTGAGTGGATTTTGAAATTTCTTAAATTTCTGTGATGCTAGGAGACCTGCTTTGCTACAGTTTTGCTCTAGGGTTGGTGGGCAAACAGCGTAAGTCAGGTCAGCCCCCTCCAAACAGTGAGCAGTAGGACCAGTCCTCACATGCCTTTAGCCTTGACTTCTATCCTTGCCTGTGAACATGACACGCTGACCTGAGAAGCATTGTTCTCAGGTCTTTTGAAACCTCCTTCTGTCTGAAACACAACCGAGTAAGCAACAAGGACAGCAGCTGAAACAAGAAGAAATAAAGGGGCAGAGTTCAAAATCCAGGAGGGCAGAGAACTTAATGGCCTTAAAGGATCAATTAGACATTTTGGAGGGGAATGTTCAAGCTCTGTCACATCCTGTTATTCCATTTGTTCAGTAAAAATAGAAGCTGGGATTTGGGTCATATAGCAGGGCTCGTTGGATGCCAAGGATATTTGAACTGAGAACATTTCAACAGAGTCAGAATGGATGGAAATATGGAATTTCCCTGGATGAAAATGTGAAGACCCATCCACTGATAAGGCCTTTCAAGACATTAACGGAAAAGGTAGGACGTTCGCCTCTGGTAACACTGAGTGGCCAAGCTCATTGTCCTTTCTTGGGAATTGTATCAGGTGGTCAGAGGAATTCAGGGCACATTCACTCTCAAGTTTACATAAACTCCTCAGAAGTTTACCACCAGTGGGCCAGAGCCCCAAGGACCAGTTTCCAAGAGCCCAGCCTCACATTCTGTTCTTTGGCTTCAGAGCACCCGTTGGATGAAGAAGCACCATTCAGCACTTAGAGACTGAGCCAAAATGCATTTATAATTCGCTTGCAACAGGACTAGGAAGGGCTTTTCTTAAACCGTTGATGTGGGGGATTTGGGGTTGGGGAAGCATTGAATTGCCGGAGAAAATTGAGATAGAAATAACTTCCAGTTGTGACAGATAAAGGCAGTAGGGAGAAGAGCCCCTAGGGAAGTATGGACAGGTGTCTTTGAGATTTTATTATTATGATGATTATTATGAAATCCGAGTCAACTCAATTCTGCATTCCTATCTGGGGATCCATAAGAGTTCTTTGTAAGCTTTCGGCTTCATGTCACCCATAAAGGATGGCATATGTATCTCTGTATGCATATTGGCCATGTGTAAAATGCAGAGCTCAAGAGAATTCTACATGTAAGAAACTCTATTTTCCAAGCTCAAAGGAGAGCTTGGTGCAGATGGATTTCCTCAAGTCCCAACTGAAAGAGTGACTCAAACATGAGGAGTCACTCTCCTCTTCTTGCTCCTCTTTATCCATAATCTGTGGATAATGTCTGGTACATTCCCTCCAAAGGCAGGAGACTATACGGTCTTGTACTTGAAAACCTTAGAAAGACTGGCGATGACATGTTTCAGATGGGGTGCCACAGAGGGTGTTTTGACCTAGTGAGAGGAGGCTGGAGCCCGCCACACCCATGTTCACTGTGGCGGCCAGCTTTCCGGGGAGTCAGGCCGGTCAGAGAGTCAGGGTGTGCTCTGCAAAGCTCTTCTGCATCAGGATTTTCTTCCAGGAGAAGGAAATTTACCGCTGGCCTGCTAGAGAGTCCCTGAAAACCATGCTGGCTGTGGGCTGGTCTGTGGAGAGAACCAAAGAGGGAGAGGCCCTGGTTCAACAGCGGGAAAACGAAAAGCTTCGGAGCGCGTCCCAGGCCAGTCAGGTACGGCAGCATGCCCGGGGCCAACACTGGGCCAGTGAGGAACCCCCAGAGACTCTAGGAAATCTCTCCCTGGCGTGTCAGGGGCAAGAACTATCAGTGACAAGTGCCGAGGATCTTTGGGGGATACACTTTTGGCAGCTGAAGTCAGGATACTGATAAGATTCAGGAAAGTAATGGCAAACCCAGTGATTCTGCCTTTGCTTTCCCAGGGCAACAGCTACAGTCCAGCTCCCCTGGACCTCTCCAACGTGGTGCTCTCCAGGGAGCTCCAGGTCAGTGTCCGTGCTTCCAGAACAGCCTGCTTTCTAAAGCCCCCCATGTGCAGGACACGTTACCCTTCAAAGAGTTTTGTTAAACAGGAGTGAGGAGGCACCTGGGTGGCTCAGTAGGTTGAGCGTTCGACTCTTGATTTCAGCTCTGGTCATGATCTCATGGTTCGTGAGATGGAGCCCCACATCGGGCTCTGTGCTGACAGCATGGACCCTGCTTGGGATTCTCTGTCTCCTTCTCTGTCTGCTTCTCCCTCACTTGTGCTCTCTATCTCAAAATAAATAAATAAAAAGAATCTTTAAAAAAAATAATGACCCTAGGGAGACAAGGGCTTTTCAAAAATTTAAAAAGAAGTGAGGAGAAGGGAGAAAGCCTAGAACAGATCACCACTAAAATAAATACCAGAATTGAAAAGAACCAGGCTGGGCAAGGGCCACAGGGCAAGTCTCAGCAAGAATAACCCAGTTATCTAAGGAGGCCAGGTAATGACTGGCCTTCTTATGCTTCTTCCAGGACCATCATAACAGGTAATGACTCAATAAAAAGAGGAAGAAACTGCAAATTACTGTATCAACATACAGAACTAACAGATAGGAGAAAAAGAAACTTAGGAAAAAATTAATAAGGGCTAGGAGAAAGCCTGTGGAGCAGCCTCACTGGGGTGGCAGTGCTTTCCTAGTCCCAGCTGATGCCGCCAGATGCAAGGGCACTTGCCTATCTCATATCCCATGGAAGATTCACTTGAATGTCCCGTGAAGGTGCAGGATTGAGGGGTGTACAACCAAAAGGATGAAATTAAAAGCCCTAAGCTTCCTCTTTCCATCCTTCCCCTCCCGCACACATCGGTGGCCAGGATCAGCCCTAGCCCGGGGCAGATACTCCCCAGAGAGTCCGTCAGACCAACCCTTTGGACCTTAAAGAAAGTTTCTTTCCAGTGTACACCCTTGATTCCAGGGCACTGTTTTATGAGCCTTATAAAGACGGATTCTCTTTGAGCAATCGTATTTGCAGCCATTTTCTCCAAGATGTGATTAGTTTTAGCCTGCTAAGGTAAAGGTTTTGAGGAAATCTGGATTTTTGCCTGACTCCCACTAACATCTCCCTGTTTCAGGTCAGGAGTAAAATATTCAAGTTCTGAGACAAATGACATTCCGCCAGAATGCATTTTCAGATGGAAAAGTGTGTGTCTCATAAATGCATCAGACTGCCAGGATAATAAGTTACAAGGAAAAGACAGAATTAGATGTTGTTTTCTGTATGGAGGGGAAGCTATAAAAACTAATGAGGTGCATAAACACAGACTAATTAATGATGGGAGACACTCCGCAATGTGCTGTTAGCATTTGGTGGTGCTCAGTTCCCGAGGCTGCCTGAAACAGCCCGGCAGATGTGGACCCAGTTTTCTTCTTTGCTTTTGCTCTGACTGTCATCTCCTTGGTGGGACACAGGGAATGGTGGAGGTCGTGGCCGAGAACTATCACAACATCTGGGCCAAGAAGAAGAAGCTGGAACTGGAGAGCAAAGGTGAGCCAGGTTCTCGGTGCCCCCTGCAGGTGGGGGAGGGCACAGGTATGTTTTCCCAGAAGTGTGAAGGAAGGGCCAAAGAGTTGGTCATCTCTCACTTTCCTGACCCCAGGTGGCGGCAGTCACCCTCTGCTGGTACCATATGACACGTTGACAGCCAAAGAGAAGTTCCGGGACCGAGAAAAGGCACAGGACCTGTTTAAATTCCTCCAGGTGAACGGCATCGTGGTTTCTAGGTAAGTTCTCTTCCAGGTGATGTTAGGGGGGCAGGGGGACAGGGGGACTTGTGGTTGTAGTCTCACCTTCCCCGGGTATTTCATCACCTGTCTGCAAAACAGATGAGAGAAAGGATAACAGTCAGTATTCTGAAATTGAGAAAACTTTCATTTAGGAGCATGAAGCCATCTTTTCTGACCTAAACAGGACCTGTCAATATCAATTTTTAAAGATGAGTTATAGCAAAGAATCATGACAAATTATACATGTACAGCTTAAGCATTTCATTTGAAATTGAAACTTACAAACATGCGTTCACTCACAAATCTTGCGCTATAGGCCCCCCAAGCTTCTCTTTGCATGTTGTTTTATCGATGGGCGTTCTAAAGCGTCCATAGTGCATCGTCAGACCTTTGGGACTCAGGCTTCTTTGCAGAGCAGCAAGAATTAATGGCATGTACAAAACCATGGAACTGCAGGATCTTCTAGATTTTTAAAAATGTTTATTTTTGGGAAAGCATGTGCACATACAAGCTGGGGAGGGGCAGAGAGAGAGAGAGGGAGACAGAGAATCCCAAGCAGGCCCTGTGCTGTCAGCACAGGGCCCGACGCAGGGTTCAAACTCACGAACCATGAGATCATGACCTGAGATGAAATCAAGAGTTGGACACTTAACCGACTGAGCCACCCAAGCGCCTCCTTTTAGATTTTTTTTTTCAATTTCCTCTCTTGTCTTTTATAGCTAGTTATGTCACTCATACTTAATTCAGATACAGTGTATTTGAAAATGCAATTTCATGTCTTTGCAAAATATGCAACTTAGTTCTCACAGAATCAGCGGTCCTCTTCAAACTTCTATTTTGTTGTTGTTTTAGACAATATTTAATTAAATTACATAAGAGCAATAGTGAACATAAGGAACATAAACAGTCTTTGAACACAGAGAACAAATTCTTTGAAGACACAGCTCCACTGAGGAGATTGAATGCATCAAGATTTCCTGGGTTTTTCCTCAAACTTGTGCTTGCCAGATTTATCTAGATGAGAATTGTATATGAATGTGGTCTTAGATGCTTAGGTCTTGAACCTAGAACCTGTTTCCTCACTGGTAGATGTTGGTGGTGGGCTCTGCTCCTTAGATCATGTCTGCTGAGTCCCTTAAAGAGTGACAAAACAAGCCAGGGTCCCTATCTGATAGAGCCGTTCCTTCTGAAATGTTTGCTGAGCCAACCACTGTTTCTTGTTTTCGTCTGCCACAGAATTTTGCCACTGAGTGGCAAAAAAAAATAATAAAATAAAAAATAACAAATATTTCTATTGTAGCTCAGATGAAAAAAATAGCAAAACTCACTTGCCGTATTGTGGAGCAAGAAAGATCAGACAGCCAGAGACCGCCTCTGGGGAAGCACTTGAGAAATACTCCCTTCATCATTTTAATCCTCTTCTTAACACCCAGAGGAAAGTGTTCTGTGATTTGGTGATAAATAACTTGCTCACATAAATTAAAAATTCCTCTTTACCAGAACTAAAACGGAAATCAAGGCAATAAGAGGGGAAAGGAAAAAGATCGTTGAATTCAGCAAACATATCCTAGTAGCTGTTTACCATGTGCCAGACCCTATGGAGGGCCCTTGGGTGTGCAGATGAAGAAGCCAGAGCCCTGTCAGCAAGGAGGACTCGATTCCTGCTCTCCGCGCCTCTCCTGCTCTATCCTCAGCTTCCCCATCGCTCCATGGCACTCCATTCTTCCTAGTGCTCAAGCCAAAAGCCTTGACTCCTCTTTTTCTCCCAACCCACATCCAATCCTTCAGGAAATCCTCATGGTTCTGCCTTTAAAAGATATCCAGAATCTGACCATTCTCACCCCTTCCATGCTGTTACCATCATTCCTGAAAGAGCCTCCTATCCAGGCACCTGCTTCAACCCTTGCCCCCCACAGTCCGTTTTAAACCTTGCAAGTAAAGTAACTTATAATGTAAGTCATTCCTCTATTCAGAATTTTCAATGGCTTCCCATCTCAGAGCTAAAGCAAAATTCTAAGGATGGCCCCTAGGGCCCTAATGATTTACTAACCGCCTCATGTTTCTCTGACTGCCTACTCCCTTCCGTTCCATCCACACTAGCATCTGCCGAATTCCTCCAACTCACTGTGCATGTTCCTGCCTCAGGACCTTTGCACCACCAGTCCATATGCCTGGAAAATTCTTTCCCCAGTTGTCCCTATGTCTCACCTCCTTCAAGCCTTTACCCCAGTGTCGTCTCCCAATGAAACCAGCCCTGATTGCCCCATGTAACACTACAGTCTGCTTGCTCCCCAACTTGAGGCACTCTTGGACCTTCTCATACTGTTGTAAATTTTCCTTTTTCACAAAACTTACTAACTTCTAGCATTCCACATAATTTCTACTTTGTGCTATATATTATTTGTGTGTGTCTGCAGCTAGTCTATATGTTCCAAGAAGGCAGGGATTTGGTTTTCTTCTCTGATTTATCCCCAGCTCGATATTTGTTGAATGGATGATAAAGGTATTTTGAAAAATCTTTTCAGATATTATCGTAGTGCAGGTATGCTCACAGAAGAAGGTTCCAGGTGCAAGGGGATATCAGTCAAATGACAAATCAGGTCACTAGGCCAGAATAACCATTAATGTTTGGAAAGTAAAGTCAACACAGATAGAATTGCTGATGCTCCAAAGTCATATAGTCATTTCTGTTACTTCCTGGGGTTTACCCATTTCCAACCTAGAGGTATGAAGGACATGGAGCTGGATGCCTCCTCCATGGAAAAGAGGTTTGCCTATAAATTTTTGAAGAAGATCCTGAAATATGTTGATTCCGCCCAAGAGTTTATTGCCCATTTGGGTAAGTATCATTGTGAAATATCCCTCAAATGTGTGCTTCCCTTAATATTTCATAATCTCAAAAAGAATGTGTATTCCTTGATCAAGTGATGATGCTTTCATACTGTAGCTGTCCGTGATTCAGTGGCCGAGATTTTTGCCCCCCTCTTTAAAAAATCTGTTTCATCCTTAGCTTCAGGGTTTGATTAAGCCATTTGTCATTTTTCATAGAACTCCTCATATATTAACTTTTCCATTGTTTTGCTTTGTGAATGTGGGCATAGGACTCAACCTCTCTGAAGCTGCTTTCTCATCAGTAAAGTAGAGGGAAGCGTAGTAAAACAGCTAGAGAGCTGACAGAAGAGACACTTAACCAACACAGTTATAAAGTACTTTGTAAAATATGAGATATTTTGTAAAAATTAAATGGCCTTTCCATGACCCTGAGGAAAGTTGCTGTTTCTAAAATGCTGTGATTGTTTTTGTATTTGTTCTCTCTACCTGTGGCCAACTTTGTGGTACTTTTGTCTTTGTAGAAGCCATTGTCAGCAGTGGGAAAACTGAAAAGTCTCCCCATGACCAGGAGATCAAATTCTTTGCCAAAGTAAGTGATGCTCTGCATTTAACCAAATAGCTGTCTTCATAGAATCTGTACAATGTAGGTGCCAGGTAGGCTAATCTAACAAAGATAGCCAAAACTCTATTAGCTTCGATGAGCTGGACATGTATTTCTCTGTTGTGGAGCAGTCTGGGAGCAGGTAGGTGGACTGAGGTGGTAGGCGGCCCGCTCCGCTGCACACCATCACCCAGGGACTCCGGTACTTTCCTCTCCTGGTGCTCTACCATCACCTCAAGTGTGATGTGTGTCAAAGGGGTCCAGATGGGCTCACCTATATCACATCGGAGGGGGGGGCGGTGGAGAAGGGAAGACAAGCCTCTTCTCTCTTAAAGATCTATCCCAGTGGCTAGAATTCAGCCATTCTAGCTTCACCTAGCCACCATGGAGACTGGGTGATGGATTCTGTAGCTGGGTGACCCCATGCCCAGATAAAACATGGGGGTTTCTATTCCTAAGAGAAGAGTAGGATGAATTTGGGTACCAGTGAGGAGTCCTTGCCATACATCCCTACTCAGAGGGCTGGAAGCATGAGGCCTTGGGGTAACTGTGCCCGAGAAGCGGAGGCAGAACGCTCAAGGCTGGAAGTACTAGGCCATTCGCCACATGTCCCTGTTGGATGCCATGCCCAAGAAGTACCATGACCCACCGGACTGTCCTAAAAATACTGATTCAGGGCCATATGCATACTTCTCGGGACCCTAAGTCAGTGACCTTCCCCATTCCCATATCCCCAAGGTTTCTGGTTCGAGGTGTACAAGAGAAAAATAGGTTGGAAACTGCAATTCACTGGGTGGAGTTTCTTGGAAATTCCAGGACCTGTGTTCAGAGGCTTTTTGCTCCCTAAACATGAACTTTTTCAAAGGAACCAAAGGAAGGGCTTTGATTAGCTTCCTAGAAGTTCATTTATGGTGGATTTTCCAGGTTCTCCTACCACTGGTTGACCAGTACTTCACCAATCACCGCCTTTACTTCCTGTCATCCCCTCTAAAACCCCTCAGCAGCAGTGGCTATGCCTCCCATAAGGAGAAAGAAATGGTGGCCAGGTGAGTCAACAAAAGACAAGGTCATGGTGCTGATGTGATTTCTGTAAAACCCCAGATTCCTAGAGACGAAATGGTGAATCCTTTGGAGAAATGAACTGTGGTCTGATTATTCGTAGCACAGAGGTTTTGGTTATCCTCTTGGTTTTGAAAGTAATTATATTCATAGTTATCCGTATATTTTGGCAACCAAGATAAGTGCACTGTTTGGATGTATCAGTAAGGCTTGGGAAAAATTTATATACTCAGATCAACTTTTATCCTGAAATAACATTTAGAAAAAGGCAAAGTCAATTCTGAAGCTTGGACAAGCAAACACACAATGTTGAGAAGAAACAAGATTAATGCCGGTTTCAATCCCATTCTTATCAGGCTTTTTAAGTTTAAATTTGCTTTAAAGAATCAGATCTTATAAGTTTTATTGTGGATGATATGATATTTGAAATCTAGAGCAACATAATTCAATTTAAATTCCTAATAGGAAAAAAAAAACCACACATCCGGAACACCAGCCTCTGTCCTCATTCCGCTAGGCATAACATGTGGATGCCTCAAGGGAGATGAGAGCAAAGAGGGTGCTTTATGAGCAGGCTAAGGAATGAATTCCACCATGTCTCCGGTTTTCTCCGTATGTGATTTAGAATGACAAGGAATGGGTTAGACTTCTAAACGGCAGAGAGTTAAGAACTGTAATGGAACCAATCAACTCTTCCCCAACAGCCATTGATGGTAAATAGCATACAGCATATTGATAAAGGCCTAGTCATTAAATAGCATCATCCTTGTGACGCTATTCAACCTTAGGATTTAGCTAACATTTATTAAACACAAGGCCAAGTAGTGAGATCATTTTTCATACTTACACAAATGCACAATAACTCTTGCAAATATCATTGTGAAACCTCACAGCATTCTAAGAACTGCCTGTAATATGGTCTCCATTTTGCAGATAAGGACTCTGAGGTTTGGTCAGGTTCATGCCAGTGACCCAGGTAGTAAGTGCAAGAATGACAGTTGTCTCTATCCATGTTGAGTTGCCATTCTTTCTGCAGAGTCATTACTTAATTTTCCTTGTTAAGAAAGGAGGACTCCATGCTTTCAAAATGAGATACCCTTAGCATCAGTAACCGACCAAAGATTTCTTAAATATTTTCAGGATTAGCTGGTGTCTTTTGTAAGAAGTTAGGGAAATGAGAGGCAAAGTGAGATACTCTGATAATCCAACAGAGGGCAGGTGTGTCTGTCTTCTTCATCTATTTTTGTTAGATTATTAATTCATGGAAATGTAACATTTGTTCAGCCAGGCACCATTTGTCATGGCTGAGATGCAACCTGGATCTGATCAGCCTTGCAAATAGCTCTCAAATCCATCGTGTGCTTGCTGCCCTCCCATAGAAGCATGAGGTCTGCACCAAATGCGTTCCACCTCTAGACCCCTCTTGTCCACATGCCTCACCTCTGCCTCACCTCTTCTGCATCTGGTGCCATTCACCAGTGCTACCACACTCTCTCCCCTGTGGTCCCTTTAATTTATCACATGCAAATTCTGAGATGGGGAGGCACCTGGGGACTCTGGCCCCTCATAACACTGGGCTAAGGGCAGTGCTTCTACTTAAATTATGGGCCCCATAGGGGACAAGAGGGGACCTTGGAGAACTTAACTGGCCTTGGCATGCCTGGGCAAGTGCTTCTGACAGCAAGGAGAGCCAGGTTAGTATTAGGATCAAACAACCCAACCATCTGCTTTAGTTAGAAAAATGTTTGTTACTTTGGGGCGCCTGGCCTGGGTGGCTCACTCAGTTAAGCGTCTGACTCTTGATTTCAGCTCAGGTCATGATCTCACGGGTTCATGAGTTCAAGCCCTGTGCTGACAGCCTGCTTGGAATTCTCACTCTCTGCCCCTCCCCAGCTCGTGCACATATGTGCACACATGTGTCCGTTCTCTCTCTCTCTCTCTCTCTCTCAAAACAAGCTTTTTAAAAAAATGTTACTTTGTATTTGTACTGAGCATGTGTCCACTTTGAAGCATTTCACCAGAAATATCTGGGTTTATCAGCCCCTAATTCTAAAAACTAAGAGGATCTTGTGATTACTGTCTACTTACAGATGAGAAAAGTGATGCCCACAGCAGCTAAGTGGCTTCACTAGGACAGTCCAGCTAGTCATAGCAGAACCACAGCACTCATGTCCTTCCAGGCTATCCCTCTCTACCAATTCCATGATTTTTTTTTCTTTATCAAATACGTATCTCTTTAAGAAATGGACACAATGAGGGGAGCCTGGGTGGCTCAGTTGGTTAAGCTTCTGACCTCAGCTCAGGTCATGATCTCATAGTTCGTGGGTTCAAGCCCTGTGTTGGGCTCTGTGCTGACAGCTCAGAGCCTGGAGCCTGCTTCAGATTCTGTGTCTCCCTCTCTCTCTGCCCCTCCCCTTTTTGTGCTCGCTCGCTCTCTCTCTCTCTCAAAATTAAATGAACATTAAAAAAATTTTTTTTTAATGGACACAGTGAGGGGTGGCTCAGTCAGTTAAGCGTCCAGCTCTTGGTTTCAGCTCAGGTCATGATCTCATGGTTCTTGAATTCGAGCTCCATGTCAGGCTTTTTACTGTCAGCATGGAGCCTGCTTGGGATTCTCTGTCTCCCTCTCTTTCTTTCTGCCTCTTCCCTGCTTACACATCTCTCCCTCTCTCTCTCTCTCTCTCTCTCTCTCTCTCTCTCTCTCTTTCTCTCTTTCTGTCTCTCTCTCTCAAAAATAAATACACATTAAAAAAAATTTTTTTTAAAGTTGACGCACTGAAGGGCACCTGGGTGGCTCAGTCTGTTAAGCACTGGACGCTTGACTTCAGGTCATGATCTCATGGTTAGTGAGATCGAGTCCCACATCAGCTCTGTGCTGACAGCGTGGAGCCTACTTGGATTCTCATTCTCTCCCTCTCTCTCTTCTTCTCTGTCATTCTTTGTCTCTCAAAAATAAATAAACATTTAAAAAATAAAATAGACACAACGAGAAGAGCAAAAAAGCAGTGTGTATTTACTTTCATACTAGCAGGCTGTCAGATTTCTGTTAGCTTGTTCTGAGTTCTCTGAAGCACTAGGCCACGGTTTCCCACTTCTTCCCACTGCAAAAGTAGATGACTAACCATGGAGGGAACTTTGGCTGCCATTTTCCAGTCGACAGCCCAGTAGACTCAAGGCATTAGTTGAAAACCACTTAAAGATGAGAAAGTCTGTGTTGTTATTTTTTTTTAAGTTTTCATTTAAATTCCAGTTAGTGAACATACAGTGTCGTATTAGCTTCCAGTGTCGTATTAGCTTCCAGTGTACATATAGTGACTCAGCACTTAAGTATATAAAGGTGAGCAAGTTTTGATTTCCGCCAACACTCAGGATGTGTTTCTTCTCCATTTGAGCTGCCCCCGAAAAGACTTCTGCCCCTGTGTGGGTTGGAGAGCCCATGACAAGCTATGAGTGAGAGATTGGGAAGGACTTCAGCTCAATCTCACCTTGGAAGCCCTTGGCCTGTATCAGGTGTTTTTATTCTCCCTTCCCTTTTCTGTTCCACCAGGAAGGACTGCTTTCTCAAGGGACTACAAAGTTCTTGTCTAGCTATGCCAGTGTCAGAATTCTGAGCATTCTTCCCAAGAATCCCTGGCAACTCAGGTCAAATCATGGTCATCGTGAGCAAGGGTCCATCGTGGCGTGTTCACATACTTTTATGGAGCTCTTTTCTCACTGCACAGGGCTCTCTGCTAGATACCATGGAAAGTAAAACGATAAGATACAACTGAACCTCCAAAGGGTTCCGGGGTAGAAAATATGGGTGAAAGGGTGGAGTAGGGTCAGAAAGCACAAAAGCATAACAGACAGGCTTTCCTAGCTTCCCTGGGCACTGTGAGGACAGCCACTCAATCAGGCCCACAGACTAATAGGAATGACAGAGAAAAGCAATATCCTAAAATGTTTAGGATATTTTTGTTCAACACAATATCCCCCCATGCCTGAACCATTAATTTTCTTCTGTTTCCACCTCCCAACTAAAGCTTCACACCCCCAGCGAAGGCTGCAAAATGGTTTGCAATCCATTGCAACAGTGGAAAAAGCACGATCCCTTTCAGTACTCTCATTTACTCCTGGATGTCCTACATATGGATGTTTCGGCACATAGGACTGTATAGCAAGAGGTGGTTGGCAGTAACCTCATCACTGTAAAATACTCCAGTTGTAGCAGAAGGATTATTTTCTGTGGGGTGGGAGCCGCCTCCAAGGTGCCTTGGTGACTGTCCCACAAGACAGTGGGAAGCATATATTTTCCTAGTGTGGTCCAGAGGATTCTTTGAGAGGAACACAGTACATCTTGCCCGAGGGCCGTTATGTGCTCTTTGTTTTAAAGTGTGGGGGCCTGGGGTAGGGAGGGTACACATGAGACCTTGGAGTTCTGTGCCTTTCCTACTCGCCTTCTTTTCTGCTTCAGCCTGTTCTGCAAACTCGCTGCTCTCGTGCGACACAGGATTTCCCTCTTTGGTAAGTGAAGAGAGAAGTATTGCCCAAAGCCTCACTCCTCCCTGTAATTATCCTTAACTTGCATTTTGCCTTTATTTCTGGTGCCTACAGACAACTTGAGCCTGAGGACTAAGGTGTCACCTAAATTTGCCATAGAAAATTGATCTGAAGTGTGATAAATGACCTCTCTACCCTTTTAACAGCTCAAATTTTCCACACCAATGAATGTTTTAAGCTCTGCCTCTAACATCCATCAAACAGCGGATGTGTCAGGCCAAAGATAAATGCATTGTCCCAGCACATAGGTCTGGCACTTTGTGTGTTGGTGGTTAATTATGCCGGGCTGTGGTTTGTGCATATGGAGAAGATTGCATTTAAAAGATAGGCTGGGAGCGCCTGAGTGGCTCAGTCCATTGAGTGTCTGACTTCGGCTCAGGTCATGATCTCACGATTCATGAGTTTGAGCCCTGTATTGGGCTCACAGCTGTCAAGGCAGAGCCCACATCAGATCCTCTCACCCTCTCTCTCTCTGCTCCTCCCCTGCTTGTGCTCTCTCAAAAACTAAACATTAAAAAAAGAAAGACAGGCTGAAGGATTTGGGGAGTCACCAGTGATATTTTTTGTTCTAGGGAGCGATTCTACTACAATGGTGAGCTGTCTTCACATCTTAGCTCAGACACTTGACACAAGGTAAGTCTGCCCAGTTTTTCCAGTAGTTTCTCAAGACTCCCTCTCTGACCCTGTCTTCTCACTTATCGTACAGAAGAGAAGACATGCCACAGCTCTGCAGGAGCCTGGGAGAGGGAGGGGAATGGGGAAGAGATGAATCTCAGCCTGACATTAGCACTCTCAATCTTTCAGTTCACATGATGGAGGGCCACTGTCATGGCATGTACTGCGCACTAAAAGCTGAGCATTTGATCAATTCTTGTCTTCCCTTCCTGAGAAATTCATTTTTCAGAAGATAAAATATATAATATAACAAAGTGCCACTTTATACCTCACTCTCCAGGGAAGAGCTGCCTGATGGGTGGCGAGGCCACAAGCATCCTGGGAGAAGGGAACCATAACACTCTGTATCCAAAGCAGCGAGGGAGATGCAGGGGATGTGGGATAAAAAGATCAGAGACAAGATAGGTTTGAACCCATAGCCTGAGGGTCTTGCGGGAAAGATGGCTTAAAGGGAAAGGAAGTTTTAACAAATGTACATGTAAGTTGTGGTAATATAAACATAAATGATCCAGGGGTACCTGGGGGGCTCAGTCAGTTAAGCGTCCAACTTCAGCTCAGGTCATGATCTCATGGTTTGTGAGTTCGAGCCCTGTGTCAGGCTCTGTGCTGACAGCTCAGAGCCTGGAGCCTGCTTCAGATTCTGTGTCTCTTTCTCTCTCTGCCCCTCTCCCACTCATGCTCTGTCTCTCTCTCTCTCTCTCTCTCTCTCTCTCTCTCAAAAATAAAACGTTAAAAAAAATTTTAAACACAAATGATCTGATGAAATGACAAGAAGAAGTAGTGGGAAAGACAGGGAGCTTTCTTTAAAACACTCTTTGAGTAGAAAGAGTGTCAAAGTTGGGAGGATGATATACTTCCCAAAACTATATGAGGAAGAGAGAAACCAAATAAGAGAGTGGCCACAAGATGAAAATCTACTACAAACAAGACTGGTTATAAAAAAAAAAAATTAAGGATAATTAAAGGGGATTTTAGGGGTCTAAACCCTAGAAACAAACATGGAAATATTAGGACAGCACAAGTTTGCAGCATCAGACCAAGGCACCCCAGGGGACTCAAATTCTCTGCACCTGGGATGAGGAATCTTTACTCCCAGAAGCATGTGGACTGCCTTTGGGAGAGAGTATCCCCCCTTTTTTTTAATGTGGGTCAGCGTGTTTGATAATCATACCTGACAAAAACCCAAGACTAGAAAGTTAGGAAGATAGCTCATGAATCCTTACAGGCTAGGGGCAAGTCTCAGTGACTTCATTTCTTTGTTCTTATTTTTCTGGTTGAGGGGGAATGATGATCTTGAAAATGCTATAGATAAAAAGCATCTGTCCTTGAAACAAGCCTGTCATAATCTTGTGAATAAGTTGCTGAAATATGGAGGGGCACCTGGCTCAGTCGGTTAAGTGTCTGACTTCGGCTCAGGTTGTGATCTCACAGTTCATGAGTTCGGGCCCCACATCAGACTCTGAGCTGACAGCTCAGAGCCTGGAGCCTGCTTCATTATTTTTTTTAAGAATAGTTGTGTATTGTCTACGGCCATACCACCCTGAACGCACCCGATCTCGTCTGATCTCGGAAGAATAGTTGTGTATTTACAGAAAATAGAGGACATCATACATAGTTAGTTCCCATATACCACCCCCACACACACACAATTTCCCTATTAACATCTTGTATTTGTTACAAGTATTGAGCCGATGGTGATACACTATTGTTCACTAAAGTACATGGTTTATACTAAAATTCACTCTGTTGAATAGCTCTATAGGTTTTGACAAATGCACAGTGTCATGTATGTATCTAATATTACAATATTGTACAGAATGGTTTCAACGTCTAAAAATTCCCTGTGTGTCACCTTTTATCCTCTGCTGCCCTCAAACCTCTGGCCACCATGGATCTTTCCATGTCATACAGTTAGAATTATGCAGCAGGTAGTCTTTTCACACCCCATTCTTTAACTCAGCTATCTGCATTGAAAATCTGTCCATGGCTTTTCTTAGCTTACTATCTCATATCTTCTTATTGCTGAATAATATTCTACTTTATGGATGTGTCACAGTTGATTTATCCATTTACCCTTTATTTTTTATTAATTTTTTAAAACTTACATCCAAGTTAGTTAGCATATAGTGCAATAATGATTTCAAGAGTAGATTCCTTAATGCCCCTTACCCATTTAGCACATCCTCCCTACCACAGCCCCTACCTGGAGCCTGCTTCAGATTCTGTCTCCCTCTCTCTCTGCCTCTCCCCCACTTGCACTCTGTCTCTCTCCTTCTGAAAAATAAGTAAAGGGTAAAAAAAAATTTTTTAAGATGCTGAAATATGTAAAATAATAGTTGCCTTGTAAGCTTTGTTCTAATTCTAGGGTCTAGAAAGTAGTTTTGAGGGAAGACCTCAGATACCCATAACTAATCTCCATTCCCACAGGGCACTTCTATAGTTTTTTTTTTTTCAGTGGTCTGATGAAACTGTCTGTTTTAAAGGGGGCTTTCTGCCCCTCTCCCCTTCTCAAGCTAGGACATCCCTGCTGACTAATAGAAACATAAGCTTTTGCTGAGTTATTTCTTTGTTCTGAGAGGTCCTGCATCATGGGAGAGCTAATATTTCTTTTCTTATAAAAGTTGCTTATCTCATAGTGACTGTAAGACAAACTCACCTCTCCTTCCTTACAAGTAGATATTTACAGACGAATATAGCCAGCTGGAACATTCTATTGATAACAGGTGACCCAAATTAGTTTCTTACTAAACTCTCCTTATTTCCTGAAGAGTCAAGCACTGACCCCTGCAACAGACAACACCGTCCAGTTGCTAGCCCCCTTTGGGATTGTGTGATCCAGCTTGCTTCCTGGATGCTAACTGCTCTCTCCTCTTCCCCTGACTCTGTGCCGGTCAGGTGACTGGAGTGTCACAAGTCTGCCCAGGTTAAACTGCATGTCACCCGTTTCAAGAACGGGGCGGCCACAGCTTTGGATTATGCTTCTGGTTTTGAATATCGTTTGCTTACAGGACTGTCATGAAGTCAGGCTCAGAGCTGGTGAAGGCTGGGTTACGAGCTTTCTTTGAAAATGCAGCGGAAGACTTAGAGAAGACTTCGGAAAATCTGAAGCTCGGGAAGTTTACACATTCCAGAACACAGATTAAAGGCGTGTCCCAGAATATTAACTATACCACGGTGGCTCTGCTCCCCATCCTGACGTCCATCTTTGAGCATGTTGCTCAGCATCAGTTCGGGGTAGATTTACTCTGTAAGTCATATTGCCTTCTATTGTGGATTTATATGCACAGGCCTCCAGATGAGAAGGGTGTGACTCATTCGCTTGAATTCACCTTGAAAGTGGAATAGAGGGGCCCCAGGGTGGCTCCGTCAGTTAAGCATTCAGCTCTTGATTTCAGTGGACGTCATGATCTTGTGGTTTGTGGGTTTGAGCCCTGTATTGGGCTCTGCTCTGCTTGGGATTCTCTCTCTCCTTCTCTCTCTCTATGCCTCTTCCTACTTGTGCATGTGGTCTCTTTCTCAAAATAAATAAATAATCTTAAAAAAAAAGTGGAATAGAGAATTGCATACCTTTTTCTTCTTAGGTTTAAAAATGGAGGAACAGATACTTAGAGGGGCAGAGATCCCCCAGTTTAAGTATATAATATTTCATCTTTTTCCACCATTATTCAGGACCAGAATTTTCCACCCACTGGCTTAGCTGTCAGCCGCTGTGTTCCTACTTAATTTGAAAAGGTTATCTGAGTAATCCAGTAGGGGATATAGGTTTGCTCCCAGGGTTTTTCAGATACCAATTTTCCTGTTAAGAAGCCCTAATTTATTCATTGGAAACCAGGAGCAAAGGAAAGCTGCTAACATTTCATTATCTGAGCCTTCAGTAGAAGACCGTAGTCGGTTGGTTTTATTTCAGTTTGCATTTTGTACCACATATAGCCCTCTGGTGCAAATATTCTGCCACCGAGCTTCAGTTTCACACTTTAAATGTTGGCACATGATTTAATTCAATTTAGCCAGTTGTCGATAGCTGAGGCTGTGACTTCTATATCCCTGAACAAGTGAAAATCAGTTATTTCCATGGAGGAGGGCAAAGGAACAGGGGAACAACCAAACTCATTATTTCATGTCATGGAAACAATGCTTTTCCTTGTTGAAAATTTAAAATTAAATTAGGTCTCATGTGCTCAATTAGTCCCTGCCTTGTTATGAGTTGTAGGCATTGAAGGAGCATGTAGCCTATAGATTAAGCTCTGTGGTCTCCTAAATGGAACATGCCCTTCCCTCAGGAAACATGGCAAAATCACGATATGATTGAACTGTTCTTTGAAAAACGTCCATCCGAGAACTTGTGACAGGTGGACGTGAGAAACGTTGCTCTATCTCTAAAGAGGTCAGGATGTGCTGCATACCTTCCTAGGAAATTAACAAAAGGCTCATTCAAACTTGAGACTACCTGCATTCTTCCTTTTCAAGGAAGGAAATATTACCACGTATAAAATTTAACCATAGTGTCTCCTTTCGGGAAAAAAAAAAAAACACGTGGATCTCTTTCATCAAATGATTTCTTTCCCTTGAAACAGTGTGATTCATATCAAAAGCCCACAAAGGACCTGGGATGCCTTAAGGACCTGGGATGCCTCAATGGAGGTGTTCTCCTGTCACTGGGTTCTCTCTCAGTTCAGTAGCCACCGTTTGGTAGAAAGGGCTCTACCGTATGTTAGGGGGTGAGGGTCGCGGGTGGGGGATACACATGCATGCGCTTTAGCTCTTGGGTGATGCCAGCACATTTTTTTGTTGGTGGACCCTTTCCATGTGCTGGAGGTGAGGAGCTGGGATTGAAGTGCGGTAATGACTGCTTGCTTTTGTTCTTTTCAGTAGGAGATGTGCAGATTTCATGCTACCACATCCTCTGCAGCCTCTACTCCCTTGGGACCGGAAAGAACATCTACGTTGAAAGGTAATTAGTGAATAAAAGAGGCTGACACATTTAAGGCTTAGAAAAGTGTTACTTACAGGCTTGAAACACTTAATAGCATCTTTTTAATACAGCCAAGTCAAAATGCTCACGGAAATGGGATGGAGATTTTAAGGCTAGGCCATTCAGTGTTTATGATAATACTAAGAAGTACAGTAAGGCTTTTGAGATTTATGACCTCTATGAAGATTTGTTAAAAAGAGATCCACAGGCCAAAATTGATACTACTTGGGACAGGCCAAAGCACCAAAAAGGGCTTACTGCCTAACCTAATTTCAGTTTCAACCTCCCACAGAAATATAAATCTTAACCTGTAAGTCAGAAATTTTCTGATAGGTGCCATTGAGGTAGTCTGTCACAGGGATCCTCTCCATACCCTAATGGAGGATGAGGTAAACTGTGTGTTAAAGACCCCCTGCTCTTCCCCCTAAGGGAAAACTGGAACAATCTTTTGTATTTTGCTTCTAATTTTGTTGTCCATCCTTCTTCCTATATAAACTCTCCATTTTGTATCATCTCTTCCAAGCACCCCCCTACTTGTTAGCTGCAATGTTGCTGGATTCATGATTCCCTTAAAGCCAATGAAATCTTCAGATTGACTTGTTGAATTCTGTTTTATTTTGTTTTGCTTTGTTTTTTTGTAACAGATAGCTACTAAATGTATGTGACTGGAGAAGCAATACTGTATAGCCAAGCTAAATCATGTGCTAGTGACCAAAAAAACATTGAAAAAATGTCTATTTCTTCATAATCACAGCTTCCAAATAGCTTCCAGAGTTCCTGTGGTTAAAGCTTGCAGAAAAGCTCAAGGGATAGGAGTTCATTACTTGAGTGTTTAATGAGTTTCTATGTGATACAACCGTGGACCTTTATCGTTTGTGGCTGTCAGATTAGCTATACTTTTAAACAAGTGCACATTTTGGTAGCAGAAATGCTATTCAGAAATCTTTAATCTAAACCAGCTGATCTGCAGAGATACTGGGGTTCCAGTGTTGCTTATCCAAATCTGCCCAGAGCAGTGGAGGCCTTTGGTGACCCTCCCCCCAGTTTTTAGCATTAAATGCTATGTGTTGTGTTGTTCTGTTTAAAACCACAGAGAAGATCAGAAGGAACAACACAGTATTAACTAAACTCTTGACTTAGTCTTATCCTTAGAAAATTTTTGTTTCCTTTCAAACATTCACTGTCACATCATGCACTAGTGACAAAAAAAATGTTGAAGAAATGTCTATCTTCATAATCTCAGCTTTCAAATAGATCCAGAGTTCAAGAAATTAGTTGAAGAATGAATGACCATTTATTTATACTATGATTTTCATCCCTAATTGTGTAGCTTTCCTTATGGTTTTAGAGAAGACATGCATAGTTTTGTTAGGAATAGGACCTAGGCAGACAAAAGCTTTAACCATATTTTATACCTAATCAACAAGAGAATTAAAAAAAAAAAACTTTCCCATTTAACACTCAATTTCACCTTAGGGAAAGTATCTTTAAGTCTTTCTTCCGTTAAGAATTTGTATATATTTTCTCAATACTTTTTCTTACTCTGTCTCTTGATACATGTGTGCATACATCTGTGTGTGTTCGTGTTTCTTTGTACACCTTTTTGAAAAGCTTATACATTATTCTCTTACAAAAAGTCAACTCTGAAATGTCAGGCCAGAAAAAAGCTGCTTTTCATGATGTTTTGTACTTGATCTGTTACAGTTTTATTGCACATCTGCTCCCTCCAGCCTTGTGAATATTGGTGCCTGACTTCTATCCTCTATGTTGATAGAAGCCACACCTGGAGGAAGACCCTAGATCAAAGCTGTCCCCTCTTCCTCTCCATTAGTGGAGCAGCTGAGGAATTGAACATTTAAAATCCTGGAGTTTTGATGCCATCACTATTAATGACTGTTACTTATTTTTTTATATTGTGAAAGTAAGACATACTTGTTCAAAAAAATCGAACAGTACTGAGTATATAAAGGTAAAAGTCTACTGTTTTTCTTACCCCAGACCACCTCCCGCACTACACACACACACACACACACACACACACACACACACACACAGGGATCCAATTCCCAGAGGAAAGCACTATCCACAGTTTGGCGTTTGGCATTCCAGATATGTTCTTCACATGTACATTTTTACACATGTGGGATCATAATTTCCATACTGCTTCGCAACTTTGTCCTGTTGGATGAAGCTAAACACTGAATTCCCAACTCCTACTTTTAGATATATCGTTAGATGAAATAATCATTAACTTTCTACCTTAAAAATGTAGGCAAATTTAGTACCCTTACATCCCTACCTACTTCCCATCCTTTCTACCTTTTTTGTTTATAATTTCTCACATTTACATGCTATTCTAGGACAAATATTCGCTGAGGTATTTACCTTAGTTTGTATTTAAATGATTCCCTGAACAGCCAATCTGTTGGAACCATGGCTTTCCCATTCCTAAATTTTTATTTTGGTTTTTGTCTGTTGGTTGGCCCGTTTCATCATTAAGCACTTGTTTCTGTAAGAGCTCTTAAATAGCCTTGAATCCTTGCATATTTTGGAATACTACTCTTTGACTTAGTGAACAGTTTTTGTGGTATAAAATCCCTGAGTCATCATTTTTTCCCTCAGAAGTGTGTAGATTTTGCTTCTTTGTGTTCTGACCATGTTTCCTGAACGGGGTGATTTATTGACTTACACGTGACTTTGCAGTGGGAGGGGAGAAGCTGACTGTTCATTGGGTTCTTTCTTGAGCCTTGAAGCATGTCATTAAGTTCCTCTAAGATGTTCCAGGATGTGTTTGTTCTAGATCAGTCCCCTTTGCTTCTCCTCAGAACTTATTAATATGCCTCAGAAGTGGGTCTTCCATTACTTACACATTTTTTACTTCATTATATAATTGTAGGGAGGTTTTTCCTAGCTGTTATTCGGGAAGAGATTGTGTGTGTTTATTGGCTTTTTGCTTAATCTTCCACATTTCTCATTTTCTCCCAAGTAACTTTGAGCTGGTTGCTCTTTCCTGTTTTGTGTTTATAAGATGTTTTTCAAATGTTCTCCATGTTCCTCACTCTCTTTATTTGCTTTATTTCACATGAAGTGGAAGAGCGTATGGGGAAGAAACCTCATACAGCTTCAAACCTAACCAACTGGCTCAGGACTGTTTCTCACTATACCCACAGTGCCTTTAGCTCTAGAGTGCATCCACCCCTAGCCTTTGGTGTCTCCCCCCCCAATAAACGTCAGTAAGTGGCCCAGGTAAGAGGTCAGAGGTAAAACTGTTAGTGTATCCTATAGATATAGGACTTTTGTGTAGTCATTTAATGTATAACACTTATTCTATACAGTAGCAGACTTGAACAGGTTACTTCTCACTCTTCCACTCTCCTTCCCCTCCAGTGGCTTCTCCAGGCTAGGAGCCCAGGTCACAGGAATGGCAGGTAGCATGTACACTTCTTCCCTACTCTGCCCTGCATCACTCTGCAGTATGAACTTGGCCTCACACACCCAGCAGGTGTCCCACGGCCTGCTCACTGCCTGCTTACCCCCTTAATCCTCATTGTTTCAAGTACAAGTTCTTATTCTGGACTCCTCAGAATCCCTATATTTACTTCCAGAGATTTCTATACTCTGCTGTGAGTCCAGATAGTAAGTTTCAGTTTCAGCGTCCCCACTTGATTTGGTCCCTACTTTCTGACTTGATGTTATTCACACATTTTCTAATTTCAGCATGGATTCAGATTGCTTCCCAATTTTTTGCGCTTTAGGAAGGAAAATGCAGTTAAACATACCATTTCTCTGCTGCCTTTTTGCTGAAGTTTACTTTACTAATGAATGTCTGCAGTGTTGCAAGGGAACCGCTAAATATTTGGTTTCCAGCTATAGCTTGAGTGTGCCTTGATGGAAGATTCCAGGCACCTCTGTGATAGTTTGACTATAAAGAGGAAAAAGTCATTGAAACAGAATAGAGACCTTTCTTTTCGAATAGTTTCTCATTGAGACAACACTGAGGTCACTGACAAATAGTGTTCAACAAATTCTCAGCAAAGGGCCAACGTTCTTCTGCATTTAACTATGGAGAATACTTGCCTTCTTTGATGTGGAGATACTTTGACTAAGAATCACAGAACATTGGTGGGGGGGTTGGTCAAGAAAGGAAACTTGGAAATCGATTTAAGCATTGAATCTCCATTGTATTTCAAATGAAAACTGTGTTTTTTCCCTTCACACTTTAGAGATATTTTTTCCTTCCTGCCCTTCCCCATTTGACCAATTGGTTCTGACAAAACACTACACATCTTCCCTAAACCTCCGACGTGACTAGTATTGCTGTTCTAGAGCTGTGGCCTGCCTCCACTTTCTGTCCCTCTGCTGCATATCATTTCCTCTCTTTAGCATCCTTTGGAACATGCATGAAGGAACTTTCAAAATTGTAAAGCTCCAGAAATGTGCAAGGCATAATTCTTATTACTGTGATGACTATGGATCCACCTGGATCCTTAGCAATAGACATCTGAGAGGCAAGATCTGGACCCGTGGAAAATAAACTCAAGAGATGGATGAGGAGAACCTGCAACTTACCAAATTAGAAAGTAACAAAAATTGAAATACAAATTGCACTCTCTTTAATCTGTCACCATTGACCAAGTTCTGCTATATGAAAAATACTGTACCGGGCAGCAAGAACTGAAGGGGAAAGAAAAAGAGTGTTCCATATCCAGTGAACAAACTCTCCAAGTAGACCCTTTGGTTGCTCTGTAAATGTTTCCATAGCTCTTCTCTGCTTGGTCCATACTCACCCTTCACCCTGGGGGGTGCTAATGACCAGGGAAGCATTATAACAACAGCAGGGCTTTGCTCAGTCCCTCTTGGAGTCTGGAAGCCAAGGTCATTCACTCTGGTATTTCGAAGCCTGCAGCATTAATCGGCAGACTTCTGGGCTTTACTTGTACAGAACTTTTAACAGCTAACCCGGGAGAGCTGGTGTTTATCCTCCCTGTTAGCTGAATGGCTAATTAGCATCATTGTGTGCCATAGACTAGAAAAATGCCCTGTTGTGAGCTTGTTGAGCTCAGACTTGTCAGTAATTAATATCAGAGAGCACAGGGAATGCATGTCCCCAAGGCAGCACAACACTGGAAAACTGTCTTTTGCCCCAAGGGTCGCCTTTGCCGTCAGGCTAACTTTCTAGAAATCTACCTTTGTGAGATCAGGACATTAATTTGAGGAGAGAAAGAGAAAAGAGAAGAATAATACGTCAAGTTATCACCAGGGCAGCTCAGGACCAGCTGTTTTGTGAGGTTCATCTTGCCTGGGCCAAATAAAGTTTGTGCTCAGATTTGACACGATCTCTTGTCATCCTGATGCTCGCCCAGATTTTCTTTCATCAATGCCCTCCCTGTGGTGTTTATTTCACCTTCATGGTCTATCTCCTTATTTCTTCCTCCTCCTCAAAAGGTAAGACTGAGGAAATCCAGTATTTCTCCTCAGTGGCCACTGTGGTTGGTAGAAACAGTGAGGCTTTTGATGGAAAAGAATGGCCACCACTTACAGATCCTCATAGTTGACATACCCTGGCCCTCACTCCCCTCAGTTTTCACTCAGGGTGCAGGTCATTCAGGCCTGAAGGCAAAATGATGCCCCTCTTCTTGGGCCTTTCCACCATCTTGAGCTTAGCAAAGAAGAGAAATAATGGGGGAAGAAGCAGTAGTGAGGGGGAGTGCAGGCTGAGGGAACAGGACTGGCCTGAGGCTTGCTCAGAAGTGAAGTGACACAGAGAAGCCCAGCTCTCACTCCCTCCCCTTGCTGCAGGGCTGCGGCCTCCCACCAGAGCCTGGCAGCCGCACACACAGGACACAGAGGACCTATTCTGTCTGAGGGCTGCTGCTCTGTCTCCAGAGCAGACCCGATGGGGGCATTTCACAGTCGGACCTCCAGCGAAAGGATAAGATGGTGCCATCCCCTAGAGCGATTGCCAGACTGAGGGCATTCTTGCTTGCAGGAGGCTGACTTTCAAGTTAGGTGTTCAAATACCTCAGAGCTAATAAGCAAGCTGTCAGGTAGTCCCCTAAAAGCTGAGCCTAAGAAGAAGGGAGAAGATAAGGATTAAAACCACATACATTAATTGTCTTTTAAATTAACCAAAAGATGACTTTTTTTGTAAGTTTGGTAACTTGCTGGAAGATGGAGGGTGGGTTCCAAGACTTTCTCCCCTTCATTCATCCATCCTCTCCCTTCTCCCTTCTCCCTTCTCCCTCTAGTCCAGCCATGTGCCTCTTGCATCTAGGCAGTTCTTGGACCCTCAGCCTTGCCCCTTGCAGATTCTGACTCTACCCCAGATAGCCATGTCAAGTTATTTTTTTATGAACAGTTAAGATCACATTTTTAATCCAATAATCCAATGCAAGTGTGTCTCTTTCTCTGCTTTAATGAAGTTGCAAGTTCATCTAATAATTAGACCATAAATATATGTTATTTTATCACATTGCCTTAGGGTTCTAAGGAGAAGGATTTTCACTATCTGGAAGACAAAAGCTAAGGTTCAAACTATGTGGCTTACTCCTCAGTAGGCAACAGCTCCCCTAACCATCCCCCACCCCATAGTAAATGCTTGTTGTTCTCATCCAGAGACCCCACACTTTTGACATTCTGGCTTCTTGGTGCTGTTGGAATTGTTGGCCATTATCACAGTGAAGGGCAGTGAACATAGCCTTCGATTCTGGTTTTGTTGGGGAGCTGAAAGGAACCCTGAGCTGAATGCCTTTCTGTTGCCACAGAACTGCGGTAGAGGGGGATTAGCATTTGCTCCTGACTCCAAGTGCATCCTCTCTAGCTGACAGTTTTCCCCATGGTGGTTCTGGAACCTCCCCCAAAATGCAGACAGATAACTTCAACTCCCAGGGATTCGGCTAGTGGACTTCACAGACACAGGATCAGCACTCACTTTGATTGGTCAGATGCAAAGGAAGGTGAACAAGATATGTTTGAGCACTGTAAGCCCCATCCAATCCTTAATTATAGGCCTATTGTCTGCATTTGCCACTAATTATCTTTGTATCATGGTCTAACAAAGGACTCATAGTATTAGTTTGTTTGAAGAAATGTTCCTCCTTATTTGGAACTGACATCACACGTGTAACTCACATAACAGGTGTGTAGTCTGACTGTCATTAAATGCCAGTAATTGACAGAAGATACTGATGACTGAAAAAACAGATGGTCCTGGTCTCTCATTCATCAGAAAGCAACAGAGGCTTGCGCCCATACAGGGCCCTTCAAACCAGCACTGTAACTGTATTGTCTCACTAGCAGGACCTGCTAGGCTAGCCAGGACAACTCCAAGGCTAAGCCCAGGCCTGGGAAGGGGATGCACAATTTCAGTACCAGCCCTACTTTGACCAGCCAGTAGCTAGTTCGCATCGCTTAGACTTGCAGACTTGGTTAGCAGGCAAGCAAGCGTGAGTTTCTTTCAGTCGGAGAATTAGAAATCTGAACAAGGAATCCTAAGCATTTTGGTTTTGTTTGGGTGCTTGTTTCACAGAAAGACTTGAGACCCAGAGCTTTATACATGCTGGACCCTCAAATATTTGTATAGAATATTTGTGAGAAGGAACAGGTGTTACAGGTCTCTAAATCAACCAATGTGCTTTAGGGCCTGTCGTTTCTGTTGCAAGGCAGGTCTTTTCTTTTGTATCTTATTGGTGCTTTTGGCCCATTATCTGCTGTTCCCACTACTGCACACTGGCTCCATCCAAAGCAGGGAATAGACACAGAGAACTTACACAGAAGATTTCAAAACATTCTGAGAACAAAGAGAGGGTCAAATTCCACTTGGATACCAGCAAAACTTGCTCTCAGAAATGCTGGGATAGAAGAACAAAGCTACATAGTGTGTTATTATATTGCCTTAGCCAGTTAAGAACCAGGTTCCAGGTGATGAGACCATTGTACACCATTGATCAGTGTCCAGAGAAAGACGGGGGAGGGAGAAGCGCATGTAATCTTGCTGAGCCCATGACTCAAGGATGTCCAGCAGAGTAATCTATGGGAGGATGGCCTGAGACATCTTGGGAAAGGGGCCTGGCCTGCCATGCATGGGGCCAGCCTATGGTGGTACCACTTCTAAATGGACTTCTTTGTTTCCAGGCAACGTCCTGCCCTTGGAGAATGTCTGGCCTCACTAGCAGCCGCCATTCCAGTGGCATTCTTGGAGCCCAGTCTTAACCGCTACAATCCCCTCTCAGTCTTCAACACTAAAACCCCCAGAGAGAGGTCTAGTAAGTATCTTCCCTCAGAGGTCATCAACTCATATGTTGAGAGGAAAGCTTCCAGGAAGGAAGGCCACCCAGGCAGAGAACAGCAGCCTTGTAGCACTTTTGGTTTATGTGGTCTGAGAGGGGAGGGGAGGTCAAAGCTAGGGTCCATGTTGCATGTCTCCATCTTACTAGAAAAATGGGCACAGGCAAGTACTTATAACAAAGTACACTGGCCTTTGGCTTCCTCTTCCATACAGTGTGGTTGGTTTCTAAATCCCTTCCATCCTAATACTTTAGGCTCTCTAGTCTACCCTGGGTCTCAAGTCCCCTTCTGCACCTGGGGATATGACTGCTTTATTACAGTCCCTCTCCAGATCATTATCAAAAGAAACATCTGTGTACTAGTAACCTAATTATACTTTCCAAGTCCAGGGAGAGGCTGTGTTTCTAAGGATGATGATGACCACATGCTGTCTATCACTGTAGAAAAACACCAGAAGGGATTGAAATTGTTCAATAAAGAGAAGTTAACGGGAGTATTGACACACTAAGTTCTAGAATAACAGTAGGCAAACTATGGCTATGGGCCTAATCTGGCCCTGCTGCCTACTTTTGTAGTGTTTTAATGGAACATGCTCACACCTACTCATTTACATACTGTCTGTGACTGCTTTAGCACCGTGTAGGGAAGGAAAAATAATTTTCTCTCTACTCTTTTTTTAATTTTTTTAATGTTTGTTGTAGAGAGAGACTGAGTAGGAGTGGGGGAGAGGCAGAGAGAAAGGGAGACACAGAGACTGTAGCAGGCTCCGGGCCCTGAGCTGTCAGCACAGAGCCTGACGTGGGGCTTGAACCCACGAACCATGAGATTATGACCTGAGCCCAAGTTGGATGCTCAACTGACTAAGCCACCCCGGCACCCCATTTTCTCTCTACTGTTAATGGTTCTTGGCTGAGACCCCACCCATAAAGTAAATAAACAGGAGGAAAGAAATGTAGTTATATACATATGAGTGCTTACAAGATATGAGACTTTAAATGCAGCCAACCAATTGACGCTTATAGACACACCATTCAGAGCTAAGGAAAGAGATAGAGCTCTGGGGGTTCAAAAGAAGGAAGGCAATTCATGGAAAGGGAAAAAGCAGAAACATTTTGTAAACGTGTGCCCTGCCCTGCAGATAGTCTCTCTCAGAGGAAAAGGTGATCTCTCATAAATAGCCCACTTCCTGGTACATGCCCCCGTTCTAATATAAATTTCCCCGTGTAAGATTTAGCTTGCACAAGGGTAACTTCTCTATTTTCAGAGTTTCTCCTGTGGTTGTAGATTCTTAAAAAAAAAAATCAGCCCAAAATAATCCTTCTGCCAAAGAGGCATATTTTCGAGTGGCACATTCTGCTCCAGTTCAACTACAGAGGCAGAGGGTTGACTCAGTGGCAAAGACTGTCTGACTGCAGATACTTACTATCTGGCCCATTAGAGAAAAAATTTCCTGCCCCCCAGCCCCCGTATTCTAGAATACCCTGGAACTGGAATCCGAGGCAGGTTATACACCTGCTCCTGGGGAGATAGAAGGGAGAGTCCTTATATGTGGATAAATTGTGAACCTACTAGAAATCAATGGAATAGAACAGAGGAACTTCAAACAAGGGAACTTGAATGAAACCTGGGCTCCAACTAAAAAGAACTACAATAATCTGATGTAACATGAAGCAAAAATTACCACACCATGCTCCTAATCAACATTATGGAAGAAAAACCATAGTAAGCCATTTCAGACCACAGCCTATCCTATTAAGAACCAGTATTTTCTTAAAATATTGATTTACAGTATCAGTAGATGACTAGACTATGTAGCAGCTCTACTTAGTCAAGCCCCCTATTCAAACTGCTTTGAGATCCCAAGGGAGAGAGTTTGGAGAGTAAGCATTCATGTTATACTTCTTTGTCACCCTCTTTTCTCCATGTAAGAGTGCAGAGTGCTAAGCCACAGTGGCGTTATTCCCACTTGCTGCTTGTTACTTCAGATAAAAGAAGCACACCATCCCCAGAAATAATGACCAGGACAATTTAGACAAAGCCACTTAATAAAGTTTTAGTCCTGAGCTAGAACACAGGGGAGAGGAGTGTTCCCAGAGTTAGTCAAGAGAGAGACCTTGCCCAGATAATTCAGCTTGCCAAGGTCTCATGTGAAATCTCTAAATGAATTTCCCAACCCCCTCAGCCTCACCTTACCCTTTTTCCGCTTTCTAAGACTAGCAAAAATAGATCTCTAACCTTGTTTTTCTCCACCCTCACCTGATACCGAATGAGTCACATCTCACAGCTAAAATGGGAGCTGAACAACTAGGCAGGCTCTGGTAATGTTGAGGAAGAGCCGTGACCTCTGTAGGTGTGTGCCAGCCAAAGTGTCCCTCCCTGGCTCCAAAGGGATGTGAGCCCACTCATGACACTGCTAGGTGTTTACCCACTTGTTCTGCTCAAACTGTGATTCAGAATATTCTGTGTCTCTGACTGGGGTGTAGAGCTATGCCTTGGGAAATAGGCCTACTCCGCTCTTTAGCTCAGAGACATACGGTAGAGAGTAAAATGAGAACTGGACAAAGATGGGGGAAACCGTGGATGGGCTTTGGAAAGAAGGGAATGACTCTGTCCTGTTGTTCTTCTCAAGGGTGATTGGAAACATGTTCATGATTATTTTATATACTTTACCTTTATTTAGTAAGACGTATCCATAAATAAAAACTAAATATATATCATTGCATACTCCACAGGGAGAAAAAGAGAGAAGGGTGTGATTAGAGATGACACAGTTTTTCATCCATCAGTGACACACTGTGGGATGTGCCTAAGTCCCCTGAGTCCACGTTTTCCATCATTCAGTTGATCAGCAGAGGGAATGCTGACCAGTGCAGCTCTTGAAAAGTAGCACATACATGAATATGTATTCTGGTATAATCAGGTTTGCCTGGAGCCAGAGAATGACTGATGGCTTAATGGACTCTAAGAAGGTAGATTTCACTCATTATACAAAGTGAGTGGCCCCAAGGGACCAAGGTGGGGGAGGAATGTATAGGGTGACAAACGATGTGAGCCTTTGGTTTAGAAAAATAATATGAGCTGATTTATCGAGGCTTCAGTCAATGGAACATCTCTGTTAATTGACAGTTGGTGTTTTGCCAGCAGTTACTCCTATTAGTAGCTCTTCTGTCCTGTAAGACCCTGGAGCATTTTCTGATTCATTCAGAAATTATTAAGATATGCCTAGAAAAGGTGAACACTAGTATCTTCCAGGTATTCAAAATTAGATAAACCTTTGCTTATGGGTGGCGGTTGTCTGTTAATCAGATGATCACACAAGATACCCTAGTCACCAGCCAGTTTATTTCCACACCTATATTGGACCGGTCATCCAGAGAGAGCAGCAGCCCATGTCCCAAAGCTGTCTGTCTACACAAAGAGGTGATACTCTCCAATGTTGCCTTCTTATGGAAGAGCTGCCTGGTGAAGAAAATCTGACTTGAGAACCTAACTCGGAATGCTTAGTAAAATAAAGATTGCTGAATGCTACCCCTAGTTTCTAACTCGGGAGATCAGGACTAACAAGTGTCCAGGTGCTGCCGCTGGTGGGAGAACCCCACTTTGAGAACCACTCATCTAGAGATGAAAGGGCAGTATGTTCTAATGATAACTCCAACAGTCTTGTGTCTGATTCTCTTTTTTTTTTAAGTTTATTTATTTATTTTGAGAGAAACAGAGACAGTGTGAGCAGGGGAGGGGCAGAGAGCTAGGGAGACACAGAATCCGAAGCAGGCTCCAGGCTCTGAGCTGTCAGCACGGGGCCAATGCGGGCTTAAACTCACAAACCGTGAGATCATGACCTGAGCCAAAACAAAGAGTCAGTCGGACCCTTAACCGACTGAGCCACCGGGCGCCCCTTGTGTCTGATTCTAATAGGGCACAGCCGAGGCTGTTTTTGAGCAGCATTCATAATTTGGGTTTGTTATGTGGCATTTGAAGTATAAAACACCATCTGAATCACAAATGTTTCTTGCACTCGACACCAATTACATATAAATAACTTTTAAAGGTCATTATAATGATGCCAGTGCAGCACCCTCAAGCAACTCTTTTCTTAGGTAGGGGAAAAAAGTGTCCATGGTGATGTATTGACTGTGTGACATTTAAACACACACACCTGAGCTTCCTTCATTATAATTGTACAGCCAATAGTTGTAAACTTCACTTGCATCCGTGGCCGTCGGCATTGTTCTACGTGCAGAGTTTCGAGATAAAAAGCTTGATTTCTCTGTCTCTAACTTCTTGTATATGTAAAATTATTTTGTGAGGGTCCTCCACACCCCCACGTTGATGTCGCCCCTGATGGCTGTTCCGATGCAAGGTACACAGGCTAGACTTCCCTGCACATGACCAACATTGGCAATAAACCATGTCTGACCCTTATAATTCCCTTCCCTTGTAAACCACAGGAGTTTCACATTCTCTGACTTTCATGCTACCAATCCTTTTGAAGTGTATGGATTTTTTTTTCAATTTTTTTAATACTTTTTATTTTGAGAGAGCAAACAGGCAAGTGCAAGTGGGGGAGAGGCAGAGAGGGAGGGAGAGAGAGAGAGAGAGAGAGGATCCCAAGCAGGCTCTACACTGTCAGCATGCAGCCCTACACAGGGCTTCATCCCGGGAACCGTGGGATCATGACCTGAGCCGAAATCAAGAGTCAGAGGCCTAACCACTGAGCCGCCCAGGGGCCCTGAATCATCTGGATTTTAAAGGACATTGGTCTACTTATGACTTCCAAGGAAGAGAGATCTTTAGCCACAGTGACAGCAGCAGAAAGTCCTCACTAGTCAAAGAGTGTCAGGAACTCATGGGGCCTGCTCCACAGTAGGGAGGCTCCTGAACATCATTTGCTTTGCAACGGTCCATGCCATCCAGTGGACTCGTCTCAGCTGAGATTCATGGTCTCCAGCAATAGCCAGCATTGTAACTCTGCTCCAGGAAGTACAGTCAAGGGAGAAATCAACATGGTTCCTTTCAACTGACCAGTATGTCTGAAGGCCACAGAATTTGTGTGACCTCTCTTATTAACCCTTCTGTTCCTCTGTACCTAAACTCTGGACAAGGGAGACTTCCGGCCAGCAGTAACCCCAATGGCAAAAGGGCCTGCAGGCATAACTCAATTCACAAAAGATAACATTTGAAGTCTCCACTTTGTCCTTTGAAATTCATGAGACCTTTTCATTTTTCTCCAAGCATCAAAAATGATTTCCTCAAGTCATCTAGTGGAACTGGATGTTCCAGAAAAGTGCTCCACATTTTCTTGTGGCTTCTCAGATTCCCCGCCCCTGTGGTGCCTGAGGCTCTGGCCACAGTGTGAGGAGTTTGGCCTTCGGGGAGAGTCTGCACAGGATCTGGGTCCTGGGTCCAGGTGATGTGGGCAGATGGGGGCAGGGAAGGAGACAGAGCTTTGGGCTTGCACGTCTTTCAGAGTCCCTGTTAATCTTCTCACTCGTCAGGAACCTCAGGATGCTTCTGGTCTCTCCTCCTTGTCTGTCCTGTGGAACAGGATGGATACCCCCTGGCTGCTTCTGTGTATGATTCTTGTATCTGACAGCCATCCCCAGTTTCACGTTCAACTCCATCTGTTGCCGCGTCATCCTGTCGGTCCGCATTGAGTGAAGTGACCGCAGTCTTCAGTGTCAGGAAAAGATGGGGCTTACTCACTCTTCCTCAAACAGAAGGCTTCAGAAACAAAAAGGTTTAAGTGAGTGGCAGGAAGTCTTGGCACAGGTCATACATAACTTCTGTTGTAAATGCAGAAATTAATGCAAATACGATCCCCCCCACCCTGCCCCTGCCGCTGCCAAATTTCAACCTATGGAAAGTAATGTTGTCTCTCGTCCAACTGAAGGAATATTTGATGAAAGGGGTTTCTTTTCCTTTTCTAACCAGTACAGATATCCAGATGACTGAACTACAAGTTTTCAACTAAAAACAGATTAGTTGCTTTTCTCCTTCTAGCATCACCTTTTGTGCTATGCATGCAGCAGGGCAGAGAGGGAGAAGCCAAGAGACTGGCTTTATCTCAGAAAAGTCTTAGGAAATGTCCCTCAGCTGTCTCTGTGATGCTCCTTTGGCATTAAGTTGAAGTGTTCTATCCTGCATATGGCATCCGGGAAGGTACCCCAGCCTCTGGAAGCCACTATCTTTACATAAACACCTGGAAGACAGAGACTCCCCCATATCCAGTGCTCACTCATCTAGAGCTCAAGGGTGAAAACCTAATGTCTAAAGACCAAAGGAAGGGTGGGAGAGACAGGAAAGGTTGCATTATTTGTGCTTTTGAATTACTGTCCCTGTATTCTTCCTGTACCCTCTTGGTCAGTTCTGGGGATGCCAGACACAGTGGAAGAGATGTGTCCTGACATCCCTCAGCTGGAAGGCCTGATGAAGGAAATCAGCGACCTGGCTGAGTCAGGGGCCCGGTACACGGAGATGCCCCATGTCATCGAGGTGATCTTGCCCATGCTCTGCAACTACCTGTCCTACTGGTGGGAGCGGGGGCCGGAGCACCTGCCCCCCAGCACGGGGCCCTGGTGCACCAAGGTCACCTCTGAACACCTCAGTGTCATCCTGGGAAACATTCTGAAAATCATCAACAACAACCTGGGCATCGACGAGGCATCCTGGATGAAGCGTATCGCAGGTACCACACATGGCTCTTTTTCCCAGCCCCAGCCCAAGGCCAGGATGCCTGTGTTCTCTGTGCATCTCTTAGTCCATCTTTAAACTGGTCTCCTTCCCCATCTTAGTTATTTAACAGTGAAAAGGTTTTCCCCTGGAGAGCTTCCCGGAGCAAATGCCTCTTGCCAACTCCTCACCTAAGCCAGGTCCCTGAAATCTCCAGGAAGCCCTTCTCAATGCACTCTGCCTGACTCCAATGTTCATTGCTTTATTTGCTTTTGGTATTTAAGAATCCCGTTTGCTCTTACCGTAATAATTGTGTATATTTTCCTGGTAAGTGATCCTGTGTGTTTTTTACACGTAGAAAACTAACTCCTGTCTGAGCTGTACTCAGATTGCTAGCATTTGTATTTCATGTTATGCTTTCTAAGACATTCTCTAATTTAGCTTCATGGCAGCATCACTTTGGTATTTTTGTTTATTATTTCTGTGTCCCTCCAGAACTCCTTGCATGCAGTAGGCTCTTAATGAATTTTGTTAGCTGATTTTCTGTTCCTAAAGCAACCTCAAAAAAAGGAAAGTTTTGGAAAATGAACAACCGTACTTCCCACAGTCAGGAAACCATGAATATTTAGTGTCCTCTATGTCAAAGCAAAGTCTGGGGAGACAGAAGCCAAGGTGAATCCATTGCCTTTGACCAACCTACAGTGTAGACAGCTCCACGGTGGCATTTTCACCCACACCATCATTACCTGGACCAGGAAACACAGTGACTGGGTCAAAGGGAGCTATTAGCCCAACCGTAGATATTTATCTTCTTGGGCAATTGAGAAGGTATCCCTCTGAGAGACCAAGGAAGAAAAGTTCCTACCCCCTTCCTGTCTCTGAAATGAACTGAGATCAGAATTATCGATATTATGGGTGCCCGTAGCTACTAGATTTTGCAGGGCTCTGCGAACATAGGAGTAAATAAAGTTGAGGTTCCTTTCTGACCCATTAGCCCAAGAATATTGCCAACCCCAAGGTTCTTTGTTGAGAAGCTCTAATTTATAATTCATGAGGGATTCAGGGATAGAGGGAGGTGGAAAGGACAGGCTCCCTTACCTCCCTAGAGGTGCAGAGGAAAAATGTCACACCACAAGGGGCACTGGTGGCAGTTGAACTTGACCTGTTATTCCAGCTGTTATATCCATATCTCAGGCCACTTAACTGCTGGTGCCCCCCCCAAAAAGGCGATTTTAAGTTGTAACCCCAACTCACCCACATCTGCAATAGCCATTCTGATCGCAGGTCCAAAGCAGAAGTAACCCTCTGGGCGGGGCAAAGTATGAAATGTGAACGGCTCTCATAGCGCTGAGTTTCAGCTTCCTGGTTAATGCATCTCGGCAGAAAGCTGCCTTTACCTCCTCTTTCTGCAATGGTCATTTTTGTGAAAGTAAAAAACAAGGCAATGAGATTTAAAAGAAAAAGTGCCAGAATGTAGGTTAGTTCCGATTGAAATGCCCTAAGCTACAGAAACTTGGAAATACACAAAACATACACCATACACATTGGCAATGGTTCTTGACCCTTATTAATTTTATTTCACTTATTTTTTTTATAATTACTTGATTCTGATCTTTATGATGAACTGGACCAAGAGGATATTTCCATTTAAGAAATGGAGTAAGACATGTAGGTTTTATCTTGCTCTTTACAAGGCCCAGAATCACAGTCCCAAGTTCCACTGATTGCTGTGTCTGCTCTTTGACTTCTGGTGGCCACCCCCACCTTCTCCCTCAGTTCATTATACCCAATAATAGTTGATCTACCTTCCTCAGGACCCAGAGGAGCCCCCAGGCAGTGAGGTGGCAGTTCTCAAGCATTGGGGACTGAGATCTGTGGTTGAGTTAATGTATTTTTAACAGCAATTTTTTTCTATAAAATAACCAGAAACCGTAGCACTGGATGCCTACTCTTGGCTCAGCACAGAGCTGGTTATTAGGGGGAAAAGGCTCCATTCAAGGAATTGATAATCTCTCTAGTAAGCCCAAAGCAGGATGAACGTGCTAAGACTGTGATGAGAAGCTAAGAGGTATGGCAAACAGCAGGTGTGCCTCAGGAGGTCAGGGGTAGCAGGGGCTCCCTGTGGCCTGGACAAGTGGAACAGGAATAGCGACCTTGTCATGTGGCTCCATTCCCCAGATGTGGCTTCCTGAGAGCGATGTGCCTAGCGGACCATTAAGGAAGGGACCAAGGCGCAGGGGCTGTCTTGAGTTGATGGATTGTCTCACCCTCCCCTTTCAGGATCACTCCTTTCCTTTTCTCAATTGTTGTACTGTGTGAAATAAGGGGGAGGCTTTTTGTTTGCAAACACAGTGTACGCCCAGCCAATCATCAGCAAAGCCAGGCCTGACCTGCTGAAAAGCCACTTCATCCCGACTTTGGAGAAGCTGAAGAAAAAGGCCGTCAAGACTGTGCAGGAGGAGGAGCAGCTGAAGGCCGACACCAAAGGAGACACTCAGGAGGCGGAGCTCCTCATCCTGGACGAGTTTGCTGTCCTCTGCAGAGACCTCTACGCCTTCTACCCCATGCTTATCCGCTACGTGGACAACAACAGGTATGTGGGAGACCCGGGGCAGCCTGTCCACAGAGTGGAAAGGTGGTGTGGAGTTGTGCTACAGGTGAGGCATGGAGGTCACAGCTCCAACCTCCTCCCACCCCCACCCCTCCAAAGGAAAATCCTCAGTGTAGGACCTCTGGATAGTGCTTTCCTTGGCCAATGACTCTTTATGGTCATGGACATGGCCACCCCTTCCATCCTCACATGCTACCATAGGTAAGAGGGAGTTGGTCAGACAAGAACAGAAGTAACCCACCCCTTCCCCTCTGCTGTTCTGTCATATATTCATTCAACAGATATTACTGTGTGTCAGTAATATCTGTGTGTCAGCACTGTTCTGGGCATTGAACAAAACAAAGATGTCTGGCCTAAGGGTTTTCATTGTGGTAGGAAAGTGGGGCACACAGACAATAAACAAAATAAGTACTTATATACTTACTGGTATACTTTACTTGGATAAGTAAATTCTGCAAAGCAAGATTAAGGAGAATTAGGAGTGCTAGGGTAGGGTGGAGTCACAGTTTTAAATAGAATGTTACTGGGGCACCTGGGTGGCTCAGTCAGTTGAGCATCCAACTCTTGATTTCAGCTCAGGTCATCATCTCACAGTTCCTGGGATCGAGCCCCACATCAGGCTCTGTGCTGACAGCGTGGAGCCTGCTTGGGGATTCTCTCTCTCCCTCACTCTCTGCCCCACCCCCACTCACTGATGTGTTCTCTCTCACTCCCTCGCTCTCAAAATAACAAATAAACATTTTAAACAGATGATAGATAGGGAGATAGGTAGGTACATAGAATGTTACTGAGAAAGCAATATTTGAGCAAAGAGATGAAGTGGGAAACCATGCAGGTCTGAGAAGAGTTATATCCCAAGGAAGAGGGAACGTGTAGAGTAAGCCCTGAGAAAGTAGTATGTTGGGGTGGAGGAGAGGGAGAAATAGGACAGTAGGAGATGTCAGAAAAGCAATAGGAGGCGAAGCGTGTAGGCCCTTGGAGGCCACTGTGAAGACTCTGGCTTTTATTTGGAGTGAGAAAGGAAGTTGGTGGACACTTTGAGCTACTCTGAGATGTGAGCTGATTCACTTTTTGAGCACTGTGGCAAGACATAGAGGCAAATAAGGGGGTGAAGAGACCACTTGGGAGGTTCACAGTGATCCGGTCAAGAGCTGATGGGGGATCTTTAGAGACAGAGCCATCTAATAGTTGCCAGATCCTGGGGGGAGGGGGGATCAGGAAGCAACTACTTAATGGGATTGGGGTTTCCTTTTGGAGTCCTGAAAATGTTCAGAAAATAGATAATGAGAGTGGCTTCCCAACCTTATGAATGTACTAAATGTCACTAATGGCAAATTTTGTATGTATTTTACCACAATGAAAAAAAAAAGTTTGATGGTTGGAGCCAGGGTTGTAGCAATAAAGGTTGACAGAAGATGGCAGATTCTGGGTCTATTTTGAAGGTAGAGCCCTTAGGACTTCAAGATTGGGAATGAGAGAAGAGAAGAGGGTCAAGGATTATTCTTTGCAAACAGAAGGATTGAATGTCCAGCAGTTGAGTAGGGGAAGATTGTGGGTATGGACATTTTTTAGGAGACTATCTGGAAATCCCTTTTGGATATGTTAAACTTGAGTTGCCTATTCAATATACAAATGAAAATGTTGAGTGGGAAGTTGAATATAAGATTCCAGAGTTCAGGAGAGAGTTCTGGTGTAGACACTGGAATTTGGGAGTCAGTAACATATTGGAGAACTATGAGACTGGATGAGAGAAAGAACCGAGGAGGAGAGAGAAGAGTTCAAAGGACTGAGCGCTTGTGCTCTCCAGCACCAAGAGGCCAGGCAGAGGCTGAACAACCCGTGAGACAGGAGGAAACCAACAGAATGTTGTGTCCTGGGTGCCAGCTTCACAGAGGGTTTCCAGGAGGGAAGAATGATGAATGAAGGTCACTGGCGTTCTTGATAAGAGCAGTTGCAATGGAGCGATGAGGTAAAGCCTCTTTGGAGTAAGTTGGAAGAAAATGGGGGAAAAAAGACTTGGAGAGAGAAGTACAGACAGCTTGTTCAAAGAGTTTTACTACAAAGAGGAACAGAAAAATAGGATGCTAGCTAGAGGCAGAAGTAAGGTCAAGAGAAGAGTTTTTAAGGTGGGAGACTTGTTAGCTTGTTTCTTGGTTAGTGGGAATGATCTAGTAGAGAAGGGGAAATTTATCTTGCAAGAGTGAGAGAGATAATTTCTAAAGCAACATTCTCTGCACAGGCAAAGGGTCAGCATTAGATGGTTTATCCACAGCAACAAGCAGGGCAGCCGGGAGCGTGGGTGCTGATGCTGGCAGACACACACACACACACACACACACACACACACACACACACACACGTTACGTGTGGGGTCTGTAGGAGCCCTATTCTGATTGCTTCCATTTTCTCAGTGAAGTAGGAAGCAGGATCTTCAGCTGAGAATGAAGATGGGGAGAAGGTGTTTGGAGGTTCATGGAGTAAGGAGAAAGTGTGAGGCAATGGCCAGTGAGAGGGAGAGAGAGTAGATGGGTCAGAACAGTGTCATGTGATTGCCGGGCAGCGTTAAGGGCCCCACTTGAGAAATCTGTAAGATCATGAGATCTGTGGTCATGAATTCAAAGTGAGACCCATCACCAGTTGTCTTTTTCTCCAGCCAGTTCACCCCAGGGCCAGGCCCAGAGTAGGAAAAGAGTTGGATTTAACCAAGTTTGAGGTTTTGCAAAGTGAGAATGACAGAGCAATATGTCAGGGAGTTGAGGGTGTGTATAAGAGGATATTTGTAATGATTGACCATGGAATTTAAGCTGGATGTTGAAGAAGGTGAGGACATGGTGGGGGCTAATATCTCTGAACAAGCAGAAGAACAAAGGATTATGGGTCCTAGTGGGGAGCAAGGACCGAATGTTTTTTTTTTATTATACTGCACCCTCTTCAAATTTAAAGTCCTAACATGTAAATTTGAAAGAGTTTAATTTTTAAAAATTTTTTTATGTTTATTCATTTTTGAGAGCAAGAGAGACAGAGCACAAGCAGCGGAGGGGCAGAGAGAGGAGACACAGAATCCAAAGCAGGCTCCAGGCTCTGAGCTGTCAGCACAGTGCCCGATACGGGGCTCAAACCCACCAACTATGAGACCATGACCTGGGCTGAAGTCAGACACTTAACCAACTGAGCCACCCAGGCACCCCTGAAGGGGTTTAATTTTAAAATACTCTGTTGTATATATTGAAAGGACTTAGGAATACTTGAGAGAGCATTGCTAACTTTTGGGTTGTAAGCCATTCTATTATGGGCAGGTAATAGGTCTGGATATGCCCATTTAGCATTTATTTTATAAGGCAAATTGTGCTTATTATTTAAAATAATTATTTATATTTAGCTTTTCAGAATGAATGCCTTACATATACTATATACATAATATAATCCCTTAACTGTCTGTGGGAATCCTTACTCTCGCAAAAGAAACCCTGCTTTGAGGATCATCGTTTTCATCATTTCCAATAGTATAATTACATTAGCAGTTTAGAGAGGGAATTTGTCAGAGTTTGAGGAAAAAACAAAAATGAAAGTAGGGTAAAGTTGCTCCTGGAATAGCTCTTTAACTGCATTTGTCACTATTGACAATCAGGACTCAAGATAGAGTGTGTTCTCCTTACACCGTGTTTGACAGTTGCTAAAAGTGGCAATGTCAGAGAGTCTTTGAGATCATCATTAATTCACTCATCCCCACTTTTCAGCCCGTTCTATGCTGAGCACGAGAGAACGTTTTGGCCACTGGAGCCTAACTTAGAAATACTTCCTTCTTAGGTGTATGCCTTTAGTTTCTTTGGGTACTTTCTTCACCAACAGAATTGCTGGCTTGGAATCATGGGACTGTGGAGTTGGCAGGGAAAATAGGGGTCACCTCATCTTACCTGTAACTGGATGAATAAATATCCCCTTTGTTTTCTCACAAAACTGTTCCAGTCTGTCTCATGGTGCCCCTTTAAATATTGAAGAGAGCCATCTTGTCCTGTCCTCCTCCCTATTCTTCCTCGTCATATTAAACCTTTGTACTCCCTTCACCCCAGGCATGGCCATGTTTCAAGTTTCTTTGCCATTTGGAACACAGTTCTGAACAGAAGCTTCCACTGGTCAGCGTTCAGTCCAAAGCTGACACAGAATGAGCAAGAACTCTGGGTATAGTGTGGTCAGAGCTGGGCAAATCAGCTGTCTATCTCCTCGTGCAGGACATGTGTCAGCACAGGTTAAACAGATCTCTGCCAGAGGCAACGGCTTCTCAGCCTCCTCTCTGGCAACCAGGAACACTAAGAACACAGAAATGAACAACTTTAAAGAGCATGATTTGGAGTGAAAAGCCATCTCTCAGACTACTGAAGGGTAGCTGAGTAAATGCTATGCGGTGACTGCCTCGGGGTATGTCCTCTGCAGGAGGTTTAGGAATAAGATTGAGATAAACTCTTAGCTCTAACTCAGACAACCTGACCATGAAGATGGGAGCATGGCTCTACTTTCTTTCAGAGCTTGATAACTGGCTTTACTTTCTTCGAAAACCTGATAACTTGTCGATTTGAAAGTAAAAATCTAACTCTCTTTGCTCTTGCAGTCATCCAAGATTTTATTCTGCTCTTCTTGTTTTCTGTTACAAGGCTCAGTAATTTCATCCATTTGGGTTACCTCAGCCATCACCCCCCGCAGATCATTACCTCTAAAACCAATCTTCTTCCCCACCTACAGCCTCACATTTTTCCAACTGCCTTTTGGCAGCACGCAGTGTGGATGATTAAAAAAGAAAAAAAAAAAAAGAAAAAGAAAAGACCCAGGTATCAGTTTAGTATCTCCAAAAGGATTGAGTGTCTGGATATTGAGAGAGATCTGGATTCTGGGAGACTGAGAGCGGGCAGGAGATGAGCCTGGTTGCCTCATCTGGGGGCAGAAAGGATAAGGGCAAATAGGAGGGGTGAGGTCGGGATCTTCTATTCACCTGCAAGGACCATCTTCATCTGATTTGAGAGAGGTAGAGTTTGTGTGCCTGGGGAAACATGTGATGAGGTATTCCACATTCACACCTACCACTCTGAACCTGAAGAAGGGACCTCACTAGAAATAAAGAGTGAAGATTTGCCTCCTAGAAGAAGAAGGGTATTGAAAACAAAATCCATTCACTTGAAACTGCATTTTTGTATGAAGGCAAAGGGATCAGCATCCTTTTCTGTCTCTTGTGAGGAAATGTTGACCTCGCCTGTTTTCAGAGCCCCTGCTGCTCATACGCCCGGTGGCTATACTTTTCCTTGGCAGGATAGGATGTGAACCTTCACCTCTTCCCACTCAGGGCTAGTGCACACTTACAAAGCTCATTTCAAGCAAAACACTGAGGAATGAACAGTTAGCAGCTCTGAAAAAATTTGACACTTGATCCTGAAAAAGCACTCCTGAAAAATCAGTAAGTTAAAGGAGGCCTGTCCCAAAATGGAGTGTAATGTTAATCACCTCATCTGTTTAAAAAAGAAAGAAAAAAAACTACCTTGACAAAATCGAAATGTTGTTCTCTGACATCTGTTTGCTAAGATAATCCTTGAATTCTTTGGTAAGATGGAAATAATTATTGTAGGTCCTTCAGCAATGTCTACAATTACATGCCTACAAGCATGTAAGGAGCATACTGATATTTAGTCTCTCTGAAGATTGCCTCCCGGTGGGAATGCAGTTTTATATGGATGAGCATACGCACCCAAAGTTGATAGAATTTTTAGTGTGACTCTTTTACTCATTACTGAATTTCATATGCGTATGGATTTACTTTTCACTTCAGATCGAACTGGCTCAAAAGTCCCGATGCTGATTCTGACCAGCTCTTCCGCATGGTGGCAGAGGTCTTCATCCTGTGGTGCAAATCTCACGTAAGGAACATGTGGGCCCTGGATTTAGAGATGGCTGTCAAAGGTACAGATCTCAGAAAACATTCTTGTAACATTGGCTTTTTTATTTCCCCCCCACCCCCACTTAGAACTTCAAGAGGGAAGAGCAAAATTTTGTGATTCAGAATGAAATTAATAATTTGGCATTTTTAACTGGAGACAGCAAAAGCAAGATGTCGAAAGTAAGTCCATAGAAATCAATTCCAAAGACTCTTTGATCTTGACCTAAGCTACGTATCTTGGATGTATGAAGGGATTAGTTCTGTACTGCATTTAGGTCAAACCATGAAAACCAACAGTCTCTACTGTTGTTTCTTTGAGAATGAGCCAGAAGGAACTGCTCTCAAATAAGCATGGTCATCACATTTTATGAATAAATAGCTGCTTGTGTGTCAGAAAGTTTAAGTTTCAAGACTTGCCTAAGGCATTCAAGAGGTCTCCAACACCAAAGCTGCTGTTGGTTCTTTGAAAATAAAACTACTTCCTGTGTGGCGAAGCTGCCAAACTGCACCTGCCGAGAGCCACCTTTTGATTCACTATGAGGAATACCTTGCTTTGAAGATTTCGTTAGCACTTGTTCTCACAGGAAGCTTGCTTTCCTCCTCTCTGGAGCATCCAGTAGCTGTTTGATTTCAGTTGTGCTGACCTCTCAATGCCTTCTGTCTATTTTCCATGTGGGTTGCATTCAGAAACCCAAACATTTGTCCATTCCCTGCGGGAAGGGTTTAAAAGAGGGCGTACCGGATATCCGAGACGAAGAGTCACTTCTAGGGAGGGGTGTAGCCGGAATACAGGAGGGGGGTCTGGCCTCCCAGCTCCTCTTGAGTCAGCTCCGCAAGGGGAGGCTGTGCCATTTTGTTTGTAGGGAATTCTCAGACACGCTCCCTCAGGTGTAAATCCATACCTGCAATGTGACGTTTTGTTACCAGCTGTTACGGCTTACTCTTGACTCTGTCCCCTAGAGAAGTGTGCCTTAGGGAGGGCTGACTGTACATGTCAAGTGTGAGTGACATGTAATACCTGAGATTGCGTCTCATCGCTGGTGCAGTGCTGCCTTTGAGGAACGTGAAGGTGGAGTGTGCATGGGGACCCCTCAGAAGTGAAAATCAGTTCTGGAAAGATGACAGTCTTGGGTTTGTAGCAAAGCCTTTGGAGCATCTTTCCAAATAAGCATTTGGGATGAAGACCTGTGTATGTGAAGCTGCAGGGGCTGCAAGGGGCTGGTATAACAACCAAAAATGAAAACTTCAGCACCCAAAACTTGACCACGTGTGCCCAGCTCTGGTCAGCTGCAGTCTCTCTGAACTTTGCAACCCTTCCGTCTTTTAGCTGCGTTGACGCTCACACTTCTTCCAGCATCCAAAACTTGGCCCTTAGAGTTTAGAATCTGGTATACACTGCTTAATAAAGTTTGACAAATAAATCTGTGCATATATGAAGTAGAGAGATCAGGAGTATATATTCATATTCAAGAGGAATCTGTGCTGCAAAGGGACCTTACCTAAGGTGGATCCTTTTGTGTTTTAGATGATTTTTATTTGATTTTCCAAAATTCATTTTGCCTTCAACTTGTGACAAACCTATCTGCTGCTCGTGTGAGATACACAAAGATAGGATTTTTCAGACTCCCGATCCTTGGACGTTTATCTGAAATTCTCTCTCAGGAGTCTTCTTACAGCCATCATTGGGTCTCCTTTGGCTCCATCCACCTACGGAAAGTCAATAAACCCCAGATAGATTTTATGGCACTTTCACCTTGGGGTAGACCCACGGGCTCGGGCTGAACCAGCTGGCATCCATTGTTATTGTCAGCGGATGGCAGCAAAGCAATGGAAATGACTCTAGTATAAGGGTTTGGATCCCAGATGAGCAGAAATGGCAAAGACATCTCAGTGCTCCGGCGATGGGTGGTTACTTAGTGTCCTTAGGTTTACACTTGGAAAGAGCTGAGGTGACAGAGGATGACATTGCAAAACTAACCTACTAACAACCTAACTGGAAATTCCGTTCATTCCTATGGCTGGATAAGGAAAAGGGCATGTTTGTCTTCTCAGAGGACGGTCATGTTCAGAATCAGTGTATCTTTGGCAAGGTTTGTTTAGAGGAGCAGACACGTTCATTTCATTGCCCTTGACCCCAGATGCCAGTTTTTCCTGAGCTACATGGGAAAGGACTCGCATTACAGTGTGATGGATGTGAGGACGGGCCCCGGGTGTTACATAACATTTACCATGCTCCTCAGGGTAACAAATATTCCTATTGATCCTGTTGCCTCAGTTGAGACGCAAAGGGTAGTAGTAAGGAGGACTAGAGACTGAAAGGAAGCTAAGTCCCACCCTTGGCCCAGCTGTTGTCTAAAGGTATGGGCTTGCACTGTTCACATAACTCTTCCGGACCCCAGCTTACCAATCTGTAGAATGGGCTTGAGTTTACTACCTGACTCCTCCCAGCTCTACCAGGATGCTGTGTTTAAAAGTCAGTTTTAAACTGCGTCTCCAGGACAGAGATAAATGCAGCACACTCATTCAGATGGAGAGATACTATGCCCCCAATAAACAGCAACTCATAGGCATTCCTGGTATTCTTTGGGTGCAGAACTACCCAAAGTAGTTCCGAGAGAATGGGGAGGAGGTATTTTTACTATCATATCAGTTCAGTCTCCATTGCCCTTTCCTCCATGAAAGTAGATATTCTCTCTGCTACCTAATCTGAATGGTCACCTGTGCTTGCTTTCATCTCCACTCTTACTGAATTGTGGTGTTGTATAAACGAACTTGGCCTCGGTGCATATGGCAGTTGTTTGCAGCGAGATCTCTGTACTCGAATGCCGCATGCCTACACACACTGCTCATGCCACTGCAAACGGAAGGGAGGCAGAAACAAAATGCACGGTGGGCCACACTGTGTATACTTGATTAGTTGAAGATTGGTTCAAAGATGTGTTATTTTTCTGGCAGCAAAAGCAGGTTGGAGAGCCCACTGTATATTTTCTTTATATAACACCGGTTTGCAAACATGTGTTAAGCTAAATGTAACTAAGCTGAGCAAGTGTTTTTTTGTTTTGTTTTGTTTTGTTTTGTTTTTAAACGCATTTTGTTTTCTGGAAAAATGGCAGCAGCTTCCTCGGAGGGGAATGGTAAGTTAGAACGTGGTTAGCCCAAGAAATGCCGGTCTCTTGACCAAGATCATGAGTAAAAAAAGGGTTGGAAGGCAGGAAATATGAGAGTGCCTCATTGTTTAAAGCCTCTCCACCCCAGTTTGGAGTGTGATTTTGGTGTATTGAAAAGGACAGGGAAGAGTTTAGAGGCTATCTTTGAGTTTTCCAAGGGTAGTCAGGCTTACATGTGCGAGTTAGCATCGTATTTCAGTCTCTCTTCATTCCCTCCACTGCCCACCTTTTTCACTTTGCCTCCATTCCCTTGCTCTTGTGCAGCTCCCGTTTTCTCCCCTCCTCCCTACCTGTCCCTCTTTCCATCTTTCTCCAGCTCTCTGTCTCCCCTGGATGGGGTGGCCTTCCCCTCCCTCTCTTACTCTTTCCACCCTTCCCTCCCCCATCCTCCTCCCCTCCTCTCATTGCCTTCCCTCCTTTATTTCTCTCTCTCTCTCTCTCTCTCTCTCTCTCTCTCTCTCTCTCTCTCTCTCTCGCTTTCTCATTCTCAGACTCGCTGGGGAAATTCACCTTTCCCCCAAATATCTAATGTTGGGTTGACTTGTCTTTACTTCCCTTATCCTTTTAGTGGGGATAAGAACTTCACATGGTGCAGGCTTGCATGTTTTTATTTTATTTTTTTAAGCATTTTCTCTTTTTTTAATGTTTATTTATTTTTGAGAGAGAGAGGGCGTATGTGCAAGCAGGAAACAGAGAGAGAGAGAGAGAGAGAGAGAGAACCCCAAGCAGGCTCTGACCTGAGCCGAAATCAAGAGTCGGACGCTTAACTGACTGAGCCACCCAGGCGCCCCTAGAGTGCTTCTTTTTAGCAAACCCCCTTTTCATTGAAGCGCACACATTGCCCCTTAGCTCAGTTCTTCCTTCTCTTTTTACAACCACAGATCTGCTGGAGGTGATAATGTGGTGGGTGGAAGGATGAAAGAAAATGGGGGTCTTTGATTACATGACAGATTGTCTACAGGTGAAGGGAGGGAAGTGGGAGGGGAAAGGCTCTAGATCTAAAGGGCTCATGTGGGCAGCCAGACCTGAAGCCCACCTGGGACTGAGTGGCACACACTCAGGGAGGCTAACCTTCGAGATGAACTTGACTTGGGAGTGTTTTGCTTGATTTGGGTGTAAGTCATCTTGACCAAATTAACCTCCATCATAACCTCCCACTCACTCTTCATGCCATGCTCAACTGGCTTCCAGAACTGTTGAGTTTCTGTTGTGTTGGCTGAAAAATGGGGGCTAAGAAGCTATGACTAACATGTGCTACATTATGCCTTGGACCCCTGCTTTTACTGACTGACTCTTCTCCTCGTTTCTTTTCTTTTGTCTTCCCACACAGGCCATGCAAGTAAAGGTACAGGTCAAATGCATGACGTGTCTTTTCTGTTCTAGTATTAGAGGTGCCAGGCTCTGGCCACCTTCTGCACTGTGATCACCATGGGGGTGGTACAGAATGGATCTTCCCACCTGGAGGTCCCCCAGGCCTGCTCCAGGGAAGACACCTGCCCGTCAAAGAGTGAATGTAGGCCTACCCACCCTTGGAATGGGGAAGCCGGGGAAGCCAGCCAAGCCTCACCCTAACCGAGGTCTCCTTGCTATCTCTGCTCCCTTCCCCAGCTGCCCACTCTGCAGCCAGCACACTGACAGAGACAGGGACACCAACAGAGTGTGAGAGCCCAGGAGGCTCACTCCTCTGCTGTGCCATGCAGGATCAGGGTCCTCTGTGCTATCAGTGGCCCCAGTTTTTTTCACACTGTATCCCTCTGCCTCTTGTGCAAGGCTCCCATGATCCAAAGAGCTTTCCAAGGACTAACCTTCAAGATTTGAAATCAGATAACCATGTGTGTTTGCACAAAGGGTACTTATGGTGGAATAAACCCTAGGACAATTTTCCAGTGACCCATACAGATGAGAACCTGGAAATATTTCTCTCTGTTCATTAATGTGCGTCTGCTGCCACTGTCACAAGCTCCCTGCCCTAGGCTGTATGACAGAGAAAGGGAGATGTGCAAGGTGCAAGAACTGGGTCACCCGCTCTCAGAGAAGTAAAATGGACCCATGGCCAGGTGGACTTGGGTCTGGATGTTGACTCAGATGCTTACCTGCTGTGTGACCTTAGGAAAATCCCTTACCTTCCCTGAGCATAATGTTCTCGCTTATATAACGGACTTGTTTGTGTATCAGAGTTATTGGGAGGATTAGAAATGCTTTGTTTAAGTAGCAGGACACTGGAGTCACATTACACATGCAGCATTTGTAATAAGAAAAAACATGAGATTGGCCAAATAAAATAGAGCGAGCAAGAAATTATTTGAATTGCGTATCAGATCCACATAGTTAACATTTTGCATATTTACTTGATTGCCTACTGCATGTTACTATTTACCTTTTACATCTATATGTACAGGGCTCCTCATAGTTTATATACACAAAACCAGTTCTATCCTTTATGGATGATGTTCAAGGGTAATGTAGACTATACAGGAGTTTTGCCTTAGGCACAACCATTAGAAGTCTATGCCTGATGGTAGAACATGTGAGAAACCTAGCAAGTACTCAGTAAATGATAGAACTCTTTGCGGTCTTTGTGTGAACCAGCTTTCACTTTCTGCCATGTTCTGGAACACAAGAAGCTTCCTTCTGTTAGGCTCATTTCTTACCCGCTGCTCATATTTCCCACTGCCCCCTCCCACTCCCGTCTTGGGCCTGACCTGCTGTTTTGGAGCACCCGGCACAAGGTGCCCTGCAACCTGTAGAATTGTCTAGCGGTGTCTGGCCAGCCTGTGCTTTGCTTGGTCAGGAGCTTCGCTGTGGTTGCTGTCATGTAACCATCTGAAGGTACAGTCGCCACAAGCTGGGTGAAGGAAATCACATCCATTTGAAGGGTATCCATTAATAATTATGAACTTGCTTCACACTTTAACAGTAATTTAAAGGAATTAAAGCGATCAGTCCTAAGGCAGTGTTAATTCTCACCCTCCTCTTCTCTCAGAAAACCAGTGCCTCCTACGATGAATTCTGCTCCAGCTCAGGGTCCCAGGTCTCACATTTTAGTTCCGGGAGAGGCACTTGGCCTCCTGCTGCTCCCAGAGCCCTGTGTCTGTAGTCTTCAAAAACCGCAGCACTGCCCCCTCATTCCTGCACACGTTTCATGGGCACCTCATAAAGCCAAGCTTCGTTAAGCGCCATTTCTCTTTCCCTCCGCAGTCCCTGCTTCTGGCTCTCCAGCACCCCCATACTTCCACTTACGCGCCCACCCACCAGAGGCAAAGTCTCAGAAGTGAGGGACCAGGTGGGCAGTGTGCTCTTTCAGAGGGCGACCTCACAAAAATCTGGTCACTGCAGGCCTTGTATCCTTGAGCCTACCCATAAGGCCATGTGTCAGGCACACTTACGGTTTTCAGTTGGGAGCCTCAGTGCAGAGCCTCGAACTCAGAAACCTACTGCTCCAGTGGGTGGACTTCACTAGGTAGACTCTCCCTGTGAGGGATGAGGTGGTTTAAGCAAAAGAAGGGTGGACTCTCGCAGACTGGGGGAGTTGTGTTTTCTTTGGTGTTTCTCCGAACTTTCCCCGGCCAGATCCCAAAGCAGCCCTACTTTGGGGCCATGAGAATTTTCCGGTGAGAATTTGCACTGCCTCAGGGTAGAGGTTGAGTGGGATGCGGTGCTCTAAAACACTAGCTTCAGCCCTGACGACAGATCAGTTCAACGTAGATGGTCTTCCACGTGTTTACTGACCCCACCCCACCCCCAGCATCAGGATTCTCCATTCTTTTCTGAAGTCATTTTATCAGTTATTAAATCATTCTTTTGGAAAGACACCAGGTTATTTGTTCATTTGGGCCCAGAAACAAGTGAGCCAAGACTGCAGGTGTCTGTGGTGTGTGTTGCTTACGTGGTTCTGTGAGCATGTGCACAAGGAGAGGGCACAGGACCAGTACTGGTCCTTTATGGCCACCTGGTCGTCTTTCACACACTCCTTTCACTGTGCTTTGACATGTAGTGAGGCCCCCCTGCACTGACAGGGCCACAAGGAGGCAGGCTGCCTCGAAGGGGAGGCCGTTCCTTTCAGAATCACTGAGCCCCTCTGTTTATTTCAACCTCATCTCCTAGTCTGGAGGACAGGACCAGGAACGGAAGAAAACCAAGCGGAGGGGAGACTTGTACTCCATCCAGACCTCTCTTATCGTGGCTGCGCTCAAGAAAATGCTGCCCATTGGCTTGAATATGTGCACGCCAGGCGATCAGGAGCTAATCTCCCTTGCAAAATCACGATACGGCTATGTAAGTCCCCCATGTGCTCTGGCTGAGTGTGGAATACTGGTGGCCATAGTTGCTCAGTGCCCAAAGGGTTAGTCTTCCCTATCGGGGGGCAAATGAAGGGAAACCAAGGTGCACACAGGCACCCTCATCATTAAAACTGGTTTGGGGGCGCCTGGGTGGCTCAGCGGGTTGAGCATCTGACTCTCGATTTTGGTTCAGGTCATGATCCCAGGGTTGTGGTATTGAGCCCCGTCTCAGGCTCTGTGCTAAGCATGGAGCTTACTTAAGATTTCTCTCTCTCCCTCTGCCCCTCCCCTTCTGCTTGCTTTCTCTATCTAAAAATGAAAATAATAAAAAATAAATTAAAAAAAAACTGGTTTGAGAGCACATGCCCTTAGGACAAGTCTGTAATTTTTCTTCTTTTGTTCTTATGATAAAGATTGCAGCCGGGCGCCTCGGTGACTCAGTCAGTTAAGCATCCTACTGTTGGTTTCTGCTCAGGTCATGAGCTCAGGGTTTGTGAGTTTGAGTTCTGCGTCAGGCTCCACGCTGACGGTGCAGAGCCTGCTTGGGATTCTCTCTCCCTCTCTCTCTGCTTCTTCCCCTGCTCACTCTCTCTGTGTCTCTCTCAAAATAAACAAATAAACTTAAAACAAAAAAAGATTGCAGCAAAACTACCTCACTGCCCATACATCCCTGTACCCTACTTTACGTTTCCATAGTGACCTCCAGGAATAAAATTGAATGTCTCTTTCCACAGAGGGACACTGATGAAGAGGTGAAGGAACATCTGCGGAATAACTTGCACCTGCAGGAAAAGGTGATGCGGCAGGAAGACAGAACTCACACAGGCTTCCCTCTGGCTGTAGGGTGTCGTCCTCCCATTTAGTTTACTCATGTTCTCTCTAACACATTCCAAAAACGTCTCTGAGTACTGATGTTTAAGTGGTAGGACTAGCTCTCTGTCCTTAGGTTTTGTTTTTGTAGCTGGGGGGCAGAGGAGGGGACCGGCCCTTCATTTTTGTTCTTTCCTTTGCTATTACAAAGAGGATGCAAAGAGGCATTTAATGATCATGTCTTCCCACCTGCCACATGTGAACATCCAGCCATAGCAGGGGGGTCAGATCAGGCCTCAAGATTTAATGACTGTGAGGCTTCTTGAATAGTGAAATGGACACTGTGGTGGTGGGGTGGGGAGGAGTTTTAGCACAGCCTGATCTAGAAATTTGGAAACAAAGTAACTGCGTCTGAGTTGGTGTAAACCAAAAACAGCAACAACAACAACAACAACAACAACAACAACAACTTTGATTTTAAAGGCTATTTGAGATTTTTTTTTCCAGGCCTGTGAATCTGAACAGCTCTTTCCTCAGGTAGAGGATTAGGCTGACACAAATTGCCACCTCTTTCCATCCCAAACATATGGGGATAGTGGTGAAAATACACTACAAAAAAAGACAGTACAAAGAAATCCCAAGTGCCAGGATAAAGAAGACACTCTAAATCACAGGAATGAGAAGTTGATGTGGCTGGGAAAACTAATAGAGCTTTCTGAACCAGAAATGTATCTTAGAGGCTGGTGTTTTTAATAACCTTAAATGAAGAGTATGAGACCTAATTACCCATGCTGTGCACAGATGCAGAGCAAAAACTTACATAAAATTAGCCTTAAACCTTACCTATAAATCTCCTATAGAGACAACCATAAAACCACTTGGAGACTCTCCACCTCTTAGAATACGGGCTGACATTCCAATAAATAAAACTCCACCTGTAGACAAGGTCATGTTTAAACAAAAAATAAAATCATGAAAAAAAATTTACCACCATTAGAGAATCAGAAGATGCAACTAAGGGAAGAATTCAAGCTTAAGGAACTGCAGAAAGAAATTTAAAAATAAGTGTGGTTGAAATATTTAAAGAGCTAAAGATAGCTATGGTATCCATAAAGCAACACTTGGACTTCCCTCTTTTTTTTTTAAGGAGAGTAGATACGGGATTAAAAAGCCACATAGTGATTATAAAAATTAAAAGTATTCATTAAAATTAAAAATCCAATTTACAGGTCAAAAAACAGCCTAGGCACAGCTGAAAAGAAAATTTATGAAATGGAAGATTGATTTCAGGAAATTGGAATGCAGTACAGAGAGAAAGGGATGGAAATAGGACAAGAGTTACTAGATACAAGCTAGAATACGAAGTTTCTCTATAGCATCTACAATGTTCCAATGAAGATGGTAGAGAAAATGAGAAGGAAGCAATAATAGAAGAGTCTCAGTTATGCTGAAACCATGAGAGGAGTGAAGGCTTTTTCAGTGCAAGAGGTACTGCTCATCTCATGTGTGCTTCAATTTGCAGTCGGGGGACCCAGCAGTAAAGTGGCAGCTGAACCTCTACAAAGATGTCTTGAAGAGTGAAGAACCTTCCAATCCAGAAAAGACCGTAGAGCGCGTACAGAGAATTTCCGCAGCTGTCTTCCACCTGGAGCAGGTAAGGCACATCTGCCCTGAGGACTGAGGAAGCGAGACTACCCTGGGGAATGGAAAGCTGTCCTCCACATTTAGCTCTTAGTTAAGAGTGTTCTCTTAAGACCCAAACCCAGGAACAAGGAACATCCCGGCTCACCCCCAGATGTCATCTTGGTGCCTGGTGGCAGCAGACTCCTCAGTGCTTTCCCCTCTGAGGTTTTGGTTTGGGTTGGGTTGGGTTTTTTTGGGTTTTGTTTTGTTTTGTTTTGTTTTTACAAATTTTTGCCTTTATATCAAATGACTCCTTCAAGTCCCCCTACCCATTTGTAAAGCTTCTGTTAGGCAATAAACATACACAAGCAGATGGGATGGGGCACCTGGGTGGCTCAGTCCGTTAAGCGTCCGACTTTGGCTCAGGTCATGATCTCATGGATCATGGGTTCGAGCCCCGCATCGGGCTCTGTGCTGACAGCTAGCTCAGAGCCTGGAGCCTGTCTTTGGATTCTGTGTTTCCCTCCCTCTCTGGCCCTCCCCTGCTCACACTGTCTCTTTCTCTCTCAAAAATAAATAAAACATTAAAAAATTTACCAAAAAAAAAAGCAGACGGGAGAAGGCAGAAAACCCAAGACCTCCACAAACTGAATCATTTCCTGCTGAGGGATACCTGGGTGTCTCAGTCGGTTAAACGTACAACTTTGGTTCAGGTCACAGTTCCTGAGTTTGAGCCCCATATCAGCTCTGTGCTGACAGCTCAGAGCCTGGAGTCTGCTATGGATTCTGTGTCTCCTTCTCTCTCTGCCCTTCCCCTGCTCTCTCTCGTGCTCTCTCTCTCTCTCAAAAATAAACAAACAATTAAAAAACATTGAATCATTTGCTGCTGGGTACCTTTTGCTGACTACGGTTAAAAAATCAAAATTCTTATGGGGTTGAGAAGTCTCAGCTGCAGGTGACTACCTCCTGCCATTCAGTTAGCCTAGTGCCTGCCTACCCGTGTGATGTCTCCTCAGGTGGAACAGCCTTTGCGGTCCAAGAAGGCAGTCTGGCACAAACTGTTATCAAAGCAGCGGAAACGGGCAGTGGTGGCCTGTTTCCGGATGGCCCCTCTGTACAACCTGCCCAGGTAAGTATTCTGTCATTGTCTTCTGGCATGGGAGCCGGTGATGGGAATTAAGGTTTCCTTCCACAGCTGTGCTCTCTTCTGGCACGGACACTCAGGATCCAAGGTTTCCAATGGAGTTTTCCATTGATGTTGCCATTACAGTCTGCATGTAGCATAATGACCTACTAAGGCAGTCAAGGTAAGCAGAAGAACTGAAAACAGATGGGGTTCCTTCATGCCCCATGCCTGCTTTCACTCACCATTTTTCACCTTAAAGTCAGCCCAGTTAGCATATGGAAGCTCTTAGTTTTACTGAGGTGGGATTCTTTATGAGGGTATAAAGGAATCCTGGAAAAAGAACTCTCTCTAAAATGCTTTACCCAGAATTCCATCAACAGATCAAACAATATTTCTATGCCGAGGTTCTTGGATGGCCCCAAACTTATTTTGTTTCCTCATCAGCTACAGAAATGTAACTTGAGAATCCTTGAGCACAGTGTATTTACCTTCAAGATGAAGAAAGGGCTCTGGCTAAAGACGTCCTAAGAGGCCAGTTATGGGCATGTTGCCTTATCCGTGTGGTTAGTCTATACTCTGCAGTCAAAAATAAGTGAAGGATTTTCTGAAATGTGCTCTATCAACATAGGGCAGAGTATCAGTGCAGATTGGGCAAACATTGACCACTAACACTTGACTCAGTGTCATCAGTGATGTGGCAATACTCCCATCCTCCGACTGAGTGCAGAGTCAACAAGGTCAGGCCTGTGATCAGTAAACAAAGCTGGTGATTGAAGATCACCCTCTGGTTCATCAGCTTTCAAATCAATATGAACCATCCTCACTGGATCAGGAAAAATAAACTGGCTTGGAAAAGCATTTTCTGAGTCCCATGTAAATAAATGTTCCCTTGGTCTATGAGCTAAAAGACTATTCCTATGCTTGACACTTGCTTTCAGCAGATTGTGTTTCTTGGCCATCATTCGTCCTGTGACCTTCTCTTGAGCCAACTGGCCCACTGGGCTTTTCCATTCGGGTCTTTGAAGATAGTCAAGAATCATGACCTCTAAGATACACACCTGCTCCTACAGGCCTCTTGAGAAAACAGACTAGTGTCTTGGGAAGAGGATGAGGTGCCACAAAATCGAGTAGAATTCATGAATTAGAAATCGAAAAATTAAGTCAAATAGTCATGGGTATGAAGGCCACTAAAGTCCTGGCAGAGAAGTGAAATTCATAACCCAGTAGAGAAAGCAGAAATGCACAGGATTTTTATCTCTTTCCTAGAAGTGGTGAAGTATCCAAAGGCATTGGCTTTCCTCTCTGGTAGAGGCCCATGCCTAATATGGTAATTGGGCCTCCAGAAGGGCTCTGCTCTCAGGACATGTGTCCAGGGCCAGCCGGGAAGAAATTACATCTCACAAAACAGGCATTTTATCCTAAATTCATTGAAAATGTTAGTACCATCCTCTTATGTTTTGGTTGCTCCTTCAGCAACTCTACCCCTGTATGGGCAATAGTAAGTCCAGGAATTCACTGTCTTTGATGAAATGTGGCCAGGCCCCTCCCTAACCCAGGTTTTTAGAGAGTTTGCCCTGGATTTCTCCCTATCATGGAGGATTGTAGGTAGATTTTATAACAACAATAATAAAAACTGAGATGCTGTTGGTGGAGACCACTTCTTTCTCCATCTTGTCATGATCGAAACTGCATGGAGTCTTCCAAATGGAAGGGCTAAAGAGATTTATTTTATTATGTGAAAACTGTTTCTCTGATGTTAGTGTTTAAAAGACAACCTGTGTGCTTTTCTCCAGACACAAAATTAACAATTTCTTCCTGATCACCTTTCAACGGGTTTGGCTGGAAAAGGTTAATGAAAAAACTCAGTATGACAGGCTTATACCCATTTTAATGGTAATGTAACCTGTGGAGAGACCTGCTCATTTTCTGCACACTCTTCCTTTCTTGACCATGATTTAACATTACCATGAAAACACAAATTTGTACAATTTTTAAAAAGAACTCTGATTGGTCAGAATTTGAAGACAGACGGCAAGGGTTGTGTTCTACCAGAAACCATGGCCAAGTGTAGATGAACTCGATGTTGACCTGCATCTTACTTTTTACTCCTTCCCTCCTCACCACTACCCTCACATCTGGTAATCAGTTAACTGCTATTCAGTGCATATTCCCAGAAGTCAGTCCTGGTGTAGAGAGTGGGTGGCTCTTGACAGTTAGTTACTCAGTGTTCCAGGGCCACCACTGGTATCCATGAGGCACACAGAAGTTGTGCTATAAGCACAGCACACCCAAGTCTTGACTTCCTAATAAAATCTGGAGCACCCTGGAGGTGTCATTCCTTGGAGACCCAGTAAAGGACCCACACTTTGCTGCTTTCAATATATCTGAGGCTACACTGCTTGCTGTCAGCATGACTTACATGGGATTACCTGGACTGGTTATTGGCCAAAAGCTATAACCACATTGCCATGTTAAGCAAATACTTCAAGATTGTTTCTTGGCCCAATGAATTATTTCTCATTAGAGGAGAAATGTGATAAAGACATGACGAGAGTAGGATTACAGTTACCACCAGCTCCCCCACTAACCATTATTAGTTCATTTAGAAGGTGTTCCAGACTTTCAGGAACTGGCATGTTAGAGGGTTCTGGTTTCTTTGAAATAAATGACTCTGGTATGCTGCCAATTGCCCTGACCAATCAGAAGACAAGAATTGTACAAAAGTCTGTCCTGCTTACTAACTGTTAACCACCCAAACTAAACCAAGGTGTCCCATGGATCCCTCTTGACCTCACTCTCACCCCTTCCGCTCAGGCACCGCTCCATTAACCTCTTCCTCCATGGCTATCAGAGATTTTGGATAGAAACAGAGGAGTATTCCTTTGAAGAGAAACTAGTACAGGATTTGGCTGTAAGTACTGACTCAGCTGGAAGCAGATATGGGTGTGAATGAATATGACTTTTGTATTCATGTGTGTGTGTTATAACAGTTAAACATGCGCAAAGAATCGGATGTATCCATTTGGAAGGAACTAACTGTATAAATTATCAGAGGAGGCCCTGCTAATGGTCATAGGAGCCAGAGGATGAATTTCACTTGGAAGTGCTAGTACTGTTATCATCCTCATCATCATTATTAACAACTAATACTTCTTGGGATGCACAGCCATGCAATGAAAAGTTCATGCGAAGTTAAGTTTTGAGCACCATTGGTTGCAGGAGGCCACCCCGCCCTAGCCAAGGCTAGGCTCTGTTTTAGGGAAGGTACATCTAAATCCCCTTCCTGCACTTCACATTCCTGTGTCTGGCCCTTCAGAAAATGTGTCATGCCCCGTCTCTAACAGACTTCATCCTCTAAAACTACTTAAAATGACATGCAAGTGGGGGAAAGCTTACTCCAGAAGCACCAGAGAGCCTCATCCTGGTTCAGATAGAAAACAAACCCTCCTCTCCATTGAGCAACCCATGGTTCTTTTTTCTCTTTCCTCTTACTTCTCCCATTTATTTTTTCTCTTATCCCTTATTCTCACCATTAATCTTGTTCTGTGTTTTTCATATCCAGTCTTTGTTTTGTTTCTTTCTCTATCTCCCTTTGTTTTCCTTCTCCTCTCTTTTGTTTTTAATCCTTTCTCTATGCCCTTCATTCTTTTCTTCTACTCCTGTCACTGAGAATGATGGTTCTTAGGTTTTCCCAGTTTCTTGATTAGTGTGAACTTGACAGTGAGCATCATTTTGGCCCCGCCCTTCAGAACCATTCACGAAGCCTGTGTAGCTCTCACAATTTACTGAATATGGTATACTCTGCGGGCTTTGCCGCTGCTAGAAACTCCCTTCTGCCTCATGTGTCAGCTGCTATTTCCTTTTCTGTAAGAGGAGATTGAGAAAATACTTAAAGAGGAGAAATTGTCAGGCTTGGAGCTCCAGGATGACATCACTCAGGAAGAGTAAGATTTTAGAGTCAGCAGTGAAGTTAAGAGAGAAATGGGTAGTTAGCAGACCCCAAATGGCCCCCATGTTTTATAACTCTTGCCCCACCCCTATTTCCAGCCCACCTCTCCAAGAGAACTTTCAAGTGTTGACTGAGAGATCCAGCCTCTCAGGGAGCTGTCCAGGGCCTCCCTCCTGAACTCGGGTGCCCAGAGCTTGCATGAGACTTCTGCTCACTGGAGTCTGTAGCTCCTCCCCTGTGGTCAGGCTTCTGCTTTTCCTTTCATTTTGTTGGAATCAAAAATTTCAGTGTTTCTTTTGACTGGCTGAAAAATATATATATATATTTACGTCCCAAACCTTGCATCCTTAAGGGCTTCTTGTCCAGTAATAAACATTCAACATAGTGGTTTCTCTCTGTGCTTTGATCTGACGCACTGTGTGCCTTGCGCTTTACCTTCTCTTTGTTCGCATGTGGTTGTGTGGCGTGTGCTGAAGTCACGCCTAAAACCTGTCTGCATTGGTTTGTGTAGAAAGGCCCCAAGGTGGAAGAGGAAGAGGAGGAGGAGATGGAGAAGCACCCAGACCCACTGCATCAGATCATTCTCCATTTTAGCCGCAATGCTCTCACGGAGAGGAGGTCAGCACCGCCAGAGCTCCCTGCTTCTCACAAGCACCAGAAGCGGCTGTACCACTCCACACCTCCATCCCACAGATGACACTGCCTGGAAAAGCGGTGCCAGATTTGAACAGTTCCTCCTGGCTGCCCTATTGCTGGCCATCAGGAAACATCCAGGGAAACTACATAAGCCACAGCCCTCCCATCATAATGCAAGACACTGAGGCTGAAGATAAGCCTGAAACTGTAACCTTCATCCCTGAATTCTACCATCAGCCAATGCTAATTCAGATTTTCAGAGTGGTTTCTAAGAATCCGGGTGGGGGGAAGGGGTTTTTTAATTCCCTCACTAGTGCATATAATTTAAGATCTCTGTGGCTCTTAGTCTTCTCTGCTAGGTCCAAAAATGAGCCTGCTAAACATTTCCTCCATTCTTTCCAGCAAATTGGAAGACGACCCCTTGTACACCTCCTATTCCAGCATGATGGCCAAGGTACAGCCGAGTTTTCTGCTCTCATCATCTCAGCATTTCTCTCTTTCCATTTGCCTCTTCAGACATGTGAAAACTGTCCTCTTGAACAGCAGGCCATAGGACTCAGTCATGACGTGGACTCCAGGCACTGCACAATTGATGTGCCATGGGGGTGACATTAGCAAACCATACCACCATCCCCCTAAGGAAGGAAACTTGGAAGCTTTGTGGCTCGGTTTACATGGTGGTTCCAAGCCATCCACATGGAGTCTTGGTGTATAGACTATCTTTGCATTTTCAGTCAATGTTCAGAACACATCCCAAAGTTCCAACACCTCTTTAGTTGTGAAGGAAGTTCAACACATTTGGAAGCAGTCTTTAGAAACTGGAAGGAGAGCCTATGCTCTGGCAGAGGCAGAGTGACATTGTTCCTATGTCACTAGAGCAACAGTGGCCTCTAGGATGCCGAGTGATAAGGGAACTTCTCCTTCTCAGATGGGAAACCTTCACGTCAGGCAGAAAGAGGGATAAGCTGAGGTATAGGAGCCCCTGTTCCTGTAGCTGCTGCATCACAGGGTCATGATGGGAAGGAGCATTTCGGGATTCACATCCTAGGTGTCTCCAGTCTTCTTGCCAAGCCCCAGGTTTTGTTTAGAAAGGGACAGCTCCCTGCACTCTTGCCTCCCTTTACACCAGAACTTTACATGGTGGAAGAGTTCAGGTCGATGGTTAAACCAGATAGGTTCCCCGCTGGCTGTGTGAGCTTGGTGTTCCCATTTCTCATTTCTGAACCCCTTGGTAGCTGCAAAGATGACATTTTGAATAGAACGTTTCCCTGCAGCGGTCAAAATGTTCTGGGCTTACAGAGTACTGAGGTCCTGAGGTGCGTGTGAATTACATCCCATCCCCTGCCCTTGCACAGTAGAACAGTCTTGTTTATGAGGCTAATCTTTAATTTGTCTCCTCCTTTCCCGGCTCCACGGAATCCAGAGTTGTCAGAGTGGGGAGGACGAAGAAGAAGAGGAAGACAAGGAAAAGACATTTGAAGTAAGTTTTGACTAAGATTGAAGACAGGGCCACCCTTCAAAGCCAAAACCAACAATCAGGTCTTCAGAGGTGGGTGCTGACATTAACCATGTGGCTCGCCCACCACGTGTATCTGGTGACAAGTACACAGATCTGTGTGTGTGAAGCACACCCATTAGCCAACGTTCTATTGTCTGTCTTCCAGCGTGCGGAAAAGTAGCAGGCGGCCAGTCAGTCCGCAAACCCCCCTCACGGGGTTTGGTCTTCTGGAAAATTCTGTACCCCTACTCAAATATGGTAGCAACAGGGGCCAGAGAAGGACAAATTCAAACATCCAAACACGAAAACTCAAACCAATAGAGACACTGGGGTGATTTTTGCACTACTATTCTATAAATGTAATTATTAGCAATTTTGATTTTGAGGCAGTGCAGGACACAAGAGTCTCCCAAGATAAAACCATATTAGTTTACTGGTACCCTTTTTATGGACAAAGTATACAACAGTAAAAGTAACTATAATTACAGTTCTGGAAGGCCTTGACATTCTAGTATTCCATATTCAATAAAGTCTCTGTTAATGGTGGTCTGAGCATTCTAGATAAGTGGGTGTTTTCTACATTCAAGCAGATTTGCTTCACTCGAGCCCTCAGCAGGTTTCCCTTATGTTGGAACATTGAAAACAAACACATTTTCACCTGGGGTCACTTCCTATAATTATACTATTACAGGGGAATGGGCTATGTTTCCTGCCAGTGCAGAAAGTAGAAAATTCATCATCAAAATAGGAGTGAATTGTGGATGGGCAGTTCTGGAAAGCTGCATAGTGTCTGGAAATCAACCTCAGATGTCCCCTCTGTCCGAAATTATGTGTGTTGCCTTCCTTAAGCAAGTAAAGGTTCTCTCTTTCTCAATGTACTTTACCATGGCAGATTGCCTGAGGATAAACAAATCTTTCTTTGCTTTGTTTTTTTTTCCCCCCAGGAAAAAGAAATGGAAAAGCAGAAAACCCTCTACCAACAAGCTCGGCTGCACGAGCGTGGAGCCGCAGAGATGGTCCTCCAGATGATAAGTGCCAGCAAAGGTGACTCTGTGATTTGTGGATGGGCCCCTGTAGCTACCACAGGGATAGCACGCTGTGACATGAAGTCATAATTAAAGAGTGCTGACAAAGCCCAGTAGATGTGATTTACCCTCTGTTTCCTTGGTAATTCAATCGAATCTTCACCATGGCAGGTGAGATGAGCCCCATGGTGGTTGAGACTCTGAAGCTGGGGATCGCCATTCTGAATGGGGGCAACGCTGGCGTGCAACAGGTACCGGCGGCTCACAGTCAGTAGTGCACACTTCCCGGGGTATTCCCATTTGACGGCTGTCACACTTTGGGGAAGAGGTGTTGACTCTGCTACACCAGGAACTCCCCGGAATCACCTTTGCTGGTGTTTGGTCCTTAGTGGCCAATTATATCAGAGTAGCTGGGAACACAGATAAAACCAGAGCTAGGAGGCTACAGATAAATGTATGCTTGATAAAGAGGGTTTACCCAGGGTTCAAAGAGAAAAACATTTAGTTTTTTCATCATTAGATTATTTTTTTTTGCACAAACAGGCTCTGAAGAAGTTCTCTAAGCCTTAGGTTTTTATTTTGATCATTTTACATATTAGCTGTCTTACCATGAGCAAGGAGCCCAGTCAATTAAGTGGAGTTTATAACCCCACACACCTGTTTGTCCATTCATTCATTTGTTTATTCATTCAATAACAGCATTGTGATTGCTGACTATGCGCTAAGGTCAGCCTCTGTTCTGGGATGAAGGGTATGGCAGCGAATGATGCAACTAAGAACTCCCGCCACCATGTGTTAAATGAGACAACACACGGAAACCTAGTGTGGAGCTTCTGACACATGGAACCCATTCAACAATCTGAATTGAAACTGGTCGCAGGAGACAGGAGGATTCTGGTGTCTCCAGGGCCCTCTAGGCTCTAACTGAAAGCATCTGTGTGCCCAGGAACGTGACATTTCAAAGACTCTTGGCATGTGTGAGGGAGGTATCACAGGGAGATGTAGCCTGTGAGAACTTCCAGATTCATAACTACTGTTATTGCATACAATTTGTCCCAGCCTTTCACTCATCCCAAACCAATTTCTCATGAAAGAACCACCATTTTCTAAGACACCCTTCACTTTCTCTTCTCTTCCATCACCAAGCCATCAGTTGATTTTCTTACAGGTCCTTTTTTTTTTTTTTAATTTTTATGATGTCAGACAAAGTTACTGCCTTCTCAGTAACAGAGAACAGAGGAAACGGTCTGATTGTGAAAGACACTGAGCTCTCAACAGGGTTTATTACCAGCTAAGCTCCTTGCTCCAGGGCACCAAATTGAGCACATGAGTTTTTCATATTATATCTCAGCAACATTTAACTAGATCACAGCCCTAGTGCTTGTTCCCAAATGGGAGAGACTTTAAACAGTACCATCTCTGAATGCCCATGGCCTCCTATACTGCCCTAGAAGAAATGCCAGTGGACCTTTATAAAATAAAATGTCCACCCAAAGAGATTCTGGTTCCACAAGAAGAGGGTGGGGCTCAGACACACGGAAAGGTTTATGTGGCTCTAATTCTTACCCAGGGTTACAAACCATCGCCTTGGCTGTGACTCTGTGTGACTGGGGCTTGGCATTTCTCCATGACAGTTTGGAGGGTCAGTATTTGTGGCATCATTTACATTGCTTTTCCTTTTAAAATGCCTCCCTTGCAGAAAATGCTAGATTACCTAAAGGAGAAAAAGGATGCTGGATTCTTTCAAAGCCTGTCTGGTCTTATGCAGTCTTGCAGGTAAATATGGGAAAACCACCTCTAGCATTTTTTTTTCTGTTCAGAAGAAAGAGGAATGGGGTTAGGGGCACCACAAAATAGAGTAGCTTATTGTGGAATCGTTTAGGAAAGACCTGCCTGCCTTAGAAACCTAAAAGGATGGGTGTTATTCCTCCAGTCTTTAGGATTACATTCAATAGCTTACAGAAGGGGAAATGTAATCTCCATTAGAGACAGACAGACAGACACACACACACACACACACACACACACACACACACACCTTGTCTGGTTTTTTTAATCACCTCTACCTCCTTTTTTGGTTATGTCGTTTTTCTCAGAGCCAAGTGTTTCACCTAAACATAAACGCTCATAAAAGTCAAGGAATACCTCCCTCTGACTCTAAGGCTGTGTTTTCATTAGACCATTAGACACTTCATTAATCTTCATCCTTAACAAATCTTTGAGCCCGAATAAGTAATTTGGTGGGTACATATTTTGACAGATCCACTTCAACAGAGGTACATCCTAACACGGGAATATTCTGCCATAGCAGAATGCCAAGCATTAAACTTTCCACTTTTATTGCCATGTGTGTAAGCCTCACCTCACAGGCTGACTCCCTGACAAATGAACGGTATGTAGCCAAAGGTCATAAGGTTACTGTACTTGCTCATGTCAGAAACAAGCTAGCAATCTTTCCAAGAAAAGTGTCACCTTATCCTCTAAGATTCATATGCATTTTGAATAGTCTGCAACTCCTTCTGAAATAAAGTTAGGACACCTGGGTGGCTTAGTTGATTAAGCATCCAAGTCTTTGCTTAGGCTGAGGTCATGAACTTACAGTTTGTGAGGTCAAGCCCCACATCAGGCTCTGTGCTGATGGTGGGGAGCCTGCTTGGAATTCTCTCTCTCTCTCTCTCTCTCTCTCTCTCTCTCTCTCTCAAAAATAAGTAAACATTAAAATGTTTTTTAAAGAAAGAAGTTATAATTATCTAGCTCATTTTCCTCTAATTAATGTTCTTAAAAAAGAGCATTAGGCTTTCCACTTAAAAATTTGCAGGATGGACATTCTTTTGGTGAACTTCATAATTTTGCTACTCTTCTACAATGGAGTAAATATCGTACCCTGGGGGTTGTAGGGAGCATATTTGAGCTGCAGTACAATCCCTTATACTGAGCTCCATTTTTCCCCCACCAACAACCAGTCCGTTTATTACCTCTCTCAGGAAAAGAAAATGTAATAGTGTTAGACCTGACTCACTCAGGGTAAAATAGTACACGTGGACTCAGATGGCAAAAATCAAGACAGTTCAGTTCCATTTTGCCCATGAAATTCTCAATTAAATTTCAAAGTGTCCTCTTAGTAGTCCGTAATACTTCCTATTACTAAACTCATTTCTAATGATGGCTTAGAGGGACAAGTAACATACCTTTAGAAGCCAACTGAGTACTCATAGAAGTTTTAGGATACTTTTATGATTTTTTGCTGATTACAAAAATAATAGATATATGTAAAATATTGAAACATTAGAGAAATTAAAACATTTGAAATGGGTGTCTTGGAATGGTGTAAGGGTCAGAAATGTCTGTTCCCCAGATTGTCTCCTGAATCACAACTGCCACTTTGAAGCACCTGTGTCCAAATGTCCTTCCATGTGGTCTTCCCCTGACAGCAAAACCAAAATAGAAGGATGGTTTTATGTTATCGAGAAGACCCTTTTTACAGCAGGATCTTGGAAAAACCAACAATATGGCAGTAGGAATTTTCACTGTTTTCTCTTTAAAATGTATCTAAATTGCAGAAGATCTGTGGCTCCCTAAAATGGGAAAGGAATGCTGGATTTTTTCCTAATGTCTTTCCAATCCAATGATCATTTCCTTTGCCCAGTGGTAAAAGGAAGGCAAAGTTTTGCAGAATCTTAAGGATTCAGCCATAAGTTACCCTAATAGCTAGATTTTTGTGAGACCTTATATGATCTATAAAGTCTTTGAGAGTCAGGAAGGAGTCTGTTAGAGAAATAGAATGGGCCCCAATTGGAATAATAGGATTATACATTGTCCTCTTTATCAAGCTCTGTGGCTGCTCTTGGTTCCTGCGTAAGTGGTGGCTGTGACTGAGAAATTTGGAGAAAGTGTGGGGACAAAAAAAAAAAAATAAGGCCAGCTTGTTACAAGTTCAGGAACACCACAGACACCATTGCCACCAGGAAGCTTCATCCCAGCTACTGTTGGCTTCTGAATGAGGCAAGAATTCTAAAACGGTGTGGCCCTTTGAAATCTGAAATGTATAGCCCTTTCCATCAGTATTCATCCTGAGCGCTAAAAACTGAGTTCCTTGTGATCCTCAGAGACAATAGGTAAACGTGGGAGGTGAACGTTAAACTCAACTTTTTTTGAGAATGTTTAGAAACAGATTATTTCTTCTTTACTTGGGAAACCTTCCTAAATCTTCACGCATAAGAAAGGGCTCAAACTGGACAAACAAGGGCAATCATTGTAAGTTTTCCTGACCCTTCTCCATGCCTGTCTGTGAGCTGTGGGTGTCCTTGGACAACACCATTTTGCACAAACCCAGGGAACTGTTAGACTTTCAACCACACTGTAATGTGTTAGGCCATTTATGATAATACAATGACAAGATTTAGTCAACAGGTACAAGTGATGTTAGAAATCCATTTTCCGGGTGCGCATAGCCCTGAACTTTGTTTCCTCTTTTCTGTTACAAGTGTCCTTGATTTGAATGCATTTGAAAGGCAGAATAAAGCTGAAGGCCTGGGGATGGTTACTGAGGAAGGAACACGTAAGTAACTAATGAATGTGAAGGCCCTTCTCGTCCAGATTTCCATCTTAATTAACCATTTCTGGTTAGAGTCCTTGCTCCGTGCTTCTTAATCTGCAAGGGTGTGCTCACTTTCAGTAAAATATTTCCATCAGTATCTTTGATAAAGGCTGGATGTGTCCATAGAGCCAGTCTTAACTAGACACAGTTTATCATGCATGGTCTTTATGGTTTTTCTTACTTTGTATTCTTCTGTTTTTCTTTTATTACCAGTCATTGTTCGTGAGCGTGGTAAGTTTGAGTTTCTGGCCCGAGTTGTCTACCATGTATGCGAGTCCTCTGGGACCTTATTTAGTTGCTGCAGTGCAGATACATTTTAGGCTTGGTGGTTGCATGTGAAGCTTAACTCAGCAGCTTGATGCTTAATTAAAGAAGTGTCTTCCATCTGTAAAGCATGGGTATGGACTGTGAACCATTACTGCCATTAGCCTAGCTGTTTTCCTTACAAACGCATGGGGGGAGGGGGCTAAATTCCTCAGCTTTGTTGGTCATTGCATTCCGCAGGCTCAGTTCCAGGTTACTCGGGTTTTTCCCCCTGCAGTTAAAGTTCCCTTTCCAAATGGTTCTGACACAGGCCCTATATCATTTTTGCTGCCGTTTTGCATTGGAAAGTGTTCTGTGTTGAGAAGCCAAACACATGCTCACCAATATTCTGTTTTCAAGGTGAAAAAGTACTCCAGAATGATGAGTTTACACGAGATCTCTTTAGATTCCTGCAGTTACTTTGTGAAGGACATAACAGTGGTAAGTGGAACAGATTGATTTGTCAAAGGAAAACAACATTCAGGTGCCAAATTATGATTCAGCTCAGGGTGCCACATTTAATACAACCAGCTGTTGGCTGAAGGATGAGAGCTAATCCATTCCTCAATTTAAAAAAAATTAAAAAAATAAAAACAAAACCCTTATGTAATCTGAACTTTAACTTTAGGGCTGATGTTATTTAGTGCCACCCAGGCTAAGTTGCCTTGAGAAGTGTCAGATGGTGAATCTAAACACCCTCCCCTTTCTGTCAAGTCCCTCAGGGCTCATTAAGCCCACTTTCTGGCATCACCAGGGTGGGAGGGCTCAGGGCAAAACTCTGTCCATCCTGCAGGACCTGCCAGGACTCAGACAGGGTGCCCTTGGAGGGCTTTCCACATAGCATGTCTCTTCTGAGTTCAGCCGAGGGAACTTGCCCAGCTCCCTCGGCATCCTGGGAACGGGCTCTGACCCAGCCCTGGTGTTCTCAGACTTCCAGAACTTTCTGCGGACTCAGATGGGCAATACCACCACCGTAAATGTCATCATCAGTACCGTGGACTACCTCCTGCGTCTGCAGGTGAGTGGGTCTTGGACAGTGGCATGGATCACATACGTCTCCAGAAGCTGAACACAGCTACAATGGGGTCAGGGAAGGCCCCGGGTACAGTCAAGCCCCAATAAGAAAGGTATTATAATTTATGTCCACCCACTTAGGGGAAGTCAAATACCTAAACATGTGTGTTTGAAGACTGAAATAGGGTTAGATAGCAAGTTGTCTATTATAAAATGCTGGTTTGCTTCAGTTTTGCCAGTGAAAACTTCACCATAGGGCCCTAGGGCCACAATGTGTGAATGAAAACAGATTTTTTTTTTTACTGGGAAACAGAGGTATAGACGATGGTGGGAATGAGTCTGCAAGTTCTTTGTGCTTAAGAAGTCACTCGGTTCAACTGTTGGAAGGAAAACCCAAATAATATCAGGAAAATCTACACACACATAAAAAGATTCTCTTTTCTCTCTGCTGACTCTTCACTCTGGTTCTGCCACTTACAGTTGTGACCTGTAACAATCTATTTAACCTCCATGTGTTCCAATTTTCTCACCTGTAAAATAGGTAGCACCCATCTCCTAGGGTAGTAAAGATGGAGACATTAAATGCAGTGAGTCAGAACAGTACGTGGCACTTAACAGGGTCAGCTGTTATGCTGCCACCATTGTGCCAATTATTTGGATGATAATCAGTATTACCTTTAATGTGTATTTTTCATTGTGAATAAGTTGTCCTACATCATGGTCACCACTGTCCCGCTGAACACTGTCCTCTCTCCTATCTGTTCTTTCTTAGAGGGGTATATGTACTTAAAAGATGCTAGGGATCAGATAGCTCTGTGCTTTCTCAGAGTCCTGGGTCTCTCTTTTTTTTTAAATTTTTTAAATGTTTATTTTTGAGAGAGAGACAGAATGTGAGCAGGGGAGGGGCAGAGAGAGAATGAGACACAGAATCCGAAGCCGGCTCCAGGCTCAGAACTGTCAGCACAGACCTGACGCAGGGCATGAACCCATGAACCACGAAATCATGACCTGAGCTGAAGTCGGGTGCTTAACCGACTGAGCCACCCAGGCAGCCCGAGCCCTGGGTTTCTATCTCAACAAAGAGGTCATAGAAATGTAGGATTCTCTTGTACTCTTCCTGGACATTGTGTTTAGCGTCACTGACTGAAGTCTGAGAAATACTAAACTCTGCTTGTTTGTTCTTAGGAATCAATCAGTGATTTCTACTGGTATTATTCAGGGAAGGACGTCATTGATGAATCTGGACAGCACAATTTTTCCAAAGCTCTGGCAGTCACGAAACAGATTTTCAATTCTCTTACAGAATATATCCAGGTATGTGCTACAGAATACATGCCTGAAAACAGAACATTTTTAACACTCCCATGTTCTGTATCCCATACAGAATATTTGGGTGCATATATGGACTGTGCATCCGGCCCTAGCACTGACAATATTTATCTACAGGTAGGAGCCAGTTGTACAAGAGTACTCCAACAGCAGCACCCTCGATGAGAAGCTCTAATTTATGGTCCCTCTCTGTGACCTAGTCATAGTGTTGTCATACTCTGCATTTATCTAGCTACGTTTTCCTTTCCCTTCTGGACTGAAAACTTCCTGCGGGCAGAAAACTTCTCATTCAATCTAAAATTTTTCGTTTCTAGCACAAGCGGCACATCCTAGGTGTTCCGTAAGCACGGAGAATGGAGTAGAGGTGTAACTGATAGAATGAAGGAATAAAGGAATAAGTGGGGTTATCCTGAGTCTTGAGATTAATTTCTCAGAAATTCACTCTATAGAAAAGGTAATTTAGTGGCACATAAACCAGTGGCAGGCAAGTCTAGAAGTGAATTTCAAGTTGAATATTTAGATCTTGCAGTGCTCTTTCTCTGTTTACAACAGCCTGTGATCATTGCCTACAGTGGTCTGCTCAGGCATAACTTGCTATGATATCAGTAGCCATATCATAGTCCTCTGGGATGTACTATAAGATTTATTTTAAAAACCATGTCATGAGCCAACCAGCACACTCCAATTATACTGGCTTATTAAACTAAATACAGAACTAAAACTAACAACTTGAAAAGGAAGACTTTAAGGCAGAGATCAGCCCTTGTTTTACTCAAGGGTTTTAAGAACAAGGTGAGAGAAACATAGAAGAAGGGGACTGATCTGAAGGGTCACAGAATGTGAAATACCTGTGAAGGGCATTGAACAGATTTGACGGGCATTTGGTTTGCTCTCTGTGGAACCCATCCTAATCTTCAGAATTTCCCTTGGAGCACTTAACCCAAAGGAAAAAAAAGAAGCTTATTTTTGGTGAATGTAAGTTTCTTATAACAACTGGTTTTGTTCCAGAAATAATGTAGGGGCTTCTACGGATCAGACACCAAATGTACATGAACAGTGATTTTTTTTCAACAACCTTAGATGATTTAAGAAGGCAGGCAATATCTCTCTGCCCTCTCCCCTGGACATTCTGCCAAGGCTTTTCTAGAACTTGAGATGCCACATGTGTTCTTTTGGGAAACTTATTATCGAAGAGTGATTTGGAGAGGAGTTAAAGGATAGAAACAGAATAAACTATAAGGAAGAGTTAAGGATGAGAAATGAAGGCAGAATATGACAGAAGAATCTAAGTGTATTTAAAAAAATGTAAAAAATGATTTCCCTGAAGGGGTGGGGAATAAGGTACTGACCTAAGAAACCTTAGAAATGAATACAGACTATAAGACCGAAGACAAAAGGAACTGTACATAAGCACTTTAGTTGTAAAGTTTTTCCATGTTAATAATTCTGTACCCATTCTACATATATAATGGACATGAGCAGTTATTAAATGGCAGGAGCCAGGTTTCTCACTGTTGAATGGAAGGTTACAGATAAGCAAGGAGAAGAAGCTAGATGACCCCAGTGGAAATGCATTAGAGTTGGATACATCAGTATGGTAAGCTCATGCTCAACTTAATATTAATACAGAGATCAACATTTCTACATAGGTTGTATACACACATATCTGCTGCTCTGTCAACTGAGAGGGCCTTAAAGTAATGACACCACAGGAGAAACAAGCATAACTAGCTGGTTCCTAATACCATTCTCCAATGAGAGGAACCAGGCTTCTTAGAGAAAGGGTTGGTCCAAGTGCTGGGGCAAGAAATCTTTTAAGATGAGCCTGGAGAATCCTATAGTGCAAGGAAATGCAAAAAAAAAGAAAAAAAAAGATGGAGCTATGCCCAGGAGACACAGGAGCCAACAGAAAGAGCTCCCAGTGGCCAAAACTGGAAAAATTTTGAGTGACAAAATGAATAGGGTAGTATTGGATTATAACCCAAAGCAAAAAATGAAGATGTGGAGTCCATATTAATGTGAATAAATGATTAAATATATAAGAAAGAATAGACAAACCTCCCATGTAGAAGAATTCCAAGAATTCCAGAGGTTTATTTTTTTAAGTGTTAATTCAATAATGTAAAAATAGGAGGCAAACCACGAGAGACTCTTGAATACTGAGAACAAACTGAGGGCTGATGGGGGTGGAGGAGAGGGAAAGGGGGGTGATGGGCACTTGTTGGGATGAGCACTGGGTGTTATATGGAAACCAACTTGACAATAAACTATAAAAGAAAAAAATAGGAACAGTTATTAACGGAAAATGCAAACTGGTAATGAAGTCATCCCTCTATGTTTGGCTTTCAGAAAAGGTAGAGATTATATTCCATCTAAAGTTTATGTTAATGATATGAAAATCCTAAAGGTAGTTGAACATTAGAACTAGTATTCACATTTTTTTTACTTGATGGCCATGTGATCATGCATTTTATGTATAGCTTTGACTGAAAACAGTAGGGCTTGCTCTTCAAATTGTGGAAGCCTGGAGTTCCTCAGAATCCCTCTTAGGCCAAGGTGTAGGTGAGCGGTGGGTAGGAGGGCTTTTCAGTCCTGGATCAACCAGAGCTGTTAACTCTTAAATAATGTTCTTCATTGTAGTATTTTATTTGAAGAACGCATTCTGAAGCTAAAACAAAATATCTGAAAACCACTGCACTGTGAAATTCCTAGCAGTTTTTCATAGATATAGGTTGCTATGGTAGGGGGCAAAAGGTAATACCATGGGAAAATACCAACCCACAAAATACATCCCTTTTGGAAGGAGCTATCTGCTAATAGAAGCGGGTGTCCTATGTGCTTCCTAGGGCAAGTTTCAGAGCAGCTCATGATGTTTAAGTGAAATAAGGATGCCCTCCTTTCCATAGGGCCCTTGCATTGGGAACCAACAGAGCCTGGCTCACAGCAGGCTGTGGGATGCAGTGGTCGGCTTCCTCCATGTATTTGCTAACATGCAGATGAAACTCTCTCAGGTACCGTGGCCCTTCCCTGCTGTGTCATTGGTGTGAAATGCTGAATCAGTCCCCACCCCTTGGTATTCCCCCTTGTGGACATGGCTGCTTGATCAAATGGCTGGAAAAGCCTTGCAGAGTAGATCTCTCTCTTAAAAGTGAGGGCTTCAATGTGAAACAGGAAGGAATGCCTCCGGGGTGCGGGGCGGGGGGGTGGGGGAGCGTCCCAGACAGGTTTTGCATGGATGCAGCTTCCTTCCTTGTGTCCCACCAACCTGTCCTTTTCAAAATTGCCTCAACACTTGCTTTTTATGATGCTAATCCTTTCTGCTTCCTCGTCACTGTTTTGTCAATTTATGACAATCTATCAGTCCTGTCTGGGTCTGTCAAATGTCTGCATGTCTCTGTAATTCATATATCCCTTCTCTCCTCCCTTGGCTTCCCCCTCCCTCCCCATCTCTGCCTTTCCTTCTCACTCCCCATCTCTCTGGCAAGATGAATCAGAATCGCTCAGCATTTATTATGAACAAATAAATGTAGTGTATGTAGTTGTCGATCACCTCTCTCCATGGCAACCCATGAGGGAGAACTTCAGGATGTGTTTCAGGCTGATTAGAGTAACATTCACAGCATTAATTTAAGTAATGTGTATCTAAAATTTTCAAGGCTGTCACATCTGCCTCTTCTCTTCTGGAATGTGCTATTTAACCCTTTCATTTTTCCCCTTTTGACTCTGGCCTTATGGGAGGAGAGAGTTCTTGGGAGTGCTGCTAATTCGGTGGTAATATATCCACTCCTCTGTCAGCCCAGCCAGGGCAGTGCAGTGTAGAGGCTCTGGAGACAGGAGCCTGGCCCTGCTACCTCCTCACTGGTGACTTTCAGGGAGTCACTCCCCCTTCCTGGTTTTTGGTTCCATAATCTATGAAATATTGGGAATTAGAACAGATGATGTGAGGTCTTTTCCAGCTCTTAATATTCCACACTTCTGTGATATTCTGTGTATAGCTATGACCCACACCAAAGAGGAGGCAATCCTTCTGATTGAAAGACTAGACAAAGAACTGTGTATTTGTGAGAGAGAGAGAGAGAGTCTGTATGAGAAGTGTGGCCCAGAATGCATTTTTAAATCTCACCCTGAGATTGCCCACCTCCTATCTTCCAAGGATTATTTTCCTTCTGTGATGTAGAATTGAAAACAGAGAGCTAACTCGGCAATGCCCCGACTGCAGTGCTGAAGTGAAAACCAAACAGACAAGTATCAAAACTATCCAGAGAAATAGCCTCAATTATATAACATTTTGAGGGACCAGTGGCAGCCAGATCACCACCAACTAGAATCAGGAGACCCTAAATTAATCCGGAAAGAAAGGAGAACCCACTTGGTGTTGATAATCTTGACACCTTAATTGGATTGCAATAGTATTCCCCAAAAGCTCACCTGATAATTCCCAGTATAAAGAACAACATGAACTGGTAGAGATACCTAATTCCTCTTTGGTGGATTGGGTTGTTCCGTAGTTTTGGACAACAAGTGGTATCTCTGCCACATTGTACTAATAAAAGGGAAACTAAAAGAGCTCTATTGGACGAGTTCTGCTGCGGTGAGCCTCCCCGTTGCTCCAAACAGTGGATGATAAGACGTCCGCATTCACAATGGACATGACCTTCACCTAAGCTTTCCAGAGCAGGCTCTTCTTGCTCACTGCCCTATACTTTGCTGAGGGATCAGATAGCTCAGGGGTATCTCCTGTTTCTGTTCTAGGATTCCAGTCAGATCGAGCTGCTGAAGGAACTCTTGGATCTCCTTCAGGACATGGTGGTGATGCTTCTGTCCCTCCTGGAAGGTTGGGCTGTTTGGTATAACTAGGCATTCACACAACTGTAATTGGTCTGAGCACTAACCATACTAATCACGCAGTTCATCTTCCTGGCAGGTCGTTGATGCCATATGACATTGGTTAGAAAGCCAAATTTTCAGAAACAAACAAAAAAAATGAGTGAGGGGCACATGGTCTGATGGACAGAACCTGAAACTGACTCATTTTATATCAATAGGAAAGCCAGAATGAACTGGGGAAAACCTCTAAGCTTTGCTCTTCCCTATCCTCTCCCTCTCCCCATTGCTTTTCAGTACATCTGGCTGCCGGTGTGTATGCCAGCCATCTAGTTGGGCACCCTCCTAGGTCTAAGGGGATAAGAGGGGCACCACTTATCCCTATGTGTCCCCAATAATCTGGTAATGAAACCACTTCCCAGGCCCCAGGCCAGATAAAAGGCACTGGCGTGGCCATCTCCTTCTTCCCTTTGTTTCTTTCCCCCTTGGCTCCTAGTGGTGTAGTCTTTATGGCTTGCTGCTCTGTCCTACCCATTTCTAAACCATCACAGTCAGAAAAGAGCCGACTGATTGGGCATACAACTCTTCTAAAAGTAGCTACCTGACCAGTTACATGATGACTTGGGTTTATTTATATATTTGTATGTCTTTTTGAACCTGCCTCACAGGGAATGTGGTAAATGGAACTATTGGCAAGCAGATGGTTGACACACTGGTAGAGTCATCTACCAATGTAGAAATGATCTTGAAATTCTTTGACATGTTCTTGAAACTCAAAGACCTAACCAGCTCAGATACCTTCAAAGAATATGACCCAGATGGTAAAGGGATTATCTCCAAAAAAGAATTCCAGAAGGCCATGGAAGGGCAAAAACAGTACACACAGTCAGAGATTGACTTTCTCCTTTCATGTGCAGAAGCTGATGAGAATGATATGTTTAATTACATTGATTTTGTAGACCGGTTTCATGAGCCAGCCAAGGACATAGGGTTTAATGTGGCAGTGTTATTGACCAATCTCTCCGAACACATGCCAAATGATTCTCGCCTTAAGTGTCTATTGGACCCAGCAGAAAGTGTTCTAAATTACTTCGAACCCTACCTAGGACGTATTGAGATCATGGGTGGGGCCAAGAAAATTGAGCGTGTTTATTTTGAGATCAGTGAATCCAGTCGAACCCAATGGGAGAAGCCCCAAGTGAAGGAATCTAAGCGGCAGTTCATCTTTGATGTGGTCAATGAAGGTGGAGAGCAAGAAAAGATGGAACTGTTTGTGAACTTCTGTGAGGATACCATCTTTGAAATGCAGTTAGCGTCTCAGATCTCTGAATCTGACTCCGCTGATAGGCCAGAAGAGGAGGAGGAGGAAGACGAAGATTCTTCTTACACATTAGAAATTGAGGGTGAAGAGGAGGACAAGTCTTTTGAGTCTGCCTCTGCGTTCGCCATGGCCTGTGCCTCAGTGAAGAGAAATGTTGCCAACTTTCTGAAGAAGGCAACCCTGAAGAACCTCAGGAAGCAGTACAGGAAGGTGAAAAAGATGACCGTGAAGGAGCTGGTGAAGGTGTTCTTCTCTTTCTTCTGGATGTTGTTTGTGGGGCTATTCCAGTTGTTCTTCACCATATTGGGAGGAATCTTTCAGATCCTCTGGAACACGGTGTTTGGAGGGGGCCTAGTGGAAGGGGCAAAGAACATCAGAGTGACCAAGATCCTGGGTGACATGCCTGACCCCACCCAGTTTGGTATCCATGACGATGCTATGGATGCTGAGCGGGCGGAGGTGACTGAGGCAGGTATTACACCGGAACTCGTCCACTTCGTCAGGGGTGAGAGAGGAGATGCAGATATTATGTCAGATCTCTTTGGATTCCGCTCAAAGAAAGAAGGTGGCTTAAAGCATGGGCCTGAAGTGGGTTTGGGTGACCTCTCTGAGATTATTGGCAAGGATGAACCCCCTACTCTAGAGAGTACTGTACGGAAGAAAAGGAAAGCACAGGTAAGCATATGTTGTTTCTGTCCTCTTTCTTTATGCCCAGAAATAGACTTACTATCAGTTCTGACACCAATCCCCCAGGAAGACATTGTATAGATACCAGCTCTTCTATATCCTGATCTTGCAGTTTCCATGTCTGGGAAAAGCAAGACTCAGATGGTTATCTCAGGGTCTAGCTGCTGAGTGGTCTTCAGTTTACATTGTAGAGTTCAAACCTGATGGGCTTTCTACATCTTTATTAGAAGGTTAGTTCTCAGGGTGTACAGGTTCATTCAGTGAATTGAAATCATAGAAAACCAGTATAGGTTTCCTTCATTACCCAAATTACAGTGTTCCTATAAAAACCTTTCATAAGCTGAAATGGGATAAAGCAAAGAAAGGTTTATCATTTCATAAAAGCAAAACTCCTTTCTAGATTTCTTTCGCTTAGCATCAGTAGGTACTGATGGAGTTCTTTCATAAAAGTGAAGTGTAAAGCTAATTTTCAGATAGTGGGAGAAACCTATAAAGCCTAAGGAGAGACCTTTCTTTTGAGACAGTACTTCTGCAGTGTCCCAAAAGTTCCAGACGATATATGATTTAGCACAGCATCATGCTTGGAACATTTTTATTCTTGAGATGCACCCACTATCCAATTTGGACTTTCAGTCACTTGACTAGATTAAAGGAATAACAGTAATTCAAAGCCCCCTTGGTCATGGAAGGTTCTGGGCGTTCCCCTCCACTGCAGCATCCAACTCACAGCACCATTCTAGCTTTAAAAAGAATGTGAAAAGAAGTATGAACACATCAGAGCCCAAAGACACCATCTATTCATTCATTTCATTAGTATTTATTAAACAGTTAATATGTGCTTCTCACTGTTTTGGGCTCTGAGAATACAGTGGTGAATGAGAAGTGCATTATCTCTATAATTTAGTGGGGGGAAAAAGACATTGTGGAAGTCAGTACAAGCATGAAAAATGTTAGGAAGGAGGAATGCCTGGTAAAAAAAAAATGTATAGGAGAAAACTCTCACCTAATTTTGAAGAATCAGGGATAGGCCTTGGTGCAATATTAATTTATTTACTCTGTTTTGCTCCCTGTTGTAGCCCCAGGTCCCAGACAGAGTTTGATACATAATAGGCTCATTCATGGCTTATTACATGCCAGGCTGTATTCTTAGTATATGGGTATCCGTTGGTTAACAAGAGAGACAACACTTTTGCTTTAAAACAGCTTAACTTCTAGTGGAAGAAGACAATGAATCCATAAAATAATTATTACTTGTGACACATACTGAAAGGTGGGAACAAAGCCCTGTGTTATAAAGTGAATGTGGGCCCTGGTATGAATAGGATGGCCAAGGAGACTTCTGAAAAGATGTAATCTAAACCAAGTCCTGAAGGATGACAGGCACAGGAAAGACCAGCGTAGTCATACTTCAGGCAGAGGATGTGGCTTGTGCAAAGGCCCTGGTGCAGGGAAGGATTTGGAATGTGCCAGGAGAGAAAATGAGGTCTGGGTGCTTGGGTGTAGGAAGTAACAAGTTAAGTGGTACAAGACAAGGATGGAGATAAAGGCCATGATCACATGGGCCTTGTAGGCCTCAGTGAGGAGCTTAAATTTTATTTTAAGTGCAATGGTCACCAGTCAGAGGGATTGGCGGGGCGGGAGGGGTGTTAAGAGGACTGAAGACAAGGCAGGAATTGTCTGGTGGAAGCAGCTTCTGGATTGGACCTGGTGTGATCTGTGTCCCATCTCTCCCTGACCACATGGGGCAGTAGGACCAGCGCCATGGGGTCCTAGCATAGGTTTTCTCTCTGAGTTGAATAAAAACAGGACAACTGAGTTGTTAAGTTTGAAATCTTTGTGGTGGCATTTCTCCAGAATAGCTTGGCATATAACAGGACACTCCTGTCCCGTAATCCTGAGAAAAGCAGAGGCATTCTGGAGAGAGAAAGCCATGAGGACTTGTGACAAGGAGATGAAAATGGCCAATGCCACATATGGCTCATTACTGTGATCTCTTTAATTTGAGGAAGATGGAACTGATTGTTGCTTTTGTCTAGGCAGCAGAGATGAAAGTTGCACATGAAGCAGAAGGAAGAGTGGAGCCTGAGAAGACAGAGTAAGTTCTCAGTAGCTTCATCTACTTGCAGTGCCCCAGCACATAGTTCTTAACAGCATCTGCTGTCCTATTGCAATGGTAGATAGAAAAGTTATTTCCCTTAATGCAAGAAACAGATATTGTACAAGCCCTGGACACACTTCTTTTTACCCCAGCTATACAATAAACACATTCTGTTATTAACTTTGTCATTGTGCTAGTAGATCAGAATTTCGCCATCAGGCCAAACAAACACTTAGCAACTTGGTATAATGGTGGTAGTGGTGATATCTAATGTACTGAACACATGTTACATGCCAGGGTCTGTGCTAAGGTCTCTTATACAGTATCTCACTTAATTCTTACCACAAGCTTGGAAGACAGGTACTATTACTAATTCCAACAATCTTCAAAAATAAAGGACTTGGGGCACCTGGGCGGCTCAGTTGGTTAAGCGTCCGACATCAGCTCAGGTCATTATCTTGCAGTCCGTGAGTTCAAGCCCTGCATCAAGCTCTGTGCTGACAGTTCAGAGCCTGGAGCCTGCTGTGGATTCGGTGTCTCAGTCTGTCCCTGCCCCTCCTCCTCTCACGCTCTGTCTCTCTGTCTCTCTCAAAAATAAATAAACATAAAAAAAAAAAACTTAAAAAAAAAGACAACTTTTCTGAAGGGAACAGAATTATTTAGCTGAATTTAAGAAGACTACGAACATATTTACAACTGACACATGCCCATGACTGTGGCTCATCAGAGTGGACACCACTCATTAAATGCGGAGTTGACATTCTGGCACTGTGGGACAGACCTAAGGTTCTCACCCTCGAGTAATTAGAAGACTTCTCTTTAATGTAGTCTCCCTATCTGGGCCAGGCCTTCTGCTGCCCTTCCGTGCTGAGTGGGCTTCTCGTTCCTACAGCATGGAAGATGGGGAGAAGGAAGGTACGGCCAAAGAGGAAGAGCAAGCCGATGCCCTGTGGGCAGAAGTGACAAAGAAGAAGAAGAGGCGACGGGGCCAGAAAGTTGAGAAGCCTGAAGCCTTCATGGCTAATTTCTTCAAAGGGCTGGAAATCTATCAGACCAAGTTACTGGTAAGCACTCTAGCCTGGCCCCACTCCCAGTGTGGACCTCAGACGAGTAGCTGCTGAGTCTGTTACACTGTTTGGTTAGTTATGCTTCCCCGTCTTTCTCATTCCTTTTCCTCTCCTCTTATTCATCTGTCTCTCCCTTTTGTGTTGGAGGTAAAGGGAGAGAGGGTAACCTGGGCCAAGTGCTCCAGCCTCTCTACCCAGCCCTGGATGCCCTGTGCTCTCTGCAAGTGAGTTCTCATAACATGTGTGTTATGTGCCCACATAGCCAATCAGAGTCCAGAGCTCAGAAATAGCTGGATCATTTGGGACTCAGAAAGAATACTCTTATGTTAGATTCTCCTGTTACTCCCCATAAGCTTTGTTATTCCACATGCAGTCAGCCCTCAGCATAGCTCGTAAGGCCCTTTCTCTGACAAATTGCCCACTGAGGTACAGCTGCTGACGGTCAGGACAACACCTTCCCCAACACCATTGGTGAGAGCCCCCTCCACAGAGAGACTGAGAGCTTTTCCCAAGCTGCTGCCATTTCAGTCGTCAAGTGCTGATTTTTGTAGGGAAGATGGCAATGGGAATGCCTTCGCTCTGAACTTCATCCTGCTCTTCTACAGGAGAATACTGGATTCAGGGGTTATTTGCTAAATATACTATATACTTGAGAGGAAGAGGGAGAGGCTCTGTGACTTGCAAAGGGACAAAGACTCTAGGCCACAGACTGGCCACATCCAGGGTGGGAGCTACAGGGCTCTTCTTTGGGCTTAGAGTACTCATAATTTCTAAATAGACTACTGTCTGCATGGAGCGCACATGCTTGCGCACACATCCATGCATGCACGCACCCTAACAGCAGCATTTCAGTCCTCTGCTAGTGACATGTTTAGACATTTAATTTCCGAGGGGTAAACCAGAGCAGGGCTCCTTTGAACATTATTCTGAGCCATTTTTTTTTAATCAGTGTCTCTGTCTCTGGCTCCCCAAATAAGTCATAAGAAGTCCAGCATTGTCTTAGAAGAGTGCTTACCAAGGAGTAGGGCCAGTCCTGTGTAAATTTCTAACCAGACAGGGTCTCCTGTTGGAAGGAAGGAAGGTCTCTTTCCTTTCCAGAACTCTCCTACTTCTGCCTGTCCTTTCCTTTTCAGCATTACCTGGCCAGGAATTTCTACAACCTGAGGTTCCTCGCTCTGTTTGTAGCCTTCGCTATCAACTTCATCCTGCTCTTTTACAAGGTGATACTGCATTCAGGGGTTATTTGCTAAATATACTATATACTTTTTAAAAATCAGAATAGAACTTATGCCCTTAACTAGAGCAGAAATTCTAATATCTAAGGGAAATCTCTAAGTCATTGGCTTCTAAAAAAGGATATAGTGTTTAGCATTTGGAAGAACGGAGATGCTGCTTGCAAGGAAGGCCAGTTAGGGCGCTGTTTCCATAGTTCAGGCTTTTTGTGGTCATTACTAAATAAATTGTCCAAATATTTGTTGGGTACCTATTATATTCTATACCCTATATTAGGCACTATGATGCATTTCAAAATGAATAGTAAATATAGTTTTTTTTTTTCCTTAAAGGATAAGGTAACAGAAAGCCATTATAGTTTGTCATATGTTAGAACTATTATGAAGGAAGAATTAACAGTAGTTGGTTTGGGGATATGGGAAGAGAGACTAATCAGGATAAAGATATTGAACATTGCTAAGTGGGTCTTGTAGACCATAGGCACATAATAAATATTAGTGGAATGAACAAATGAATGATAGGTCTTGAATTCTTGACATAGCCTTTAACTGACTGTTCTAACTTTTGCCTCTCTCTCTCCCTATCTAAAACCACCAATCAATTTTTATAAAACTTGCTTTTATCTACATCAACCTGCCACTAGATTGAACTAATAATGGCTTTCCTTTGCCTGTAGTCGGGCACTTTGCCTGTAGGAGAAAAATGGAAGTCTGTAGAGAGGTGTGTAGCAAAGCTTGGCTTTAAACATACTGAGGTTGAAGTGACTGCAGACGGTCGTCTAAGTGAAAGTAGCCAGCAGGCAATGGAAATGCATGTGGAAAGCCTTACAGGGGTACATTTGGGAGCCATCTGTGTAAGAATGGCAGTTGAAGGCATGAATGTCAAAGGCACCTACAAAAGGATGGAAAATGCCGAATATGTGTGAGCACACACGCATGCACTTGTGCATGTGCATGTTTGTATCTTCACCTCCTCCCAGACCACGGCATTTCAGAAATTACCTCCTGTGGCATTGGGATTATAGCACATGTAGTAAAGCTTTCCTATTCTTTTTTAACGTAGGTGCCATGCTGGGCATGGGGCCCAATGCAGGGTTTGAACTCACAACCCTGAGATCAAGACCTGAAATCAAGAGTTGGGCATTTAACCAACTGAGCCACCCAGGCACCCCAGCTTTCATAATTTTTAAAATTTTTGTTTTTCAAGAGATAGTATTGTCTCTCAAAATTTTTCTTTGTAGTTATTAGAGACATCGGAGATTCCTAGGAATAAGTTACCTAAAAAAAACCTCATTCACTCAGCAGATACTGCTCCATTACTACTACATGTATAGCGTATGCTAGCGATCTACAAAACGGGGGGAGAACCCACTGGCAGAGGTGCTTTCTGATGTTTGTAAAAAAGTGTGTGTCTTGGGCCAGGTCACTGAAGAACCTTTAGAAGACGAGACAGAGGACGTTGCAAACCTGTGGAATTCCTTTAACGATGAGGAAGAGGAAGAAGCAATGGTGTTCTTTGTCCTACAGGAAAACACTGGGTACATGGCGCCAGCGCTGCGGGCTTTGGCCATTATCCACACTGTCATCTCGTTAGTCTGTGTGGTGGGCTATTACTGCTTGAAGGTGAGTAGCCTGCCACTCTGAATCTAATCTGACTCCTTGGGGAAGATGCATCATTTTGAACCCAGTAAGCCCTTTATTCTCCAGGTCTTTGCTCATAGCCTGAGGTTCAGGGAGCAGTGGCAGTGCCATCACTGGGGACCTGGTTAGAACTGCAGAATCTTGCCCCACCTCTGGCCTTTTACATCAGAATCTACAACTCATCAGGCCCCGCCCCTGGGTGATCTGTATTCACACTGTACTGTGAGAAGCCTTAGTCTGGGAGTCCCTTTTCAGACACTTCCTGCTGAATTTCACAGGATTAAAATCATCGGGCTAAGTCACACGTGGAGCTAGTAATGAGAGCTGCTTCTGATTTTGAACTTATGTTGAAATTTTTATAAAAATGCTTTTCACCTTTCAGAAAGTATTCAGTTTTAACTACTTGAGATGTCAGAAGTGAACTTACTGATAAGTTACTGTCTCGGCTATCTAGTGCTGTGTAACATATCGTCCCAAGAACTTAGTCATTTATTTATTTATTTGTATTTATAGTTTATTGTCAAGTTGGTTTCCATATAACACCCAGTGCTCTTCCCCACAAGTGCCCTCCTCCATGACCATCACCTCCCTTCCCCTTTTCCCCTCCCCCTTCAGCCCTCAGTTTCTTTTCAGTATTCAAGAGTCTCTCATGATTTGCCTCCCTCTCTCTCCCTCTTTTTCTCCCCTTCCCCTCCCCATAGGCCTCTGTTAGGTTTCTCCTGTTAGCCCTATGAGTGAAAACATATGGCATCTGTCCTTCTCCGCCTGACTTATTTCGCTTAGCATGACACCCTCGAGGTCCATCCACGTTGCTACGAATGGCCAGATTTCATTCTTTTACATTGCAATGTAGTAATTCCATTGTATATATAAACCACATCTTCTTGATCCATTCATCAGTTGATGGACATTTAGGCTCTTTCCATGATTTGGCGATTGTTGAAAGTGCCACTATGAGCATTGGGGTACTTGTGCCCTGTGCATCAGCACTTCTGTATCCCTTGGGTAAATCCCCAGAAGTGCTATTGCTGGGTCATAGGGGAGTTCTACTGATAGTTTTTTGAGGAACCTCCACACTGCTATCCAGAGCGGCTGTACCAGTTTACATTCCCACCAACAGTGTAGGAGGGTGACCGTTTCTCCACATCCTCGCCAGCATCTATAGTCTCTTGAGTTGTTCATTGTAGCCACTCTGACTGGCATGAGGTGGTATCTCAATGTGGTTTTGATTTGTATTTCCCTGATGATGAGTGACACTGAGCATCATTTCATATGTCTGTTGGCCATC
>CM053560.1:72848163-72885857 GCA_028646485.1 Cryptoprocta ferox | reverse complement strand
CTGATGCTTTTTTCAAGCCCAGCGATTAATTTTATGATAATTGTTCTAAATTCTTGTTCAGCTATGTTGCTTAAATCTGTTTTGAGCAGTTCTGTGGCTGTGACTTCTTCCTGGAATTTCTTTAGAGGAGAGTTCTTTCATTTTATCATTTTGGCCTGCTTTCTGTCTCTTGTCAGGTTTAAAAGCTCATTATGCACTGTGCACCTGTTAGTATTGCCCTATTAAAGGAGGCTCATTGAGTGTCCAGGGCCTGTCATTTCAGGAAGTGTTCTTTTAATGGTGTCTCTCAGTTTCTCTTGTTGTCCCTTTGATTATTTTATCTCCTTACTCAGTGATATTTGGGACACTCCACCATGTGTACTTTGGCTTGTTTCTTGAGGTAGCCCTAAAAAGGAAAACAGACAGACAAACACACAGGGAACAAAAGCACTCAAACGCACAGACAAATCAAATAAACAAGCAAACCAAAAGGGGAAAGAAAAAAAGAAAAGAAAAGAGAGGAAGAGAAAAGAAAAAAAAGGGGGGGGACAGAAACAATGAAAGACAAAGAACAGTGTGAGAGTGTAAAACCTGTGGGGGGGAGAGATAAGAATGAGATAAGGGAAAATATATCTGAATGGCAAGAATTGGTATAATGATGGCAGTGCATCAATGTTGGTCTTTCCTGGACTCCAGGGGGGAAAATGAGTCAAGAAGGAAAAAAGAAAGGAAAAAAAAGAAAGGAAAAAAAAAAGGAAAAGAAAAAAAAAGGTAATTCTCCGCAGATGGGCGTGGTTTGGTATAGGTAGGTCAGGTCTCGGTAGCTGCTCTCGAGGCCCGCAGTGGTGGTTGCGGGAGAGGAATGGCGGCGCCCCAATCTCTTCTCAGACCATGCGCTGCAAGCCACTCCTTTGAGTCCGATCTCCCTGTGCGGCAGGCGGGCCAAGCTGTTTTTTCCAAGCCCCGCCTCGTTTCCAAATCCTGGTCCATGCACTCCAATGCTACCGCCAAGATGAGATGTGATGTACTCCCGCAGGTGAGCAGCTTTCTAGCTGGGATTGAGTAGGGGGAGTCAAGGAGCTGTTTCTCCTGGCGCCGCCAGGAATCCACACGCTGCCTGCGATCGATGGCGTGCCACCGAGCCCAAGGAAAAATAAGCCCTCTAAGGGGGATGAATTTCTCTCCCCCGTGCCCAGCAGTTATATATGGGATGATAGTATCTCTCTCAGTCCCTGGCCGAGGTTTTTCTCTTCCCTAGAGACCAATCGATGAGCGTTTTCAGTCTCTCTTTCTCTTCCCCTCGGCTCTCGGCTGCTCTCCGCATGCTCCTCCGCAATCCGCCACCGCTGCAGGCCACACGGCCCTGGGTGGCCCTGCGCCTCCACTCTGAGCACTCTCCCCTGCTGTGTGTTGGGCTGGGGCTCCCTCCCCTCAGAGCCTCCGGCCCCGCCCGGTTTTATTTCCCCAGTTCGCACTCACTCAGGCATCTATGAGGCTGTCATCTATATGGACTCTGTGTTTTCCTCCCACTCTTGCAGATCAGCGTATCGTGGCTTCAGTCCTTCTCAGTTTGATAGTTGCGGGTGGGCGGAGATTACAGAGCTCCCTACTTCTCCGCCATCTTGCCCCCCTCCCGAACTTAGTCATTTAAAATGACAATCATTTTTTCTCTCTGATTCTATGGCTTGAGTGGGCACAATGGAGCAATCCCTCTGCTCTGTGTGAAGGCGGCCATGTCAGCAACCATCTGTCAGCTCAGCTGTGCTGGACCGTCCATGATGGTGCACTCTCACACCTGGAATGTTGGCAAGGGAACAGCTGGAAGGCTGGGCTCAGCTAGGGCAGCTGGACCTCTCTCTCCATGTAGACTCAGGGCATTCCCCCTTCAATGTGGCCTCTCCATATGCTCTTTCCGACAAGGTAGATGAACTTCTTGCACAGGACAGCTTGCGGGGGACAGGGGGTCCAAAAAGTACACAGTAATGGAAGCTGCTAGCCTTTCTTAAAGCTTAGGCCTAGAACTGGCATGGTGTCATTTTACTGCCTTTTTGTGGTTACAGAAAGTCACAGGGTCAGCCCAGATGCATTGTTGGACAGGAGATGAGCGGGAGCCACACAAGGGATGAATTCCAGGAGACATAGTTCACGCGGCCCATCTTCAGACACTACTATAGTTATATGAATCTTCATACATTTATGTGAATCATTTTATTTTTGGTTTCCTAAGTCTGATTCTATTTCTACTAAACCCCATCTTTTTTTCTCATTACATTATTTTTCTTAAGTTGGAAGTCTCCTTGGCCATACACTAAGCCATCTTCTCCCTGGAAAGAGTCCCAAACATAGATTCCTATCTTTGTGACCCTCTCTTGCCCCTGTGAACTGTAGTATCATGCAGGACGTCAAGCTACCCCGCTGGGGAGCCCACTTGCTTTAATGCATGCTAAGGACTCCTTTGTAATGATGAGAGCACAGATTCTGAGCCAGGCTGCCTGGGTGGGACTCACAGTTCTGCCACTTAACCTCACCATTCCTGTTTCCTTTTCACAAATAAGTGGTAATAATAACACCAACCCCTGAAAGTAGCTGGGAGTATTAAATGAATTAAAAGATAGAGAGGGACTCAGAACACAAACATAGTAACCACTAGAGCATGTTAGTGCCTTGCCTTAGTTGACCATCCTAGGGCTCAGCTTGTTGGATTCAGTGCAGATACACTTGTGACCTAGAGAAAACAAAAAGGAAACACTATCTAGGGAAAAAAGATGTGGAAGTCCTACTTACCAGGATATACAAATCCTTAGAAGATTGAAGGGAGGAATGCTTCGAATTCCAGAGATGAGTGCTACTCTAAAACATAGTGGGACTATGATTATGATTATGATTGTTATTATTATTCACAGTCATTTCAAAATATAGCAGGTATTAGTCAGCGTAGCTTTATCTTTATCTTCCCTCCCACATCATCCATTAACTAGCAGCAATCATTGATTCCTCACAGAGTGCAGTGCCTATTATTAGCCTGTGCCACCTTCCTGTCATTAGTCTTTTCTTGGTGTTGGTTTTTCATTTTAAAGATAAAAAGGGCAAGAATTCAGTCTTTACAAATAATTATCTAAATTTTGTCTTTTTTTCCTTGGAAATAAAGGAATAGCATGGGGCATATATGGATATCATGAGCTTTGAGAATGTGTTATTGGAAGAAAGCGTTTGGAGACCAAGGCCTGAGGGATGTTGCCAAGTAACCATGGCTTTACAGCTGACTGAGAAGTCCTGGCTCTGTCTGCATTAAGCTTTTCTGGCTACAGGAGCCCTGGCTATTCTGACTTCTCATTTCCTAGGAGTTCAGTAGTATCCTCTGACCTCACTAACACTGTCCCTCATTTGAACTATTGTGTGTCTGGTGATGGTTGAAGCAAGTAGATTACTTTCCCCTCCTTCTCTCTATTTTCTTTGTGGTAGGTCACCATAGCCATACCACCATCTCTAAGCTAAAATCAAAGCTCCAACTGTAAGAGAATGGGGAATGATAGTAAGGAACTAATAAGTATGCTCCTCTCAGGAAGAAAACTTCAATACCAAAAGACTTTACATGGCCCAGTGAATCCTCTCATCCCTGCTAGCAACCCTCCATGTTTCATTAACCAAACGTCAGTGCCGTGAGATGAATGTGACCTTAGCCATTGAAGGGCTGGAACATTCCATAGTATTCTGTGACTGAGCAATCCACTCTAGAATAGTTCATTTTCTTTCTAAGTCTTGGTTCAACTCCAGCCTAGGAGTCCTAGGGTACCTAACTCATTTGGTCCAGGGACTGGTCTAAATATGGCCTTCTCCCCAGGATGGGTCATCGAGTCCAGTTTGTATTACTATAAGCTATTTAACCCAAACCTTAAAGGGTGGCCCAAATGAGATCAGCTTTTTGAAGAAGGAAGCATATTAGCCAAAGGAGTGAGAAGACATTTATTTTACTTTGGACCCACAACTAGGCACCCTAAGAATCCTACTACAAAGAGATGACTGCCCCAGGGCTGCCTGGCTTGATCAGTCAGTAAAGCATGAGACTCTTGAACTCAGAGTTGTGAGTTTGAGCCCCAAGTTGGGTGTAGAGATTACTAAAAAAAAAAATAAACTTCTAAAATAAAAGAAATTACTGCTCCCTTAAGTTGGAAAGGCTAATTTGTGAGAAATGCTTGGGAGAGGGCGCTTTAATCAGAAAGCCTGCTTTGGGTAACCAGTGTCTTCCCATTCTTAGGTCCCTTTGGTGGTATTCAAAAGAGAAAAAGAAATTGCCAGGAAGCTGGAGTTCGATGGCCTGTATATCACTGAACAGCCATCTGAAGATGACATCAAGGGACAGTGGGACCGCTTGGTAATCAACACACCGTAAGTGTCCTCTCACCTCCGTCCCAAAAAAGCAAAAGGAGTTTGTACTGTAAATAGAATGGCCTGTTCTTAACCAGCCTTAGAGACTTTTTTTTTCTTTTTCCTTTTTTTTTTGTTTTTTGTTTTGTTTTGTTTTGTTTTGTTTTTAGGACTTGTTTTATCTACCACCTTCCAAGTAAAATAGATTGTTGCCCCTCAAACACTTGTGTTCTATCTCTATGCATTTAACGGGGGACTAGAGGCTGTCAGGGAGTGAGGAACATAATTAACTAAGACCAGATGGTCCAGTGCAGTAGTATGTCGCTTTCATGTTCGAGTCATACAGAATGCTTCCCTGGCCCAGGGGTGCTGAGATCATCTGATCTGTTTCTCCAGAGCACCCATATGGCACAGCAGACCTATGACACCACCTATGAGATACTCTGAAGGTATCTCAGAAAAGTAGTCTGGATAGTATTAGAGCTCATTCCATTGTCATTTGACCTGTCCAAGGCAGGTCCTTGGGCAGTTGAAATAGGGCCATCGGGGGGTGCCTGGGTGGTTCAGTCAGTTAAGTGTCCAGCTCTAGATTTCGGCTCAGGTCATGATCCGAGGGTCGTGGGATGAAACCCCATGTCAGCGCTCCCACACTGAGCGTGGAGCCTGCTTAGGATTCTCTCTCTCCTTGTATGTGTCTCTCTCTCTAAAATAATTTAAAAAATAGAGCCATCTGGCTAGGGGTGCTACCACCTGTGGCATTAAGCCTGTCTTGGTGCACATGTATGTAATTAGTACTGTGGTGGGAAAGACCATTGATTCTACAGGCAGAGGCAGTATACCAGGTCAGCTCTGTCACTTAGCCGCCTGTGAAAGGGGCAAGGTGAGGAAGCCATTTAAGCCCTGATTTCCTCTTCGTTAATAGAGGCACGAGAATACCTACCACCTCCTGCAGTCTGGGAGGATCAAGTGTACATCACATGCTTGGTACAGTGCACCTGGCACGTGGTAGGAATCAAGCTGTTCATCATTCCCTTTCCCTACCTGTTCAGAAAATGGCTGTCATCATTAGCAAAGGTAATGCCAATGTGTTCACAACTGGGAAAATTAGAGTTTCAAAATAAATTAATATGCTGAAGGAAAAGAGATACAGGGCTAGATTTATAAACAGAGGTGACTGTGTTGAAACCCTTACCTGTGCCAATTAAAATATGCATGTCTGCAAACAGCAACTCTGACCCCTGGGAGAAGAAAATTGCTCCTTATCCAAAGAGGGTCAGGCAAACTGAGGGAGGCAGTTCTATAAAAGCCCAGCTGAGCTTTTAAATTTTTTTAATGTTTGTTTATTTTTGAGAGACAGAGAGTGAGCAGGACAGAGCGTGAGCAGGAGAAGGGCAGAGAGAGAAGGCAACACAGAATCTGAAGCAGGCTCCAGCTTCTGAGCTGTCAGCACAGAGCCCGACGTGGGGCTCGAACTCACGAACCACGAGATCATGACCTGAGTGAGCCAAAGTCAGCCACTTAACTGGCTGAGCCACCCAGGCACCCCCCAGCTGAGCTTTTTAAAATAGTTTCTAGAAAGGGGAAGGAAAAAAGTGAGCATGCAAAGCAAAAGCCTGTTCCCCATTTCATGTCTTTGCCAATCAGCTCAAATAAAGCAAAAAAAAGGAAAACTACAAAACCCAATTTCTGACCCGTTGTCATCACATTACAGAAATTTTGTGTAACTATTAATCAGCTTTCTGCAACTATCAGTAATGTTTATATATGTGACATGGGTGATTTGGCCTAAAAGTCCCAGTAAAAAGGCCAGTTCAGCTTCTAGAAATGGATCTAAGGAGATAATAAGACAAGTACACTCAAACTTTCCAACAAGGATATTTGTTGATTTGTTTTTTAATTTGAAGTGGCTTAAATGGTCATGAGTAGAGAAATGCATATATAGCTGTTTTTAAATTTTTAGAAGGGTGAACCTTTTTTCCCACAATAATGGCATCATAATATACATAACCTACTTTTTATAGTTAACTATATGTCAAAGAGAGCTATCTTATTTTTATATTGTTGAATATACATATAAGAAAATATAAAATGTATATTTTGAAGTATAATAATGAACTACAAACTTTAAAAAATGGAACATTGCTCATAGCTTCAAAGTCCTGGATGTTCTCCCTGCTCATATCCTCCCCAACCCCCACCTAACTACTCTCCTGGCTTCAGTGATAGTCATTCTTTTGCTTTAGTATATAGTTTACTTATTAGGTATGTGTCCCTAGAACCATTGTTTCATGTCGACTGTTTTTGAACTTTACGTAAATGGAATTATGCTATATGCATTATACTGTCATTTAAATCTATCGTTCCGCAGTGCATCTGGGAGCTCGCCCAGGTTGATATGTGTAGCCATAGTTTGGTCATTTTCAATACTATAACATTTTCCATTATATAAGTACTTATCATGTATATATCATGTATGTATACATTTTCCTGACAGTGGGTACTTCAACTGTTTCTAGTTTCTGGCTCGTATAAACAGAGGGGCAATGAATACTTTTATACATGATGCTCAAGTAAAAGAGTTTCTCTAGAGTAGAGACCAGGAAAGGCATTTGTTGAATAGTAAGGTATGCAAATGTTTGTCTTGATTCACATTCCAACCAGCACTGTAGGAGAATTCCTGCTTCTCTGCCTTTTTGCCACACTTGTTAAGATACTCAGATAATTTTGCCAATTCAGTAGGTGTGTAATAGCATCTCACTGTGCTTTTTTTTATTTCTTAAGAGGTTGAGCATCTTGTATTCTTTTTTGACCATTCATATATAGAAGTAGCATTTATTTATGCATTTCCCTTCTGAAGGCTATGTTGTCTACCTCACACTTTAAGTAAAGAATATTATCAAGTAAAACTATGATTTCTACCTTCAAGGAGCTTACATACCTAGTCAGGAGACAAGAATACTCAGACCAAGGTAAGATCATGTCTGTGAAATGGTCTTGCCTGGAACCCTCAGTCAGCGGCCGTGTGGCATCACTTGTGGAATTTTCCACTTAGGAAAAAATGTGACCAAGGCCGAGTTGTACGTTAAGACCATTTGTATAAAGGATTTAAGAGAAAGGGGATATGAGTGTGGACAGAGAAAGCCAGGATTGATTTTTATTTTCTTTATTTTAGGCTCTAAATGTAATACATGAAAAAAATCAAGTAGAAAAATGTACAAAGAAGAAATAATCACTTCCATTCCTCCAGAGATAAAATCTATTACCAGTTCACTTGGTAAACCTAGGATCTGTTTTTGCTTTTAAGTGGCATTTGGATGTTTGAAACAACGAAATTGGTTTAGTTTTCTCCCTTCCCCCTTTCCCCACAAAGCAAAAAAAAAAAAAAAATTTTTTTTTTTTTAGTTTAAAAAAATTGTCAGCCTATTGAGGGAGAAGTGGCATTTGCTCAGGGTTCTTCTTCTGAGAGGCCCATGAATAGAGGGATGTCCTCACTTCCTTATCACCAGCTTGGGTGGTCTTCATAAAATAGGAGACTGTTGTGTTCCAGAGGCAGGAAGAATGACTCAAACTAAGGAAAACAGAAGTAAGAATGCCTGCACCAAGGGCCAGAGGTTCCTTGGGGGCAATCTAGGCTCACAATGAACTCTCCCAAGAAAGATGGATTTCATATGGAAAGGAGAAAAGTATCTTAAATGGTTTTTGCCAAGCTACACGAAAGTGACAGTCCTTCCTTAATTTGAACAATGACAGTTTGCAGTGGAACTGGTATGAGGTTCTAGGCTCAGGGCAGAAATACCCTCTGAGGGATTAGGGGTGGTATGGTAGAGGGGACCATCTCCAAAAGACAAGAGAAGTCTAATTCCCTGAGAAAAACAGACCCCACAGGGGTTATATGGGAATGGAAAATAGAGTGGATGAGCGCTCTGGTTAAGGAAAACCCCACATACATGAAGAAAAGATGATTCCATACTGGAAACTTCATAAACTTAGGGACCTTGTCTACACTTTCCACCTTTATATCTCTATCACCTACCCCAGGTACCAACATAAAGTTAGGTACTACTCAGTGAATGAAGGTTGAATGCATGTGTTTTCCTATAGGCTTTTGTTTCTAGTTATACTCGGATCAGGAAACATGGATCTGTTTATGTCTAGTCTGTCATCACAGTGTCTGATTCTTTACCATAATTTTGAAGTAGAAAATGCAGAGTGGCTCTCCGGTGTTCCAGAAGTCAACACAAAGAAGCAAAACCATAAATCAGTTAGACCTGTGGGGACTCTGACCTTCAATCAGTCTGAATTCTTGAATGAGCAGGACAAAACCCAAGGAGATCCTAGATCCAGACACAGATGGCAAAGCTTCTTGATGTGCTTGCCTTGATGTTAAGAGTCTCCCTTTTTCATTTCGTTTTTCAGATCTTTTCCTAATAACTACTGGGACAAGTTTGTAAAGAGAAAGGTAGGCCTTGTCAGCTGGGAGTGGGGATGGGGCGGGGAGCTGGGGAGAGTTCCATGACTACCAAAGAAATGTAGTTTCTTTTTAAGTTCTTCATCTACAAGCATGAATAAATTTGATGTTTTTATGATGGTATCTCAAAAAGAGTAAGTCACAGAAGGTTTTTTTTATGAACATATGTTGGTTTTGGCACCATTCCTATAATCATCTGCCCTAAATGGCTTAATACAATCACTGCTTTCTGCATACTAGTTTCTTTCTCTGCTCCAAAAAGAGTATCAGCTTGAAAAAATGTTTTTCACTTATCTCTGTCACTTCTGTTTTCTCCAAGGGTTATTTTTTTTTTAAATTTTCCTATTGTGTTTTGAGTCTTATCTTTATCAGTCCTTAAAAGAGCCCAGAGTGTTCTGAAGACCTCGGGACTAGAGAAGACACTGATGGTGTTGAGTGGCCCAAGCTCACCCTGTTGCCTGCTCTCTTTAGGTGATCAACAAGTATGGTGATCTCTATGGAGCGGAACGCATTGCTGAACTCCTGGGTTTGGACAAAAGTGCCCTTGATTTCAGCCCAGTAGAAGAAAGCAAAGCAGAGGCGGCCTCTCTGGTGTCATGGTACAGAGCTTAGGAGTTTAAATCCAAAGTCTGGCCATAGTAGATCCTTTGACTTTGCAGCCCTCTTCTGCATGCCAGAGGGAGGAACTGCACAATGTCTGTGTGCTCTCAGGCTCTGGTCTGGGTTAGGTGTTTCCTCTAGGTTCTAACATATTGGGAGAACACTGCTTTAAAAAATGTAAAGACCTATCAGCTTTTATGCCTGATAGAGCTGAAAGAGAAAGACTAATTAAAATTTCAGGATGCATGATTCAGCCATTCTCGGTCTCACAGGGAACACATACAACTTGCTAAACTCAGAGCCATATTTAGATTATTAAACCTGAGAAGAAAAAAACCTGAATTTTCCCCTTTATTAAACACTTAACTACAGTCTGACATTTATAAGTTTTAAAATTACTTGTCCCCCTTTAGGCTGAGTTCCATCGACATGAAGTACCATATCTGGAAGCTGGGAGTTGTTTTTACCGATAACGTAAGTATGGCATGTGGAAAAACAAGATTCTGTGCCACAGGGCCAGGGATGTCATTAGATGCCATCAGGTAACAGGCTAGCGAGGGTGCCAAGAAAGATTCAGTGATTGCTTATCAAAGATGGAGGGCCTTCACTGTGCCGGGGGAACAGTAGTATAAGGCAGATGGACTTTCACTTGCTCTGTTTCCAAAGATGAGGGGGGGGAAATGGCTTAATGGGCCCATCATGAGGCCTGAATGCCTGAAAAGTTGCTAAATTGCCTCTATTTCCACAGTCCTTTCTCTACCTTGCCTGGTACACAACCATGTCAATCCTGGGCCACTACAACAACTTCTTCTTTGCTGCCCATCTGCTAGACATTGCCATGGGCTTCAAGACTCTGAGGACCATTTTGTCATCTGTAACTCACAATGGCAAACAGGTATTGGGTTTATACTGATGCAGAACAGGAGGGGGCCTAGATATGGATGGAGGGGGGAAGCCAACAACAGGCAGTATGCTAGTGTACAACTGTGGGTCATAGTGTATAGTACACCTTTCTTGGCCAAACACATGAACTTATAGATTGTTTTTGCAAACTTGCAGCCATCACTTAAGAGCTGTAAGACCTTGGTTTAGAAACCCTGAACCTTTAATCAACCAGGAAAACGGGGAGGAAGGCAGGTGCTGGGCATCTCAGAATCACTTGGGAGACCTTTGTTAGGTTTGCCCTTTCCTCCATGAATCTAATACATTCCCTGCGGGTTGGTAAGTAGGCTGTGTAGTTAGAAACATCCCCAGGTACTTGTGATACATGCTTCTGATTAAGAAGCAATGACTTAGACATATATATACACATATATGTCTATATCTGTCTATATAGTCATGGCTATGTCTGGCCTCATTACTATCCAATCTGTCTTCTACAGTGCTGTCAGGGTCAATACCTTGATTAAAATCCTCTAATGGCTCCTTCTGTCAACAAATTCAAACTGTTTAGCATTTGATTCCTCATTAAGTACAACTTCATCAATGAGACATGAGTTCCCTCATATCTATAAACCTTTGTGTGGGAAAGGGAGAAAAGAAAGAACTTAAAATGTGCTCGGCTTTGAACAGCCATTAGGAAAACTGTATGGAAATTTCTCAAAAAGTTAAATGAAGATCTACCACATGATCCACCAATCCCCCTTATGGGTATATAGCCAAAGGAAATGAGATCACTATCTCAAAGAGATATCTGCATCCCCATGTTCATTGAAGCATTATTTATAATAGTCAAGATAAGGAAAAAACCTAAGTGTCCATCAGTGGATGAAGGGATAAAGAAAATGTGGTATGTATATATAATGGTATGTTAATTAGCCATAAAAAAAGAAGGAGGGGCACCTGTGTGGCTCAGTCGGTTGGGCGTCCAACTTCAGCTCAGGTCATGATCTAACAGTTCGTGGGTTTGAGCCCCGTATCAGGCTATGTGCTGACAGCTCAGAGCCTGGAGCCTGCTTCAGATTTTGTGTCTCCTCCTCTCTCTGCCCCTCCTCCACTCGTGCACTCTTGCTCTCTCTCTCTCTCTCTCTCAAATAAACATTAAAAAAATTTTTAAGGAAGGAAACCATAGCCCTCCCAACAACATAGATGGACCTTGAGGGCATTAATGCTAAGTCAGATAAGCTAGACACAGAAATATAAATACTGTATGATTTCACTTACATGTAGAATCTAAAGAAATTGAACTCCTAGAGCCAAAGAGTAGGATGATGATTGCCAGGGGCTGGAGGAAATGGAAGTGTTGCTCAGAGAGTACAGACTTTCAGTTATAAGATGAATAAATTCTGGGGATCTAATATAAGACATGGTGCTTATAGTTAAAAATACTGTATCGTATACTTGAAATTTGCTAAGACAGTAGATCTGACGTGTTCTCACCACCACCCCCACACACATACAATAATGGTAACTGTGAGGTGACAGATGTGTTAATTAACTTGATTGCAGTGTCATTTTACAATGTATACACCTATTAAATCATCTTGAACGCCTCCAAAAAACAGGGATTCCAACCAGAAAAAAAAATAGTCAAATTGACCTTTAATTGTTCTAAAATGAAAGGTGTTAGAAGCAGATCTATAAATATGGAGACCCAGTGGTTTGTCAGAGGGAAGGGAGTTGTGGGTCCAGACTTTGAGTTATGGGATGAATAAGCCGTTGTGATAAGAGGCTCAGCATAGGGAATACAGTCAATGGTATTGTCACAGCATTATGTGGCGGCAGATGGTAGCTACGTTTGTGTTGAGCATGGCACAATGTATAGAGATGTCAAATCACTATGTTGTATACCTGAAACTAATATACCATTGTCAACTACACTCAAATTTTCTGAAATATAAAAGGTGCTAGATCAAGTATTAGTTTTAGGGTGGTCTATTTCTTCTAGGTTTCTGGCAGTAGCAACAATCAATGTTTCTTGTTTTAGTTGATGATAAAAAGAATGGAGAAAAGCTAGAGGTAGAAATTTGCTGCCACATACAAGCCCAAGTTTGGGGAGGTAATGACAGACCTTGCGATGTAGATGTTTGTTTAGCGTGTTAAATGCTTCGTTGTAGGTTCCTGGGAGGAAAGGCCATGGTTATTTTCACATGTGTGTCTTGGGAAGTTTGATCCTATAAAGGCAACATTTCCCACAGTGTGATCTGTGGAATACCAGTTCTACAATATATTCTTTTAGAATTAGTTTCTTCCCCTTGACTCTCAGATATTGAAACTTCAGTTTTTATCGATTTGGCTTAATGGCATTACACAAAACTGTACCTTCACTGGAAAGGATAAACAATGAATTTTTTTATATGGGCTTGCTGAATAAACTCTGGCAAGATTGTAAAAACCAAATAATAAAACATGCCCAGCTTGTGCCATGGGCCAGGTGCTGTGATAGGCTCACAACTACCTTGTAAGGTAGATGTTATGCTCACTTGACAGATAAGTGAACTGAAGTTCAGAGAGGCTAAGTGTCTCACCCAAGACCACACACCTGCTAAGTGGCAGAACTAGCCCATTTCTTCCTGGGTGCAAAGCCCAGGTTCCTTCTCTGTTTCTAAAACTAACTGCATTCTGTGAGGTCTGCTGTCTGAGGTTTGATAAGTTACTATTCACCATTCAAAGAAGTCTTTGAATATGTTTCTTGTCTTCATAAAGGCTGTGATCTTCCTAACTCTGGCTCAACCCCCAGTCCTCATTTGTGGTCCTTCCTGAAGCCTGGAAATAAGCATGCCCTATGACCCCTGCAAAGGTTTTAGGCAGATTTCTTGATTATGAGAAATGTCACTTTGCTAAACCATCATAAATAATTCTTATAGTAACTTCAAAGCTGTGGCAGTTATCCACTCATGGCTGTTTATGAAAACGTGTAATGTAGAGACACCCACCAATCCAAAGAACCTTTAATTTCTTTATTAAAAACATTTTTTAATGTTTATTCATTTTTTTGAGAGATAGAGAGAGTGAGTGGGGTTGGTGCAGAAAGAGACACACACAATCTGAAGCAGGCTCCAGGCTCTGAGCTGTCAGCACAGGCCCAAATGTGAGGCTTGAACCCACAAACTGCAAGATCGTGATCTGAGTGACTTAACTGACTGAGCCACCCAGAGGCCCCAACCTTTAATTTCTTTAGCAGCAGTGTTAAGAGTAGAAGCCAGATTGTGAAGCCGCAGCTCACTGCTCTCTCTGTAAAAACCAAGGGAACCTCCTGCTAGCACTGTTCCCATTCGGTCCTAACTGCCTTCATAGATTACTTAGCCCAGTGCCACACCCAGGCCTGTGTCTGCCACGGCCACCATGACAGAATCCCAGACCTGGTGGCCCAAACTATGGACATTTATCTCCTCTCCGTTCTGGAGACCAGGAGTCTAAGATCAAGGTGGGGGTAGATGGGTTTCTTCAGAGGCCTCTGTCCTGGGTTTACACTGGGTCATCCTCTTGCTTTGTCACTTGCTCTTCCCTCTGTGCCTGCAGCTCCTGGTTCTCTTTGTGTCCTAAACTCCTAAGAACTCCATTTAGATAGAGCAGGGCCTATTCTAAATGCCTCATTCTCATTTACCTCTTTATGGGCCTGACCTCCAAATTCAGTCACATTCTGAGATGCTGGAGGTGATGAACTTAGTCCACAAGCTCCCAGAATTACTGTCTTCTCCCCATAGCCTGTTTTCTCCACCTGCAGTAGAGCAGCCTTTACTGGTACCCTCTCCTCTGTCCCCTTTCTTGTTTTCTTGGGGTCTCCGAGAACCTCTGAGGGTGGAGAAGACCCACCTCCTTTCTCCTGTCTTCTCCCCTTCGCCCGCCCCACCCCCACTCGCAGCTGGTTCTGACTGTGGGTCTCCTGGCCGTGGTGGTTTACCTCTACACTGTGGTGGCCTTCAACTTTTTCCGCAAGTTCTACAACAAAAGTGAAGATGACGATGAGCCTGATATGAAGTGTGATGACATGATGACGGTGAGAGCCCCCCTACTCTGTGGACTGGCTGGTCACTGGCCTCCCTGGGTAGGAAGGGCCTGGGGTGGGGAGAAGCCCAAGAGTTACAGCACAAAACAGAGACTAGAGCAGAATACACATCTCTGAAAGGGAGAAGTGTCCAGGAAAGACAGAGGGAGAGAAGGAAACAGGGTTTGGAAGCACTCACCTAAGCCAGGTGGAAAGAGCACACTGCAGAGCTCCGTCACCTCCCATTTGCAGTAAAGATGCAAATTACCTATATCTGAATGTGGACAGACATGCATCTAAATTTTTTGGAAGTCAATCTTCGGTTCTTTGTCTCTGAGATATCGGGGTGTAGTCCCATGAATCTGGTGCCCAATTTATTTCAGCAAGCCCAAGGGGATTTTTTTCAGAACGGCCACTATAGTCTGAGAAAACGCAAGCAGCAGGCTGGTGGGGCGGGAGCTTCCTGTCAGGCCAGCCATGAACGGGCAAGAACACAGGTCTTCTGGGGAGCTGGCTGAGTGTAGATGTCCATAATGACCAGATTTCTGGCAAACACTGTGTGTCAGGGACAGGTGCCACTGAACTGCCCTAGCCTGTGATCATTTAAAACCGGTAACATTCTGGCGAACAACTCTCCTTACGCTTTCTCGGGGCAGGTACCCCTCTCAGCAATACAACAGTTGCTAGAGCACCAGTGTGACTAGCTTGCGTCTCTGTGCTGTCCCTGCCTTACCCCCTGAACCTCACACCTCCAGGCAGGACAGATGGTGGGGTCCAGCACAGGAGCAGAAAAAGTATTCTCTCAGAAGCTGCAGGAGCACCTGCCCTTCCGGGTGCACAGAGGCTGTAGAAGTAGGAGAAGGCCTTTTCTGGAGGCTGGCACTTGAAAGGAGGGAAAATGAGCATCTGGTGAATGCGTGCTCATTGGGGCCCAGAGTGGTTTTAACTTACACATGCCCTATATGAATTCTCTTACAGGTGTCAAATAGGTCAGAACTTTTTTTTTAATGAGCAAATACTATCTTTTAAATGCTACACATACCCAGTCTTTCCACCTTTCGACACCCCACACTGACCAGAGGGTGCAGCAGACAGCGGCTAGCAGCAGAATGCTGACCTCACTGGAGAGCGCTGTGTCCTGCCTCAGGGCTGTCATACTTAGACCCGATTGTGTAAAGGATCAGACCATCTTGCTAAAGAGAGAACTCTGTGACTTTTACCTGAAATGCCACCATTTTTCTTCTCTAGTGTTACCTATTCCACATGTACGTGGGAGTGAGAGCGGGAGGTGGCATTGGCGACGAAATTGAAGACCCTGCCGGTGATCCCTATGAAATGTACCGCATTGTCTTTGACATCACCTTCTTCTTCTTTGTCATTGTCATCTTGCTGGCCATCATTCAAGGTATGGTTGCCAGTTAGATTAAGTATGAACAGGGCTTATTAGATCTAGTTCTTTATCTTTCTGTATCTGTGACATTTTATACAGAGGTTTGTACATTTATTTATCTGTTAATTCAGTAAATATGGACTATCTACTGTATGCAAGGACTTGGCTGTCCGTAAAGCCAAAGATACAGGCACTGACATAAGAAACTTGAGAATGCCAACAGAGGACTCCCTGCCCCCCATCATCCCCCAACGTGGTAGCTGGGTTCTCTTTCTGCTTCCTAGATCTCTCCTGGGGCTAGTCTTGTCCCACAGCCTCATGGTTTCTGCCCTTATTTTTCCTCCTAGGCACTAGGATGGGGAAGGAGCAGAGAAAGCAGCTATGAGAGAACGACATATCTTTTTGTCTTCTGGGGAAAGGGGTACTACTATTTTAGTCAACAGCTTGTCATGAATTGGAGAAAGATGATAAATTTAGTTTGAGTCACACCAAGTTGAGGTACCTATAAACATGCTGGTGTTGAGGACTGGTCAGGAGTGGAAGAGGATAGAAATAATGTAATAAGTACACATAAAATAAACATAAATACAACAATAAACAAAATGAAACAGTCCAAATGGGATACATCAGTTCTGGTGGTGGTGATCAAAGATGTGAGTGGAGAGGAGACATTCTGGAAGGAGAAGCAAAGAACTGGAAGAAGAATCCTGATCTACATCACTGCCAAAGGCAAAGAGCCCACAAGACTGGAAACGGAATGGCCAAGCGACATCGTAGAACAGGGAGGGACTAGGGGAGAGCCAAGTGGGCCAAGGAGTTCGTGGTTAGCATCCAATATTGCAGAAAGGTGGAGGAAGGGGAAGAATGAGAAATGGTTAGCCCGGGTGCAGTATTTAAAAACACAACTATTTTTTTCTAATTTAGCCTTGATAATTCACTTTTTTACAAAACTACGTGGCCTCAACTATTGAACCACTGCCCTGAGCCACTAAACAGATTCTTTTAAACACTTTATCTGTCTTTATATTTAAAATACCAGGTCTTATTATTGATGCTTTTGGAGAGCTAAGAGACCAGCAGGAACAGGTGCGAGAAGATATGGAGGTAATGTTCAACTAGTTCCAACTCTAGTTTTGTAGCTTAGAGTATGGGTTTTTTTTTTAATGTTTCATTTATTTTTGAGAGAGCACAAGTGGGGGAGGAGCAAAGAGAAGGGATAGAGGATCCGAAGCGGGCTCTGAGCTGACAGCAGTGAGCCCAATGTGGGGCTTGAACTCACGAACTGTGAGATCATGACCTGAGCCAAAGCCAGACACTCAACCGACTGAGCCACCCAGGTGCCCTGCAAATGGATTTTTTTAAATAAAAGGGTCTGGTATCACTAAGGGCCAGCCTTAGGCAAATTACCAACAAAGTTTTGTTTGCCACCCCTGCCCTGTTTCCTGCACCTACCTGGGCATTTCTTCTGTGCCGCCCTCCCTTATCCATCCCCGGCCTGCCACGCTGGTGCCACCACCACATCCCCCCTTGGGCAAGAGCAAGCATCCTCAGCTAGCAAGGAGTTAGGTAGGGCAAGGAGCTAGTGTAGTATCTACACTGTGAAGTAGATAACTAATAGCCCAACCCAGTAAGGAGAAGTATTGTTCACTGTCTCTCAGTTTAGTCAGAGATCGTCTGCCTGTAATGTCACATGTCCTAATGCCTTTACTCATTCTCTTATTCTTCTTAGACTAAATGTTTCATCTGTGGGATTGGCAATGACTACTTTGACACGACCCCTCATGGTTTTGAAACACACACCTTACAGGAGCACAACTTAGCCAACTACTTGTGAGTACCCTTGGTCAACGGAGGGGACAGTGGCCAGGGAAAAGAGAGTGGCAGAGTAAACAGTTGTGTCCTAAATGTTACCTCTGTGGGTGCCATTTCTGCCTATTGCTCTGAAAAAGTAGAGGCAATTAGGAAAAAAACTTCCGGGAGCCCCCCAGAGCCTCCATCTTTGTCCCCATTCTCTGCCTCTCCTGGATGGTGACGGATGTGCGCTGTGGGCCATTCCTGCTGGTAGCAAAGGTCAGCCCCTCCACCCAGGATCAAACCCTGTCTCTTCTTAAAGTGCCATAACTACAGCAATTTCTCTTTCTCTCCTGGACTTTTCCTATCACCATACACGTGTTCTTTTTGAAAATCCTAAACAAAGAAAAATGGCTGCAGCCCCACTTTTACCCCCGGCTATTATCACCCTGCTTCTTTCCTTCCCTTCCAGCAGAACTTAAAGGGTCTATGTTTACCACCTCTACTTTTTCTCTTCCCATTCTCCGGTGAACCCATTCTGGTCAGGCCTTGCTCCCCACCATGCCCCATGTGCCTCCATCATGGCGGTCGGCGCCCTGCGTGTTGCTGGATTCCATGGGCAGTTTGAATGCCCAGCTGTCCTCTCCTCAAACATACAAGCTCTGCAAGCGTGGGATAGTTGTAGGTGTTTCCTACTGCTCTCTCCCAGCGCCTAGAGCTTGGCACCCAGGAAGCTCCAATAAGTATTTACTGGTTCTGAGGTAGAGCATTCACTCAAGAGCAAGTTATTCAGAGCCTGTTTTGTGCCATGACCTGCCTACGAAGCCTATACCTTATGGAGAATATAGATTACCTGCCAATACCGATTTGCTACATGATCATTTTCAAGAAAAGAAAAAAAAGCGGCTCCCTGGCCTAGCTCTTCCCCTCTGGGTCTACATTTTATTGTTTAGGAAAAACGAATCTTTCTTAAAGATGGAATAGGCCTAGCCTTTGGGAAAGATGTTACTGTCAAAGAGAAGTAGCAAAGACCTATCTTTTTGCCGGAATGGGAGTTTAAGACAAAAACGCAAGTTTAAAAAAATCCTAACAGGAACTAAAACTAAAAAAAAATTTAGCATACCCTTCCTCAAGTCATGAGTATTCATGATTGTTAAGTCTCAGTAAGAGAGTTTTTGTCTTAAATGGAGGTGACTGGGATGGATGTCCTTCTATAAAAGAGGAGCATTTGTCAGAACCCGTGAATAGAGAAATGTGAAATGGTGCTGTGCTCTCTGCGTCTGTGTCTTCCAAGATCACTATGTATTATAGTCTCCCTTCTGGCTCCATGAAGCTCAAGCAGGAAGCCTGAGAGAACCCACCTTATTCATGTTTGAAACTCCCCCCTAAAAACCGTGCTGTGTCAAATAAATGTGCTAGAAAAGGAGTAATGTCCTTATGTGCCCAAGTCTCAAACATCATGAAGATACTGGCCATGCCTTCTTAGTCTGATCAAGAAAAAGGGAGGAAGGAACCAAATCTATTTATAGCTTCTTAAGCTCTAAACCTAAAGATGCCCCGAGAGAATGTGAAGTCCGGGGCTCGGGGTTCTCCCTACCTCCAGCTGGCTCACAGTCCTATACTTGGAGGGCAAGAGACCAGCTCATTGGGAAGCCATCTCTGAGATCACGCAGTGTGAGCTGAATGACCGGCCCCAGCCTCCATGGATACCTGTGTGTTCCAGACAAACAGACTCAAACCTTGCACCCGTCACCGTTAGAACAAGTGAGACTACATCGACATTTCTCCCGTATCCATAATACAAACGAAACTATTTCTGAAGAGTCACAGCAACTTAATGAGGTTAAATGCTTTCCACCTTTTCCTTGACCTAGCCTTGAGGATATGATTTCAGTTCTACGTTCGCCTATTAATAGAGTTTTGGTCACCATTTTATGGTTAAGGATTTTTTAAAAAGACAGCCAAAATACTTTCTCACAAGTCATCTTAGCTCAAGGTTTAGGAACAAAAGACTTTCTCCTCACAAAAAGAGTAACCAAAGTAATGTCTTTTTCTCACTTATTATACCTTTTTTCCCTTGTTCCAGGTTCTTCCTGATGTATCTGATTAACAAAGATGAAACAGAACACACGGGTCAGGTGAGAAATAAAGTATCTTAAGAATCATAGCCCTACTAGTTTAGTTTAGAGTTTTCTGCACTTTGAACTAGACTGACTAAATATATTATGTTAGATTAGAAAGCATATGTGACAAAATGCCACTCTTCCCATGACTACATGAACTGTAGCCAGTGAGGAAAATGGTCTAAACATCTTGTTACAGAGGGTTAGCAATGCTTGTCTCTCTGGATGGCGGGTTATGAGTGCTGGTTTTTTTGTTTGGCTACATTTTCTTTCAGTCATGATTTAACTTTTGTAATAACAAAAAGAAAATGCCATGAGCTTAACAAAAGAAATAATTTTTTGATTTAAAAAAAAATCATAGTCCTGCAGTAAGAGTTTCCTTTTTAGAAGTCTTGAGACTCAACAGACCATCGGAGGTCTGAGGTAGACCAATGCCTCCCTTAGCGTCTCACATGCATTCTTCCTCTGTGTTATTCCACCATCTTTTTGTGACCTTAGAAGCCCACATCGTAAGGCAACTCCAATCTACTCCTAAAGACTTTCTGGTTATCTTTCCCAGCTAACACTGACATTTTCTAAACCTTTATGGTTACTGCTTCAGAGTAGAATAGGTGGAGGTGGGGAGAACGTTACCGAGAAAAAGACAAGGAGGAGCTGAGTGGGTGGCTTAACAAAGAGTAAAATGGTGTGAGAGACAGCCTGAGAAAGATAACCGCCTCATGTGTGGGTGACACAGGGAATGTGGAGGTGTGGGTAGTATGAGTGAAAGTATGTGTCAAAAGGGACTCTGTGACTAAGTAGGAGAAAGAAATGCAAAGATAGAGAACAAGGGAAGAGAAGGTCGGTTATCAAATATTCAACCATCCTCGGAGTTGTAGGAAAACTTCACAGCTCACACACTTGAGAGGCAGTTGGTTCTAGATCTGCCTTCAGTGCTCCCGGGATCTACCTGCGCTAGCACAGGTAACTGTCCCCTCATTGTGCATTCTTCTGCCTTCTACCAATGGCATAGAATGAGCTTATTTCTAGATCTTTAAGTATTTTTACTGGCAATCATTGCATGGTGTCCAGTGTTTTGAGTTTTGCAGGTGAGGAAGGAAGAGTGGGGTAGGGAATGACTTTTTGCTCTCAAAGTAGCTTGGGCTGGGAACAGAGCAAGGAAGAAGGTTCTAGTTGGGCCTCATATAAATAAAACCCCCTCACCATTCCCAAAGGGAGACCTACAGAGTAAAAACAACCCAGGTTTTAGCTTACTGTGGTTTCAAAAGAAGTACCCTTTGTTCCCATTATTTCAGGAATCTTACGTCTGGAAGATGTACCAAGAAAGGTGTTGGGATTTCTTCCCGGCTGGTGACTGCTTTCGGAAACAATATGAAGATCAGCTTGGATAAATATGAGAGAAACTCCACAATTTTGGACGGTCAACTTCAATGAAATAATTAATTCCTTTTACAGTTCTGCAAAATATTTGAAATGTGACATATTCTAAATGCCTCCCTTATGAGAAAGTCTTTGTTAAAAATATATGGTATCTTGGAATTGATTTGGCTTTTTGTGCCTAAAGGACATAATAGCCCTGTGGGAGGCAACTTCTCAAAATGTTTGTTAAAAGATGGCAAAGAATCAAGGAAACTATATAGTTGAATACCTTCAAGTTTTTCAGTTGTAATGGAACTAGTTTGTCACGATGCCAGCCATTGAGGAAAGGACTAGAAATATGAAGTCTTCGATGCACAATACCTGAAATTTTACACACTTGAATGTCACATGACAGTATCCACTAGTGACTCATGATCTGAACTACAGAAAAACATCATTTTAACTGCAAATTTCTCCCATGGTACTTGCTAGTGAATGTATTCAGAATCAGCTTGAAAAGCTTTAAGCAGTTAAAGAAATAAATAGAAAAAAAACACTTTGTCGACACTGAAATATCGATTAAGTGCCTTAAAAATCTCTTTAGATATAGCTATGCAAATTTTTTATGTTTATGTTCCGGACGGACACAGTTCCATTAATTAGTTGTGTTGATCTTCTGTCTTTACGAAACTGCACTTGAAGGTTATTCATATAATTAATTAATTATTTTTTTCAGTAACAGCTTGTCAACTGCTGTTATTAGAAGTACTGTACTGAAAATTCAGAAAAAGTTCAATCTTATCCCAAATTGAGTACTGCTTTCTGGTCCCCTTGTAAGTAGTGGAGCTGCTGTGTTTAGGTGAATCTCCTTATATAAAAGGAAGTGCCCACTGCAATAAAGTAATACACACCACTCCCTGGTGTTGGCCTCTTGTATTGCACCTCTTCTGGCTGACTCTACAGCCCCACTGTGACAGTGGGGAAAAGGGACACGACACAAATGGCCTAAAACCCCACCCAAGAAAGAAAAGAAAAGAAGTCCAATACACCAGCGTTCATTTATTTTGGCCAATTGCACGCCTTGTTGCTTGGGTCTATTCTATCAGCAGCACCTGCTTTGCCATAAACACTGAAAGGAAGGAGGCTGGAAACAAGAGCCCTAACATCCCCTGCCCTTAAGGGATCAGATCACTAAGCCAGAGAACAATTGCAAGGAGCCTCTTTAAGGTATAGGCTCGGATGTTGCGGAACACAGAGGTAGGCTGTACTGCGGCAAGCGTTGATGGAACGCACTGGCGTGGGGCATGCTTGTACACCAGCTGTTCTGGAAGGACAGCCTTGAGCCCACCCTTACTGACAAGGCAACCAAAATTTGCTTCAGGCACTTTTTTTTTTTTCATTTTTCTTTATGTTAGGATATCATGCTGTCCAACCAGTCTTCAAGCTCTTCCTCAGTAACAGTTTTTGATGTACTTGCTTGCTCTGATTCCACCTTCTTTTCTTCCATCACAGAGGGCTCTGTAGGACCTGAGGGAATAAAAGCAGTGTTAACAACTGCAGGTCAGTCCCCAGATTGCGGGTTAAGGCTTCCTTGGGGCTTGTTCTATGACAGAAGTCAGCCCTAACTATTTGCTTACAACAGGGGGAAACATTCTATTAATTACTCAAGAAGTTCCAACTCCTCGAGAAGATAAAAGAATATCCTAACAAATTAATACATGAGGTAGGAAGTTGCCCCTCTAGTTATTCTGAAGCTGACTTTCACAGTTCACTAGTTTTTTAAAACAAGACCAACAGCTCAATTTTCTTTTTACTCTCATAGCACTCCTGGAAAATCTTCAAAGGTTCTCCAATGCAGTGTGTGGATGGAGCAGTCCCCTTCGGCCTCTCCCTATCACACGGGCCACTGGCTCCCAGAGCCTACACAAAGGGAAGGGAGTGCTCTTTTGTAAAAAAAGAAGATCGAAATAGCAAGGAGTCTGGAGAGTTGGTTAACTGGCCTGTTCAGATAGTCGATTAAAAGGTCTGCCGCTGCACAGCTGAGGGCTAGGAGGATCTTAATGCCTTTTTATAGCTCAAGTTCAATCTGCAGCCCCAGGTTTAATATTGCAGTCAGGCAGGTAGCAGCTTTGGAAGCCTGGTGTATCGAGTGGGAGGAATGTTGTCAGAAAGGTCAGCTCAGGGGGAAGCGGGGATGGGAGCACAGAAATAGATGTCTGTGGACCACAGCAGATCGATGTCAGACACTCATGGAGAAGTGTATGGATGGCACACAGGTGGGGTTGTTTGCAAAAAAACAGTCAAGATGATTAATAGGGAATCAAATGAAAGCCATACCTTTTTCTTCTGGGGCTACCTCCCCATTTTTCTCAGATTCTTGGTCCTGAGACATCTGGTCTGTTGAGGTGTTCTCTTCCTCTTTTACAGGCGCATCTAAACTCAGCAGCAGATCTAATTCTTCCTCCAAGTGGCCTGCTCCCGAGTGCAGTGGGGTCATGGGTTCCCAGGAACCCTTTGTGGGACCCGGGTTTGGGCTATCTTTACCCAGGTACATGGGGCAGCCAGCAGCAACAGACTTGAGCTCAGAGACGGACCCCTTTCCTCCAGGCCCCAAGGGCGCTTTTAACTGCATCCCTAGTCCCTTGCCTTCATCATTTCTCTTTGGTTTCACCTGAGGAAGCTCTAAAGGGAGGGTGGTCTGAAAGAGAAGCAGAAGGAGTTAAAAATCTGAGTCCTGCCACATTTGCTTGAGCAGAAACAAAAACGAAGGAGGCCAAACTTTGTGCAATGCCCAATTCAATCCAGACAGGAAGTCCACAAAGGGTCTCTAATCCAGGCCCTGCCCCAGCACCCTTCCTTACTGATGGGGACTAAAATGTGGGAGATCTCACTGAAACACAACAGGGCTGGGCCTCCCCCTCTGCCCCCCTCCATTCTGTGCTAACTCAGAGTTGAAATCAAAAGGGCCATGTCTTTCTAGAACTGCCCTGAGACCTGGCAGTACCACAGGTCTATGTGAATGTATGTATACAACTAGGAGGACATAAACATCTGTAAAATGCACCAAGAAGCATTTACCCAATCAGATCTCTTCACTGGACTGAAATGTGCTAATAAGAAAGGTGAAGGGACAAACTCATCAAGCTAAGAGGGACTCTTAGTAACATTTGAGTAAAAAATGCCAGACATGAAAGAAAATATACTATTTGATTACATTTGTAACAAGTCCAAAAACGGGCAAAGCTAATCTTTAGTACGAGGAATCGGGAGAGTACTTTTTAGGGCAGTAGTGACTCGGGGGAGGGGTGGCTTCTGGGGTGCGGGCCATATTCTGGATGCAGATTCCATGGTTATACATACCTATGCGTGCACTTTCCTGTAATGATTTAACAAGAGTTAACTCTTCAGGTGACTATAGTGTAGGGCAAAGGCTGAGAAGCTCTGTTGGTGGGGGAGGGCAGGGGTGGGGTGACCAGCATGGCAGCAGGGTGAGGAGATTGAGAATGAAGTTCAACTATGGCTGGAGGCACTGTCCCCGTTTTTAAGCATCCTGAGCAGATCCAGTTTGCTAATGACCCCTCCGGGCTTTCAGAGCTGTAGGGCTTTACACATAAATATTCATGCATCATTCTCCGTGTGCAAGACCAAGCTGGGATGTGGTCCTTCATTATAATCCTGGAGTCACCCTGGATTGGGTGTCTGGCATTGTTTTTTTAACTCCTCCAGTAATTCAAATATGCAAACACAGTTGAGAATAACTGCTCTACATCATTGGGGTGGGTAGATGTGGTTTAAAACTATTAACCAGGTTTTCAAAGTTCCTGTGGTTGCTGTATACCTTTTTTCTAAGGCCTGCCACTGATAAAACAGCCTCACTTTCAAACACTCCCAGCGCTTCCTGTTTCTCCCTGAGGCCCTAACACCTTCATCTCCGCGTTACTCTGATGTGTGGTGCTAACATCCATTCTTCATTCTGGGCGAACCAACTGCACATGTCAGGGCTTGGAATGTCTCTGGACACCCCGCAGGGAGAGCAGTGCTTTCCCAATCAGTAAGAAAACCCCAAACATTCTGAAAGCTCCATGGCGATTCCCTCTTAGAGGCAAATGCCATCCTCTCGACTCCTCTGCCCTGTCCTTAACTGTCCTCCAGCCCTGAATGCTACCAGCTGCCCTCAACTGGGGGCAGAAACAATAATTGCATGGGTAAGCAATTCGTGCATCTGCTCAAGCTTAGCATCACATTCAGGTGCAGAATGAAGTTGATTATTTTAGTTGCTGGGATTCTACTTAGTACTGCTCAGGGTTTTCACTTTTTAAAAAACTCAGTCAAGCCACAATTACATTTTGAGTTTCCTATAGTAACATCCGTTGGGCTCCCTCGTCTCTTAGTTCATCATTCAAATGCTGTCTCACACTAGTATCTCCAACTGCTGGTTCACACCAGTATCTCCTACATTTATGTTTCGAGCCCTTAATTCTGCACAATAAATTTCTCTATCCAACTAATATTTGCACTTTGCTCAGAGGCACAAATCCGTAACGTCCAAACCTCACCCCTCCTGATGTGACCCCATCTCTGAGGTGCACAAGCCAGAAAGCCTAGAACAATTCCTTGCTCGCTCTCCATTTCCAGTGCTTGACCAAGTCCTGCCAGTTTTACTTTTGCAGTACCTCTTGGTAAAGTCAAGCTCTCTGCCATCTCCACCATCATCACCCTAGTCCCAGCTCCACCATCACACGGGACCAGCTCAGGAGCCCCCTGTTTTGCTTCCCCTCCTCCACTCTCCTCTGCCACGTGCCTGCACGTGCACATTCACCAAACACTTCCGCCTATTCCCACAGTCCACTCTCCATTATCCTGAAGCCAGAACGGCCCTTGATACTATCATCATCAGCAGTATCGCTAAGGCAGATCTGGTTGGGTCATTCTTCTTTAAATCCCAACTCAGGCATTCTTCTACTTTGGATCTCAGCTAATCGGACACTTCTTCAGGAAAGTCATTCCTAATCACACCAAAGTAGATCAGATGCATAATTACGCATTCTCATAGCGCACTATGCTTCTCCTTCATAGGCCTTATCACAGTTGTGTAACGTGATTGATACTCCTGTTTCCCACCAGATTCAGCTCCATGAGAGTAGGAACCATGTCTGTCTGATCACCACTGTATGCTTAGTGCTAACAAAGAGTCTGGCATAGAAACTTTTGAGTAAAATACCACCTAGGCTTTATACTTTTACGTTTCATTCAGTTCTACCACATTTGATCCTTGAAGTATTTCCTCCCTTAAAACTTAATTTTTTTAAGGTTTATTTGGGGGGGGGGGGAGGGGCAGAGAACAAGACACAGAATCCAAAACAGGCTCAAGGCTCTGAGCTGTCAGCAGAGAGCCTGACACAAGGCTCGAACCCATGAACTGGGAGATCATGACCTGAGCTGAAGTTGGGACACTTAACAGACTGAGCCACCCAAGCGCCCCCTCCCTTAAAGCTTTTCAAAATGCTACCTTGATACAAAACCCTCAGCTTTATAAAAGCAAAATCTTATTGTGTGAGACATTCTGTAGAGGGACATTTTTCACTCTTTTTTCTTCTGCTGCCCTAACCCATACTGGCTGGAAGGTGCTGTCGGGGTTTTTACCTGGACCAATTCAGCAGCAACATTGAGGCGGAGTGAGAGGGGCAGTTCTTGAAGGGCACGGACCAATGACTCACAGTCCACATAAAATGCTGAATTCTATCAACAAACAAAAAAATTATCAGGTGATGATTACAAATGACCTTTTAGAAATAAAAAGGCAGTAGATGATAGAAATAAATCACCATTATAACCCCAAGTCATATCCTCTTATTAGTTCCGTTTTACAGATAGGAACACAAGAGAAGGAAACAAGTCAGCCCAAGTCCTCGAACTAAGATACACACTGAGGCTTGTCTCTACAAGGTCTGTGCTCTCACCCACATTGTAAACTTCCCCCAGAAGAAAATGAAGATCAAACTGCTGGTACTAACTGGCCAGGCCTACCCCTGAAGCCTCCTCCTCTGGGAACACTGCACTCCAACAACATCCTGACTCTGAGCACAGCTGGCCTTTCAGCTCTCCTCCCTTGACAGGACCTAGCAGAATCATACTCCTCCACCAAGGCCCATTCAAACAATCTCTTTCCCTCGGTGCTGCTCTCCATCCCTGCCAGCCCAAAGTGGTCCCCACAGTATTATCTTAATTCACTGATGACACCACTTATTTTATGTCACACTCTTTTTCACTAATTATGTAAATATTTACTGATCATCTACTACAGGTCAGCCATTGTGCTAAAGGCAATGCACAAGCATGGTCTCTGTCTTACTCAGCAGCCCAGTCTATGTGAGGAATTCACACAGATGGTCAGGTGTAAAGGTGAACTCTAGCTTCAAAGACCTGTATAATTTAAGCTCCCCAAACATTCTCTGAACAGCTTCTGTAACAGAGACTAAACTGTACATGAATGACTACTCTTTTCTACACAGAGCCCCTATCTCAACAGTAATGTAAGGGTGTTAGTCTTCAGCCTTGAGCAAAGCCAATCTGCATTCCAGACAAACCATCTTACCTGTTTTGGACATGACGCTTCACCATCCCACTCTTTCTCCTCAACAAACCGGAACTGTGAGAATGAGTCCCCTAGACATAGAGAAAAAACAAAACAAAACAATTTTATGCAAAAGCCAAAGGAAAACACTCAGTTCTCTAAATTTCCCCTTTGGGATAAAAGTGCCATTTCTGATGAGCTAACTGTCCCGAATTCAGTGGTCTCATTCAGTCCAAGCTCCTGGCTCCTCCTTACAGACCAATCTGGGCACTTGAAAATGTTGTGGGCACTGGCATTCACTGTTTCACCCAGTTCTCAATAAGCTGCCATCTCCATGCTCAAGAGGCAATAAAATAGTTCAGGCCTTCAGACATGGCCATCTACTCCTAGTTAGCACATTTCCATCTCATCTGCTTAATGTATACAAGGAAACGGATATTTATGATTTGGGGAGCAGGCGCAGCTGAACAGGCAGAAGAACAGAAAGGAAGAAAAGAAGTTCTAGACTTACCCACAATATGACAGACTTCTACTATCTCTCTGAGGTGAGGTTACCAACCTCAACCATCACTCTAAAACTCACCTGGTTAGAATGTCAAATGCAAAATAAAATTCGAAGAAGGTACACAAAATTAATTCATGTGAGTCACAGTGCACTGCCCTGAGCTCATGGAATAAAGGAAAATGAACATGTAAGCTCAGCATAAACAAGCGTGAAAGATGATCCTGGACAGCAAGCTTGGACACAGGGCTTATTTTGTAAATGCATACTTTTTTGGTTATCTGCATTAAGAACATCTAATTTATACATGAAGAATTCTTTCCCTAGCTTTCAGGATTCTCCAAAATGTGATCCTCCCTCAATACCCATGTTTGCTTCCTATTTCTTCATACTTTCTGCCCGAGTCAGCCTCCTTTCACATTCCAAACATACTTCATATTCCATCCTAGGCTCTTTCTTTTTCAATCCTTCCCCGTTGTCTAGAAGACCCACACACTTCTACCTATTCATATCATATTTATACTCCTTTGTGATACCTCTAAGGTGATTTAACCATAGAATCCATTCTTCTATATTAAAAGAGGAAAAAAGAAGTGAAGAATTCAAAATTAAAGAGAGAGACTAAGATAAAATTAAAACCTATACTACCTCCATCATTTCCAAAACACATGGATCAGAAATATTTGGCAGGATCAAATTCAAGGCAAAAAGGACCAAGAACACCACTATTAATACTCTTAATCAAATCAATTTGATCCCTCAAAAATTATGACAATAAAGGATCTGAATGATATAGTTAATAAGGTTTTATATGTGTATATAGATACATTAGTATTTATGTGCATGTATATATTATGACTGTATCTGTGTACTTTCTTTATAAATATGTGTGCAACATTAGTTTTTTTAAAATTTTTTTACATTGATTTATTTTTGAGAGAGTGAGACAGAGTGTGAGCAGGGGAGGGGCAGAGAGAGAAGGAGACACAGAATCCGAAGCAGTCTCCAGGCTCTGAGCAAACATTCAGCACAGAGCCTGACGCGGGGCTCAAACCCATGAACTGTGAGATCATGACCTAAGCCAAAGTCAGACACTTAACTGACTGAGCCACCCAGGTGCCCCAACATTAGTTTCTAAAAAGAGCTATAAAAAGGCCACCAAAACCTCAATAAATCCAAAAATGTAGCAGTTATACAAACCATATTTGCTGTTGATAAACATTTATAGCTCACATAAGCAAAGGGTTAACATCGTTTATGTACAAAGAGCTTCTGCAAATCAACCAGAATAAAACCACCTGACAGAAAAAGAGGAAAAGGAGTGAAAGTAAGAAATGCCATCTGCTAATATATATAATTATATATATTATATATAAATACATATTTTTATATATATTATATATATAAATACATATTTATATATATATAAATGAATAAATTGAAAATCTGGTAGATTTTTAAAACTTGACCAAATATTTGAACGCCATATTCAATGTTATTTTTGGCATTCCTGAACTTCTATATTATACAAGATGCTACAACTGCATAGATTTAATATATAACCAGCACAAGATACAGTAATGCAAACAAGGCATGCTATACTATCTCTTTTTAATATTTGAAATCTCACTTTCAAATACAGGTAAGATTCCAACAATGGCTAAATAGCTTGATGCAAACCAATCCTCTTACTGAGGACAGCTAACACTAGGCCAAAAAGAACCACTTAGAACACGAGTGACAAAGGTCCCTGAAAGAAGGGAAGCTAAGGAGGTAAGCCTGACATTTAGAACTGCTTTTCCCAGACATGATAGACACTTCTCCAAAAAAAACATCCAGATGGCCAACCAACACATGAAAAAATGCTCAACATCACTCATTATCAGGGAAATACAAATCAAAACCACAATGAGATGCCACCTCACACCTGTCAGAATGGCTAAAATCAACAAGTCAGGCAACAACAGATGTTGGCGAGGATGCGGAGAGAGGATCTCTTTTGCACTGCTGGTGGCCATGCAAACTGGGGCAGCCACTCTGGAAAACATTATGGAGTTTCCTCAAATAATTAAAAATAGAACTACCCTATGACCCAGCAATTGCACTACTAGGTATTTATCTAAGTGATACAGGTATGCTGTTTAGAAGGGAAACAAGCACACCAATGTTTATAGTGGTGCTATCAACAATAGCCCAAGTATGGAAAAGAGCCCAAATGTCCATTGATGGATGAATGGATAAAGAAGATGTGGTATATATACACAAGGGAGTATTATTCGGCCATCAAAAAGAATGAAATCTTGCCATTTGCAACTATGTGGATGGGTATTATGCTAAATGAAATTAGTCAGAGAAAGACAAGTATCATATGACTTCACTCATATGAAGGCTTTAAGACACAGAGATGAACATAAGGGAAGGGAAGCAAAAATAATATAAAAACAGGGAGGGAGACAAAACATAAGAGACTCTTAAATATGAAGAACAAACAGGGTTACTGGAGGGGTTGTGGGAGGGGGACTGGGCTAAATGGGTGAGGGGAATTAAGGAATCAACTCCTGAAATCATTGTTGCACCATATGCTAACTTGGATGTAAATTTTAAAAATAAATTAAAAGAAAAAAAGAGGACTCCTGGGTGGCTCAGTCAGTTGAGCGCCCAACTTTGGCTCGGGTCATGATCTCGCGGTTCATGAATTCGAGCCCCGCTTCGGGCTCTGGGCTGACAGCTCAGAGCCTGGACCCTGCTTTGGATTCTGTGTGTCTCTCTTTGCCCTTCCTCCTCTCACGCTCTGTCTCTCTCTCTCTCAAAAATAAATAAACATTTAAAAAAAAAAAAGAACTGCTTTTCCCTTTAGGGCATTTGTTTATTCCCACAGGTGGTCCTGAGAAACTGAAGAACTGAGCATAAAGTAACAACCAGGGAGGCTGTAAAGATGCTGAGAGCTTTTGCTAGTTTTATGGTACAAAGCAGAAAAAAAACTGGAGTTCAGGGCCCAAGGATCAGGAAGAATTTTGGAAAATCTGAGACTTTCGGGTGGGAGGCCTGATGAGTATATCTTAGAAGAGGCAGTGGGGTGGCACCTGGGGCTCAGTTGGTTGAGTGTCCAGCTCTTGATTTGCGTTCAGGTCAAGATCTCATGGTTATGAGATCAAACTCCATGTCAGGCTCTGCGCACGGAGACTGCTTGGGATTCTCTTTCTCCGCCTCTCCCCCATTTGTGCGCTCTCTCTCTCTCAAAAATAAACATTAAAAAAGAAAAGAAGTGGGAATGAAGTAGGAATAAACCAACCCTCACACAGTCTGAGACAAAGCTGTAAATCATCTCACTCTCTGATTCTACCTACTATAAGAAGCAAAAGTAAATCCTTTTTGGAGGAAAATGACATTATCAATAGCCTAAAATTATCTCTAGTATTTTTCAGAACGAGTGTCCAAAATTCATTAAAAATTATCAAGCACATCAGGAGAAGAGACCAAGATAACAAAAAACTAAGAGGGGGGAAAAATTAAAAATATCCATAGAGGTTAAGATATCAGAGTTATCAGGGGCGCCTGGGTGGCTCAGTCGGTTGAGTGTCCGGCTTCGGCTCAGGTCATGATCTCACAGTTCCCATGTTGGGCTCTGTGCTGACAGCTACCTCAGAGCCTGGAGCCTGTCTTCAGATTCTGTGTCTCCCTCTCTCTCTGACCCTCCCCTGCTCACACTGTCTCTCTCTCTCAAAAATAAATAAAACATTAAAAAAATTAAAAGATATCAGAATTATCAGACGTGGATTTTGTAACAGAGCAATGTAGAATTTGAAGACTAGGAAAATCTATAAAATCACAATGACATCCATGAAGTCATCTTTGATTCATACAAAATACACACATAAAAAAATACAAAGAAGAAAATGCTTGAGGAAAATGAGATACCGAAAACATGTTTTGCTTACGGTATTCAAACTTCAAAAACACATTTTTTAAATTCTAATAAATAAATAATATAGAGGCCAACTTTGAAAAATAAGCTTGTTCAAATGTCTACAAAAGAATGCCAACCTCTCTACTCCTGTCACTGAAGATGAAAGAGTATTCAGATTTGTGGAAATTATGAATCCTAGCATCAAGAGTGCTTCTGGAAAACAGGTTACCAACATTCTTCCTCAGTCATGCTGCAACACGCACAAAAACAATGGTGTTATTACCAAATGTCCCACTCCTCTATCCTGTGCCTCAGACACTTGGACATGAAGACCTCTTTTAAATAAAGCAGCACAGGGGTCCCTGAGTGGCTCAGTCAGTGGAGGGTCCAACTCTTCATTTTGGCTCAGGTCATGATCTCATGGTTTGTGGGACTGAGCCCCCCATCCAGCTCCTTGCTGACCGTGGAGCCTGCTTAAGATTCTCTCTTTCTCTCTCTCTCCCTGTGCCCCTTCCCTGCTTGCTCTCTCAAACAAACAGCACAGTTCCTTGATAATCCATTCAATCCTGCTCCTGCTTTATTCTCTTGTTGGAAGAGATCCTGGTCTCTCACAGTGACATGGTGAGTCCAGATGAAGGAGTATAGAGTGGAAACCAATGAACAGTGACAGCTAACTGTGGTTGACAATGGAACAAACACGGTGAAGAGTGTCTTAGGGGCTGAAAGCATTCAAATCTTTGGTCACACTCACACAGCTGTGTGTTCAGATGGTAATTATGGCATGGTGTAATGGACACAGCTAGAAAGCATAAAACGTGTCCTGTACTTTCTTCTTCTTCAGCCAAAGACTAATTTCATGAGTTACAAGAGGTTGTGAAACTGCTTTGTTGTATACTTACACAAAATCCTCAAACAAGTTGGGGGCAGGGCTGGTACCTGTTATACAGGCTGCTTGAAACAACAACAAAAACAAAACCCCCATAATATTCTACTTTGCAGATAAGAATACCAAAATCGCAGCCCTGCTAAATCCAACGATTGCTTATTAAGAACATGATTTATTCACTAGAATTTGCTAAATAAGGCAGGGGGCAGATTTAAACAAAACAGATATATTTTGAGAATTCACACTTTTCTAACATATAAAAAGTCTCGTATCATTCTATCCCAGAAATCAATTGAAGCTGGGGTGCATGCAATGAAAGCCGAGATACAGAGACACACGTGATACTGAAACAATTCTCTTACATCTTGAAAGTCAAGCACATTAATACACTGCCACAATTTTAGAGCCAAAGTTAATGACAGATTTTTTTTTCAATTAACTAATTGTGTGAGGCAGCAAAAATATAAGAAAGTTAGATATATGTGTTGGCAGCAATCATAAGTATGCTCCTAAAAATATTTAGAGAACATGTTTTAATCAGTGCACAATGCTTCAATTTCTGAGATTCCTTCAATTAAACTCATGATCATCACACAAATCTCCAAGACCAGTGGTTAATGAGGATGTAAGTCTTTACCTAGTCTATTACCTAGTCTTTTTCTAGTTATTATTGGAGAGGACAAGGTTAGTTGCCAAAGGACAACATTAATATCAGCAGTACTATAACTATGTGTAGTATAGTATACTGACTGCAGGAATAATCCAACACCAGGCATTGGGGGGGAAGGAAAATCTATATTGTCAAAATTAAATCTGACTACTATAGACTTTTATTGAAAATTTTTGAGTTTTGTTAAATTTTCAGATTTTTTTTTTGTATTCCAGACATCCAGTCTATGACAGTGATAATTATTTAGCTTTAGTGTCAGCTATATATAACGTAACACTTAACCATTTGGCCAAAATGTGTATTTGGTGTCCCTCCAATATTCAATTAGTGACATTGTATGAGGGATTTGAAAACTAAGGTAGCTTATGTAACATACAGCATGGTGACTACATTTGCATAATTGAAAGTTACTGAGAGTAGATCTTAAAAGTTCTCATCACAAGAAAAAAAATATATAACTGTGTAACAGATATTAAGGAGACTTGTGGTTACCATTTTACAATATATGCAAATATTGAATCATTATGCTGTACACTTAAAACTAAAATAGTGTTACATGTCAATTATACCTCAATTAAAATAAATAAGGTAACTATATGTACTGATGTGGAAAGATTATTTCAACTGTTACATGAAAAAATCAAGTTTTAGTACAACATAAATAATATATATTTATGCATACACATATACACAAAAATTACACAAAATCCTCAAACAAGTTGGTGGCAGAGCTGGTACCTGTTATACAGGCTGCTTGAAACAACAACAAAAACAAAACCCCCATAATATTCTACTTTGCAGATAAGAATACCACATGTGTGTATATATCACAAAATACTAATATATGCATAGAAATAAATCGAGATAATTATATACCTATTTTAAGAATGATTCTCTCTCAGAGGGTGGGATTGAAGGAGACTTTTCCTTTCAGCATAATACATTTTCCAGTTGAATTTTCCTTTGTAAACAACAAGCACATGTTACTTTTGGAACCTAGCCAAAAAGAAGTAAGGAAATCTAAAAAAAAAAAAAAAAAAAGCTAAAATTTCTTGAGGGCAAAGACCTTCTCAGAATACATTTAAGACAAAAACATACATAGATCTCACAGACTGAAACCACAGATATCATTCATTCTAACCCTTGCTTTATAGAAAAATAGAGAACCTTAGGTCTAGAGAGGCTCAATGGCCTGACCAAGACCACATGGTCAGTTAATGGCTGAACACCAGCACCTGTTGGGTCCTACCATTTGTTATTATACCTATAATTAATAAAGTTATTTCCACTAGGCTTCTTGGCTATCTGAGTTCCCTAGGACAAAAACAGATAACATTTGATATACTAATAGACATGCTGACATGTCTGAAGATATGAAAATCTAGGACATTTGATATATTAATATTTGACATGCTGACATGTTTGAAGATATGAAAATCTAAACTCAAAAATAATTCTTCATTTTAGGAAAGGGATTAGTTCAAGGGTTCCTTTAAATAACTACAATATGAATTCTAAATATAAAACTATGTTTCACAGAACTGATAATGATAGTATTCTGTTAATGACAGCATTGGAGAAATAAAGGTGATATACCAACTCCGTCACTATATTTATAATACCCAGGATTCTCACTCTGCCTACCTTCTCAAATTGGTCTAACACAGTCTTAGGATCATTGGCAAAGTGGACACTACACTTGTTAGAATTCTACAGTACCAATAGGCTTTCAAAAAGCTTACCATCTAGTCATAGATAACACAGCTTTGAATTATAAGCTTACCCTTTCAGCACCACCAGCCAAAAAATTGAAAGGACTTAATACAACCAGGAAGCTCTCCAGAGGAAGTTCAGGTGGGATTACAAGGGAACAACCTTTAGGTGGGCAATAAGAACCTGCTAAGATTTCCAGTTTCAATAATATACATCAGGTGTACATGAAGAGTGACCGTGAAAGGCAGAAGATGTGCCCAAGCCTAGTAACACCCAGTTCTGATAGTTTGGTAGTGACAGGCAATTCCCATAACTGACATCTGTCCTAGGTATTTGGAGCTTTTTCTCACAAAATTGGCCCAGACCTTTGTGGTACAGTCTTTCAGAAACCAAGTCTAGAAAGCAAAAGGAATGTATCACTAGTTCTGAATGAATACTTCATTTTAAGCTCCATTTTCCTGGCTCTTCATCGGGATCACCTTCCTTTAGTTGCCACACAGCCTTGACAATATGCCCTCAACCAGGATATAGGTCTCTGGGAAATCACAAATGAACTCCATAGGCTGGTAAGTTCACAATCTTCATAGAAAGAGAGTAAGTCCAAATATTCACCACAATGGCTGCTATAGGAAAATGAAATATATGCCCTTTTTCCCCTTTGAATTTTTCTATTCTTGTTTATGAGATATTTGGAAGGTCAAGGTGGATCCTAAGTCCACAGGCTGACACAGATCAAACCAAAGATGACCCACAGTTCAGCTTATAGGGCATAAAAAATCTTTGCCACCCAGTGTCTAGCTTCCACGGATGAACTTTTCTAGAGGTAGATGTCAAGCACTTTGATATTTACCCAAAACAAAGCAACAGCTAACTCTTTATCTTCATGAGAACTATTATTCTAGCCACTACAGTGATTAATAAAAAAAAGTTAGGTGGAGCCAAAAGAACAGTACAAGTAAGAAAAATCTCTCCTCCTGCTCAACAGTGACCTATAATTAGCTTTCTCACCAGATGTGGGGCCCCAAGTGCCCCTGAGCATCAAACATCCACATTGAGCACCACATAATAAGATGTGCCTATCTTTCCAATGCCCCTAAAATGTGGCTTCCCCATCTGCATGGATTATATTGAAGGAAAAGCCAAATACACTCAAGTACACTGAAAGGGTTCCAGGCTTTATGAGAGAAGGATGATGCTGACATTCTGGAATTTAGAATCTAGCTGTTTTCCCAAAAATAATTGGTGAATACTCTGTGTTAACCCTGTACCACTGTAGACAATCTAGTAAAATCCTTCAATTTTTTCCCCTTAAGTTTGTATGTATGTGTGTTTGTTTGTTTATAGAGCATGTATGGGGAAGGGGTAGAGAGAGACGGAGAGAGAGAATTCCAAGCAGACTCCACACTGTCAGCATGGAGCCCAGTGCAGGTCTCAAACCCACAAACTGTGAGATCATGACCTGAGCCAAAATCAAGAGTCGGATGCTCAACTGACTGAGCCACCCAGGCACCTCAAGATCAATGATTTTCTGAAACAAGGCCAACATCAAACCCTGGCACAGAATTCCAAGATGAAAGCAAATGATGAGACAAGGCAGAATAAATAAGAGAACTGAAGGATTAATCCTCAAGCAAGAAATGGAATCTTAAAATGTTAGAAATTACCTGTAGAGGGGAGGGGCAAGACAGCGGAGAAGTAGGGAGCTCTGTAATTTTCGCCCACCAGCATCTATCAAACTAAGAAGGACTGAAGCCACAATACTCTGATCTGCAAGAGTGAGATGAAAAGACAAAGAGTCCACAAAGAAGATAGCCTCATAGGGCTACCTCAAGAAACAAGCCAAAGCACACATGCAGGAGAGTCCCAAATACCACTGAGTAGGGAAATAAAATGACCAAAGTTACAACAAGAGAAACCAAGAGAGACCATTACAAAAACGGACAGGCCCTGGACAGTCAAGGAGCCTCCCTTAATATAGTAATAATCACAGGTGCAGAGTGTATAACGAGCTTTTAAAACTGACAAGAGACAGAAAGCTAGCCAAAATGATGAAACAGAAGAACTCTCCTCTAAAGAAATTCCAGGAAGAAGTCACAGCTACAGAACTGCTCAAAACATATATAACCAACATAACGGAGCAAGAATTTAGAATAATTGTCATGAAATTAATCGCTGGGCTTGAAAAAAGCATGGAAGACATCAGAGAAGCTATTGATACAAAGACTAGAGACCTTAAAAATAGCTGTGATGAGTTATAAAATGCTATAAATGAGGTGCATAATAAAATGGAGGCTGCCATTGCACAGATTGAAGAGGCAGAGAGGAGAATAGGTGAATGAGAAGACACAGTTATAAAAAAAGATGAAGCCAAGAAAAAGAGAGAGAAATTGATCCAGGAGCACGAAAGGAGAATTCGAGACCTGAGTGATACAATCAAACA
>CM053560.1:72822132-72847663 GCA_028646485.1 Cryptoprocta ferox | reverse complement strand
GTGTTTTGTCTCCCTCCCTCTCCCTAACTCTTTTTCCTCCTTCCCCTCCCCATGGTCCTCTGTTGGGTTTCTCCTGTTAGACCTATGAGTGCAAACATATGGTATCTGTCCTTCTCCGCCTGACTTATTTCGCTTAGCATGACACCCTCGAGGTCCATCCACTTTGCTACGAATGGCCAGATTTCATTCTTTCTCATTGAAGCCTCATTTCTATCAGGAATATGAGATTGCTTTCAATTTGTTGTTTCCTTGCTAAATGTATGCCAGAGTCTCATAAATGAAGGATAAAGAAGTCTTACCTATTGTCTTTGACTTGTCTGATTATTTTCTTACTGTACCTCGGTTCACTGAAACCATCTCTGTGTACTAATTCATATCTTAGTATAAAATCCAAATTCACACTTTTAACTGCTGAAACCTCTTCCTCCAGCTTCTATTCTCATTTGTAAGATTCTATAAAGCCTCTCTTGAAAATCATATAAGGATTTTCCTAGTCAAACTCATTTCTCATAAACATAATATTCTCCATAAAATCTCCAACCGAGAAGCTCTAGCAAGCCTTAGTAATACCCAAGCTGGAGAGAAGAGACCTTGAGCCAACCACTTTTATTGAGGTCAACTCATGCAGGCAACACAGAACCTGTGATAGGGAGTTCGAACTTCTTCCTCTTGGTTTTCTTTTTTTAAACTTTCTCAATTCTGGTTTTTGAGGACACCTGGAGTAAGTTTGGCAGGGCAACATGTCCGCAGAGAAATAACATAAGCAGAGGCCTCAAGATAGAAGGGAGTTTGGCCATTCAAGAAGCAGAAGGCAGGCCAGTATGGCTGAAGTGTGGTGAGGGGTGAAGAGGCCAGACGTGACTGAAGAGGAGCTGGGTCATATTCTTCATGTGACTCAGCGTTTTCAACCAGTTACCAGCACTGTATATACCAGCACTGTATTCCACAATAATAACCAGGCTTAGCAAAACTCGATTCGTCCTACTTATCTGTTAAGCACATTTTACATGAGTATCTAAACACATACGAACTCTCAAGTGATTATCCTTAAACTGTTTACAGAGTAAATGAGACAACACCAAACCAAACCAAACTAAACCCAAACCCAAACAAAACAAAACAAAATAAAATAGCAGGGCCAAATTGTTACCCTCAAAACACAGAGGGTAGAAGATATACAAGTTCTCTTTGTCTGCATAGGATAAAATAGCTCATTCTAATTAACATTACCATGGCTATATGCCATCTCTCCAAGCCATTCTTGAGAACCTAGAACCCAAACATGAAGCTAAGGAAATTGAAGAGCTATCCTAACTGGTAATTAGCTCAGGGAAAAATTTTGTGGGACCTCTATGAAATGTTTGGGCACAGATAAATCTCCACTCCTATGAACATGCCATTTCCTTCTAGTTAATATCCAGAGTTGCTAATCTGGAGAGCAACAGACTTTCCAATAGTCAGTCATAGAAGGGAAAGGAAATACAGTGGGCAGAACGAAATTCACCTAGTAACATGGAGAATCCCTGTCACCTGTTCCAGATTAGCAGAGAGGTAGTTAGTGTTCAGCCTCCTGGATCTCTGTTCTTACTCAGTTGCCCACAGATTCTAACCCTGGTATCTGGCACTGACTAGTGAACCGTGTCTCCTAGACTTTAGCTATTTAAGACGACAGTCATTTTGAACAGCACATTTCCAGAAACAATCCCTAACTATGAACCTTGCCCTATGCCAGCATTCCCAGGCCTGCCATTTTGTTCTGGTATCCATTTCATGGCTATTTTTTTCTTCACATAGATGCTAGTATTTATTTTGATGATAAGAGCATTCAACACGTAAGTGCAGCACTATGAAGCAGAAATGCAAACAGCAGTATCAGAAGCCTTAGTATTTGCTATTACTGAACACAATTTGATGGGCACTCTTTGGGTCCTGGAATTATTTATATAAATGATATATATTGCTTTTATCGGAAAGTCACAAGTTGCCTTGTTTTTGGTAGAGCCATTTAAGGCTGTCGGTAGTAAGGATGTTGATTCTCATTATGTAAGTGCCTTATAGTGCACTTGGCTTTCTTTTACTTAAAGTGTACATTCCACATCAAGAAGACAGAGTCTCTTTAAAAATCTGATACACAAAAAACACAAAACTATACAGCAGTAACTTGATAAATTGAGTAATTTACGGATTATACCAAAGGATTCATAAGCTCACATAAATACAGGTATCCTCTGCTTTCCAGAAGTTCACACTTTGCCACTTCACATTTACAAAAGACCTATGATAGTATGGTAATGGATTTTTTTGTAAAGGCAAAAATCCTCTTCCAATTTCTTTCAGTTAGTGAGAACAGGAACTAATGTAGGTCATACATAACAGTCAGATGTCATAAAGCAAATTTTAAGAAAGCAGATACCCTTCACCTGACACCATTTTGGCTTCAGAGAGCTCTCATAGGAACGTTCTGCTTTCAGATAGCAGAGCAAATCTGTATTGAGATCCCTTGACATACTTAAAATGTGATTGGCTTTCTAAAAGCTTTACTTAAAACTTTTCAGGATACATTTATTGTTAAATGGGAGGAACATCAGTGGATTATCTAGAAACAAAAAACATCTGTTGTTTGGATGCTAACTCAAGTGTTTCCAGTTTGACCGCCACGTTTGTGTTTTATTGTATACCCAAAACAAACATTTTGCTTTTCATGGGTATTATCAAAAGTAGCAACATTTTTTTCAAAGTTTCAAAGCTCAACATAGAATTTATACAAGTGCACTGTCAGAGGAATAGCTCTAAACCACAGGTATACTTCTTATGTTTTAGGAGTAGAATGAGGGTAATAAATGCTGGGTTTGTTGTTGCTTTTTTAAAGGAAGAATTATCTTCTACATCTTTTTACTACGACTATATGAGAAACTGCCTAGGCAAGGAACCCGTGGAATCTGTTTACCAAATTCCAATTGACACATTTTAGCAATCATTTTGACATAATTAACCAGCTTTGCTCCATTTCATGTTTACTGCGTTTCCAGGAGATGCCATTGGGCAGGATTTAACAAGTTAAGGGCCTAATTTATCTTAAGCACATATATATGCAAATTTAGCCCCATCTGGAGCTTTCTTGGTATTAACCAGATAATATGCGCTTTTTTTTATGTTGGTATCTACTCTAAAGTATAAGGTCTCTTTTTAATAACAACAATATTACAATATGTAAAATGGCAGTGATTAAATAATAAATACTATTAAATATGCACATAATATTTAAGTATCTCCATAAAATGGTTAGGTTTCTTTGGTGGGGTGGAGAGGGGTGGGGAGGAGATTGTTTCTATTTTGTTTTGCTTTTTAAAATTTATCTATTTTGAGAGAGAGAGAGAGAGAGAGAGAGAGCACTGAAGGGGCAGAAAGAAGAGAGGGAGAGAGAGAATCCCAAACGGGCTCTGCACCAGTAGCACAAAGCCCATTGTGGGGCTCAAACCCACAAACCATGGGATCATGACCTGAGCCGACATCAAGAGTCGGAAGCCCAAATGACTGAGACACCCAGATGCCCCAGGAGATTGTTTTTTGTATTTGATGTACTGGTGTGTTCAAATCATGATCCAAATAAATTCCCCACAATACATTTAGTTGATGTGTCCCTTAAATATCTTTAGCATTCATAATTTATTTGTGAAGAAACCAGATCATTTGACCTGTCAGTTTTTTCACTTCCTGCATTTTACTGATTTGTACTTTCATATTATCTAATCTGTTCTTTTATTCCTTATATTTCCTATCAACTGGAAGATAGAATTAGAGGCTTGATCAGACTGAAACTGAATGTTTTGGAAGGATGCTTTTAAAATCAGACAATTGATTGAAATTTAAAAGGACGGAATCCAATTTTAGATAAGGGTGTAATGTTGGCTTTTCAAGTTATCTGGACAGGAGGAAGGCATCTCAGACCTACTCTTTACCTGAAATGTTAAGGATATGAGAAGATCTTAAAACTGCTCCTTAGTAACATCACTTAGTAGCAAAATTAAAATAAACTTAAGTAATAACAGAGGAAGGTGTTTTTAAAAAGTGATAGATAGGGGTGCCTGGGTGGCTCAGTGAGTTGGACGTCCAACTTCAGTTCAGTCATGATCTCACCATTCCGGAGTTCAATTCCCACGTCATGCTCTGTGCTGACAGCTCAGAGCCTGGAGCCCGCTTCAGATTCTGTGTCTCCCTCTCTCTCTCCACTCTCTCTCAAAAATAAATAAACATTAAAAAAAATTTAAAAAGTGATTGATAATACACAACCTATTGTCATCATAATGACAGCATAATAACATCCAAAATATTAACGGACAATAAGCTTTTATTCAGATGAGAACAGATTAGATCATGATCACCCAAGGAAATGGTTGTATGTTTTTATCCCCTTTTGAACTCCTTTTGTTTTCCAAAGAAAAGGGGTAGCAAGTAAAAGAGAAGAGGGTCACTTTCCCTGCCACTTTCCTGTGTCCGTAACTAAGAGATGGGACACAAACAGAAGCAGATCCATGCGGAAATTAAATTCAGAACTCAGTTCTAAGAAATTTCAAAAAGTGGTGCATCATTAGAGATTTCTAAAAGAAGAATTATAATGTTATGGGCTGGCTGCTTTGTGGGGTTTATGAAATAACTCCGTTTTTAAAAAATTTTTAAGCTTTATTTTTGAAAGAGAGACAGAGACAGAGCATGAGCGGGGGAGGGGCAGAGACAGAGAGAGACACAGAATCCAAAGCAGATTCCAGGCTCTGAGCTGACAGCCCAGAGCCCGACACAGGGCTTGAACTCACGGATCATGAGATCATGACCTGAACTGAAGTTGGACACTTACTGACTGAGCCACCCAGGTGCTCCGGAATGACTCTGGTCTCAGAGGGTTTGCACACTGAAGGGAAGGAAAGGGTTCATGCATCCACCACACATGGATTGCCCACCCCAGTATATGCAGCACCCCTATGTCTACAGGTTTGGTCCTTTCATTTCCTCTGCTAAATATGGCAAATGAACAGCCCTCTTTCTTCCCAATAATGCAGGGCTTCTAACACTAAGGAATAGGAACCTAAACTCCTTTCTGCTGTTCCACATGCCTATGTCCAATCAATTGTACTCGGGTTCTCAAGTTAAATTTTAGTGAATGATACATATTATGCTCTTTTATGTATAACTATCATTGTGAAAATGTAATATTGTTAAAATGGTCTTTATGTCAAAATTTTAATTGAATTGTAAAATGTATTTTGTTACAAAATAAAATGTCAATTTTTATCACCCTTTTTTTAGGAGAAGATGTTAAAAGATTTTCTCTTTTCTGGTGGTAAATGAGAAAAAAACCAGCTATTTGAAATGTCAATGTTTCTAAACCCATTATATTTTTAAAGCTGTTCAAATGTAATAAATTCTGGCATTGCTTTTCTTTGGTTTCTTTCTGGAGAGGTCCATCCTGCTGCCAAATGGGAAATAGATTTTTTTTTTGAACAGTTATATGTGACATTTAAAAGCTGATATTACATTTATAGATGTAGTCTTTCAAGGTAATTTAACTGTCTCTAGAGAAAGCTTGGATTATGTAGTTTACATATTTTTAAAGCTTTAAAAGTTTTTAATACCTTGTATAATACATGGTTAACTTTTCCCTTTTCTTGGTTTGGTCGCTGGGCCTATGATCACCTAATGGCATGAAGACCATAGAAGACTGGCTTCATAATGCAACATGTAAGCAATGAATAACCATAAACTACATCAAAATATATACCATCCACCTATGTGAACAAAAAAATTCGCCATGAAATGGACACCAAAATAAAATGGCAGAAATCAGCATTATGCAAAAGGTCATCAACCTAAAGAGAGACAACTCACCTGTAGACTTCCTAACGTTCTCAGAGCAGCTCCACTTACCAAGGACTCAGAACCAAGATGTGTGTGTGGTATGAAGGGTCACATGATCTTAAACAAGTAAGACCCAAAATGACCTGTTGACTTGAACCAAAACAATGAACCCAAAAAACACAGAATTCACTCTCAACTGCTCCTGCCACAGGTGCCCAGGCAGGACTCCACAGGGGTCAGAGTAAATGTCCAGCCTGGGAGAGGGCTTTCATCTCCACTGCTAGCACCAGGTAACCACTTACATGTAAAAATTCTATCTGACTCACAAGTGTCCGATCCAGCAATCAAATAATGCCAGCCCTGGCAACAAGGGGGTAACTACAGGTAACTAGACACCATGGATATACAAGAAAATTCAGGAAGTGTACATTTGAGATTTCAAGATCCATTTTTAATTTTATAATGTTTTAAAGAAACAACAAAGGACTATCTGGCAGAATCAAGGACACTATACTATGTCAGTGAATATTCAATGACACTTTTAAAGGTGAACAACTGGGTTTTCTCAAATATGACTGAGGGTGCCAAGGGAAAATTGAGATCAGCCTGAAGGGTACGAAATCAAGATCCTCAGACCTAATTTTCAAAGAGAGATGAAAGAAGTAAAGTAAGCCACTAGAACAAAACTGGGGGGTTTTAATTAGTGATATTTATTTTGGTAAATCAAAGTATAATACACTGTGCTATGATAGCACTTAAATGATCAGACAATCTGAGTTTGAATCCTGGCCCCACTATTTCATGGCTGTTGGTCTTTAAGAAAGTGGCCTGAACTTTCTATACCTCCACTTCCTTTCTGTGAAAAGGGGAGAATAATAGTTACTAGCTTCACAGGATTATGAGGATTAAATAAGCTTTGCACACAAATTGTTTTAACATAGTCACTGGCAGGTAGCAAATGTTTAGTGCTATTTATTGTAAACATAATCACCAAACAATAAGTGGAAACTATGATGCTACTCCATCCTGAGATATTCTGTGCCAAGTGTCTCCCCAAAAAATGTTAGTTAATTCATCTAGAACTCAGGTGGAGCTCCCTGTACCAGTCTTGGAAAGATATCAAAGCAAAGAGAAAACTCTTCTGCCATAGGACCTCAGGAGTTAAATGAAATTGAAAGAGTAATAGTCAAGTATTGTGATTGTTTGAAAGTTCACATTTGCTTTCTATAATAAATTTTTACTGTAATCTTGAATGAGTGAATAGAAAGGATAAGATGAGAAATTCTACTTAAATAACTAATTGCCTTTAAAAACCAATCATCTGTGCCTGGGCGCCTGAATGGCACAGTCGGTTAAGCATCCAACTTCAGTCATGATCTCATGGTTCATGAGTTCAAGTCCCTCATCAGACTCTCCTCTCTCATACAGAGCCTGCTTCGAATCCTCTAATTTCAGCTCAGGTCACCATATCATGGTTCACGAGATGGAGCCCTGCATGGGGCTCCCCACTGAAAGCATAGAGTCTGCTTGGGATTCTCTCTCTCCTCTCTCCCCTCCCCCTACTCATGGGTGTGCACACTCTCATGCACTCACTCTCTCTCTCTCTCTCTCTCAAAAATAAAATAAAAACAAAAATAAATAAAGTTGGGACCACTAGGTTCTGGTTTCATCTTAGATAACTCCATTTTCTCAGCTATCAAATTCATTCATTCTTTCATACACTGGCTCAACATTTACTGACCACCTATCCTACAGTCCCAGATGTGGGTGATACAGAGGTGAATAAAACAAAGTCTGTGCCCTCTTGGAGCTTGTATCCTATATGAAGTTTTGGGTGGTCCGGAGCCAATGGCCAAGAAAAAATTCTTGAAGATGTCTTTGGTGCAAAAAGGTGATTAATATATAAAATAAATAAAATCACAGGGATAGGACCCGTGGGCAGAAAGAGCTACACTGGGGTCGCAATGGGTAACTCATTATATACCCTCAGGTTGGGAGGGGGTCAGGGATAAAGTCTCTAAGGAATTTTGGAAGCAAGGTTCCCAGGACCTTGAGGGGCTAGCTGTTGCTAGGGAAACAACATTTATTACCATTTAATAAAACCTCAGTCATGAGATCCTTCAGATGCATATCAGGGGGGCCATAAGCTTGGAGTATGATTGCCAGCAACTATCTTGGGGCAGTTGAGATAAAGGAAGTAGACTTACAGGATCCTCAAGGTTGGGATGATGTTAAGCTAAGATTCTCTTTTGCCCCAGAAAAGTGTCATCATCATTGAGACAGCTGAGCTTCTAGAGGGAGGTCACTCTGGCGGTTTCAAGAACTTGTCAGTGGGCTGTAGTAAAGGAGTTTAATTTTTCATTTGCCTTAGTTTCCCCCATCACCATAGCAAGCACTTAAACCCCTTTCCTTTGTTCTTGGGTAGCCTGGAGTGTCCGAGAAATATCACACATATTCTACCCGGGTGGGGAGGGGGTGCTGTTAGCCTCTACTTTGCTCTCAGCTTGCCCCATGCCCTCTCATCACTATCTACACAAGATAAATATGTAATATGTCAGCTGGTGGGAAGTGCTGTGAAGAACAAAGCAGGGTAAGAGCAGCTGGGTCCAGAGAAGAAGGGGAGGCAGAACTGGTATTTATTAGTGCATGGTCAGGGAGGCCTCTCTGGTGGCTAACATTCTGCAGACATCTGAGGGAAGCAAGAAAGGGAGACTATAGATTCCTAGGCAAAGAGCGTTCCAAGAGAAGGGGAAAACATACAAAGGCTTTGAGATGATGCTTTGCAGATCTGACCAACAGTAGAGCCCAGAGCAGATAAAGCTATGGGTCATAGCTTTCTTCACAGGGTTGCAATGGTACCTAAAAACAATGTATAAATGGGGGCATCTGGCTGGCTCAGTCATTAAGTAGGGCTGCAACTCTTGATCCCAGGGTGGTGACTTGGAGCCGCACGTTGGGCATGGAATTCTTTTTTCCTATTCTGGTAACTCAGGTAAGATGTACTCTTCCAGATATTCAAAAATATAGATTATTTTAATTTGTACATACATATATCCTTCAGAAAACATTTAGTGACCATATTTTATATTTCAAACATTTTCCAAATTTCTAAATTTAAAAAAAAATCTATTTTAACAAAACTATAAAAATGGGCATCTTTTGACGGTTGCAATACAAACCCTTCACATGATGACTCTATAAGATCCCACGATCCAAATAACGATGGCCTTTTAATCTAAATCAGTATAATGAAACCATTTCTAACCAATACCAAGATCATTACTGTTAGCATCCAGCAGATTTCTGGCTTTTATTGCCCTCTCCATTCTTGGCTTACGAAGTCTGTTTTATTTTGTTTTGTTGTTTTTACACACATTATGATCTCAGCTGAAATCTCTAAAATAATATTAGGCTCATTAAGAATGTCATGTTGTCCCTCAGAATCACTCTCTCACATACCAATCAGTGTAAACCTTAAATGATCTATTTTTCTGCCTCTTCCTCATCCTATTCTTTATCCTCTACCCCCTTTATGTCCTATAGACCATATACATATGGTCTATAAATATACATATTATTTATATTTACATAAATAATATATATTTTTTGTGGGTATGAAATGTGTTTCTACATGGAAAAAACAAAACACATCAGCATCCAACACGCCTTCTTCTCCCATGACATTTTCTTTACTCTTTTACTTTTGAAAAACACTCAAGTATCATTCTACCGAGCTATGATTTAAAGGGCCAAATGATAGAGAGATTTGAATTTTACAAGTTTTTTGTTTTGCCTTCCTGTCACAAATTAAAGCAAATATGTGCAAACTGTGGTTTTAATCTTCTTTAGGTCATGTCCTTTGAGGCTTACAGAGCAGCTACGGCCCCTTTTCACCACATGTGTGTAGAGAGCATCTGGCATACAATTTTACTGGGGGCAGGGGTGGGGGGTGGTCACAAAGCCTGGCTTTGAAAATGACATACCAAAAAAAAAAAAAAATGTCCTCTCTACCCATAGCATAGCAGCATGGCAAGGTAACTACATACATAGCCAGCATTCCGCACACCAAACTTCACAGAAGACCAGCTTGCCACACGTACCCACTCAAGTCCCCTTCTCGGTGTGCTATGCTGATCTTAATCTGGTGGTGGTGATGCATCACTAATAGTGTCTAGGGTCTTGTTCCTCGATACTGCAAGTTTCTTCTACTTCCTTGAGGGGAAGAAAGGGGGTACTACAGAGTATTTGTTCAGTGGTTTGACTGAGATACACAGCGATGTCATCGTTGTGGAGGATCCACGCCACCTTGCTTGACCAAAGCCAAAATCACATCTGCATCTTCCAGACAACTTCGCTAATGTGATTATCTCAAGAATTGTACATCTCATAGCCTATTCTTCTCACTGTCACATACTTCTGGGACTAGGCCAGTTTCTGGCACACAATAAACAGTTAGCAAATGTGTCTTTACTGTAGGAATAATGTGTAAATCTATGCATTCGAGAAGGAATAAGCAGATGACTGAAGGTACAACTCAAAGAATAAATCAGTGAATAAATGTAAGTGGTATAGGGGTGCCTGGCTGACTCAGTCCGGAGAGCATGCAACACCTAATCTCAGGGTCATGAGTTTGAGACCCACGTTGGATGTAAAGATTACTTAAATAAAAAGGAAAAAACTTTAAAACAAATTTTTTATGTGTATGTGTTTTTATTTATTATTGAGACAGAGGGAAATAGAGCATGAGTGGGGAAAGGGCAGAGAGAGAGGGAGACATAGAATCTGAAGCAGGCTCCAGGCTCTGAGCTGTCAGCACAGAGCCCAATGTGGGGCTCAAACCCACAAACCGTGAGATCATGACCTGAGCCGAAGTCAGATGCTTAATCGACTGAACTACCAGGCGCCCTAGGAAAAAACTTTAATATATATATTATTTAATATATTATATATTTTTCTATTTTCTATTTAAATATTTATATAGTATATTATACATATTAATTATATATTTTCATATTTAACATATTTATAGAAATATAATATATTTAATATATTTATAGACCATATACATGGTCTATAGGACATAAAGGGGTTAGAGGATAAAGAAATAAGGAAAAGTATCAAACATGTTATTTTCATGAAGCTTGCCAAAAATACAGGGTAGAAACATAAAATACAGAGTTATGTTTGTACTCAGAACTTATGGTAAATCACAAACCTCAACTAAAAACAAGTGGGAAAGAGAAGACACAGAGACCATCAATTGGAATTTCTCTCACACTGCCCTCAAAACTGGAGAAGAATGAAAAGGAACTTCCTCAAACAGATCTCAAAATGGATGGATCTCAAAATGAAAATATTCTAACAATTACCACTCGCCAAGGAAAGTGGATGGTGCAAATTTATGAGCTGATGAGCTATGAACATGATAAGTGAAAAGGGAAAAACTCTTACTGGCAACTAACTTTAGACAAGGACACTAAGAACACACAAAGGAGAAATGGACAGTCTCTTCAATGAATGATACTGGGGACCTGGATGGCCACATGCAGAAAAAGAAGAAGAAACTGGAGACCCTATCTTACACCACTAATAAAAATTAACTTAAAAATTGATTAAAGATTTAAACCTAAGACCAGCAACCATAAAACTAGAAGAAAACAAAGGGAAAAGGCTCTCTGACATCGGTCTTGGCAAAGATGCTTTTGAATAAGACCTTAAAAACACAAGGCAACAAAAGCAAGTGGGACCACATCAAACTAACGAGTTTCTGCACAGAAAAGGAAACAATCAACAAACTGAAAAGGCAACACTAGGGAATATGAGAATATATTTGCAAACCATATATTTGATAAACGGTTACTATCTAAAACTTCTTTAAAAACTCATACAACAGCTAAAAAGCAAATGATTCAACTTAAAATGGGCAAAGAATCGGAATACACATCTTTCCAAAGAAGACAAACAAATGACCATTGTGCACACAAAAGTGTTCAACATCACTAATCACCAGGGAAATGCAAATCAAAACCACAATGAGATATCAAACCTGTCGGAATGGCTAGTATCAAAAGATAAGAGACAACAAATGTTGGCAAGGATGTGGAAGAAAGGGTGTCCTTATACACTGTTGGTGGGAGTATAAATTGGTTCAGTCACTATGGAAGACAGCATGGTGGTTCCTCAGAAAATTAAAAATAGAACTACCATATGATCCAGGAATCCCGTTCCTGAATATACAGCCAAAGGAAATGAAATCAGGATCTCAAAAACATATCGACACACCTATGTCCAGTATAGCTTTATTCACTATAGTCAAAATACAGAAACAATCCACAAGTCCTTAAATGGATAAATGTATAAAGAAGACCTCTCTCTCTCTCTCTCTCTCTCTCACACTCACACACACACACAAAATATTCAGCCATTAAAAAGAAGGAAATCCTGCTATTTGTAACAATATGGATGAACAGGGAGGGTATTACACCAAGTGAAATAAGCCAGATAGAGAAATACAGATACTTCATGATCTCACTTACTCATGGAATATAAATAAGAAACTCATAGAAGCAGAAAGTAGAATGTTGGTTCAGGGGTTGGGGGAAGGGAGAAATGAGATAAACTTTCAATATACAAAGAATAAATTCTGAGGATCTAATGTACAGCATGGTAGCTCTAGTTCACGACACTAGAAGTCAGGCATTAATGAGGTGAAGGAAATTGCACTGTTGTGCAGTCATTCACTAGAGAAACTGAAATTCACCTCAGCTTACTGTTTTCTGACATGGGCACTCAGCTCCTCATTGTGCTTAGAACAATGCTGAGAATACAGTAAATAAATGCACATTCAATAAAACAAAGACATTCCCACAGACTATTGGTAAGATAAAACTTTGAGGCTTTAATAAAAAAAAAAAAGTATAAGATTGGGGCGCCTGGGTGGCTCAGTCGGTTGGGCATCCGACTTTGGCTCAGGTCATATCTCACGGTTAGTGAGTTCGAGCCCCACATCAGGCTCTGCGCTGACCGCTCAGAGCAGGGAGCCTGTTTCATATTCTATCCCTTGCTCTCTCTTTCTGTCCCTCCCCTGGTGGCGCACTGTCTCTCTCGTTCTCAAATATAAATGAACATTAAAAAAATTATAAGACAATTGGGAAAAGTTGAGCTTTGACTAAATATTTGATATGGTTTATTGTTACTATTTGTAGGTATAATAATGGTATTGTGTTTATGTTAAAAAAATTCTTTGTGTTCTGAACAGTGTCCCACTCCCTTGCTACCCTCCCCTGCAACATCCATATATTGAAACCCTAACTTCCATGAGACTATATTTGGAGAGAGTATCTTTAAGGAGGTAATTAAGATTAAATGAAGTCATAAGGGCAGAGTCCTAACTATGAGGAAATAAATTTTTGTATATTTGAAAGCAGATCTTAAGCGTTCTTATAGCAAACAAATCATTCCACAATGCAAACATGTCTCAAGTTATTGCACTGTGTACTTTAAATACATATATTTGTAAATTACCTCTCAACACACTTGGGGAAAAAATACAAAATAAAAAGGGAAGAAGTCCTAAAATATTTACTAGAAAACATGGTTTAAAAGATTTCCTTTGTCATGAGTAAGCAAGTTTTAGAAATTGATCCCCAGGGGAAATTTAATTTACTGGAAGAGACTCATACAAAGTCGCCTTGATTGTATTAGAAAGCAGTACTTCTCTGAGAATTCTCTGCTTTAAAAACCTTTTTTTTGCAATAAAGACTTCATATAAATTCTTTAGAAACTTCCTTTTGTTCTTCTTGTGCTTTATCTTTCCCGCATAAAAATTGTGGTTAATACCACTAGGAAAACAGAAATGGCCTGAGATGTCTTGGAACAGCAGGGAGAAGCCTACACTCCACGGGCATTTCCTCTGATTGGCAACTTCTGGCTCACGCCAAATGTGTAATCCACCAATGAAGCAGTTGGAAGAGGGTATGATCACAGTGTTCCATCAGTGATACTAAGTTCCTTCTGAAGGTTTCTCAAACAGAAAAGAGTGGGAAGAAGGAACAACCCTGAAGCCAAGAATTTTAAATAGCTCTTCTTCCCTTCTGGGAAGGAGCTGCGGAGCTGTGTCAGATCTCCAGAAGGAGCCTGCTCTGGAGAGTGTGGTTACAGAACATCAAGGCACTGACAAGCCTTTCTCAGGATCTTAGTCCTCTTTTTTTTGGTAAGAGTTTTCAGTCAGAAAACACTGCAGGCAAGCAACTGAACTGCTTTCCTTCCACTGGCAGCTAATACCAAAAATCTAAAAGTGAAACAACACATAGTTGGGGTTGCTGGAAGCCGTTTCTGAACTCACTAAAGTCGAGAAATCTCCTTGTGAGGTAAGGCGGGTTTGCAAGACTCCCACCGCCATCAGATGGCGGCCAATGTCTACCCCCCACTCAATTATTTTTGCTTGAGCACAGACCCCCAAGGTGCCTTGTTGACTGTTATCAGGAGTGACTTGTCTCCTTATTCTGGCCCTGAAATGCTGACTGCACCTTGTGAAGGAACTTATAGGAATTTCTTCTTTTGTGTTTATGGGAGCAAATATTGCATTTCCTGAGAAACCTGTTTTTCTTCCCCCGGAGAAAACAGGCTATCGACCCCTGCTCACAAAGAACTAACTCTTGCCTTTGCTTTGCTAAAAACATTGCCTTGTATTTGAATGCTAAAGATACCTTCCTTCCCCATATGACAAGCATCTAAGTCACCTACATCAGACTATGCATGAATCTTCTACCAATCTATGTTCTGGGAAATTTTTACATAACAAAGAATTTGTCATCAGAAATCATTGTCTAAGGCAACTGCCACCTCTGTTTTGTACCCCATACATTTTTTCCATAAATAAAACTGACTCTCAGGTCAGTGCAGAGATGCCTGCCTGGTGATCAGAAAGAAACTCGAGGCTCTCTCACTCCCTTTCGCCGACACCATCCATCCTTCAGGGAGTCCTGGACCTGCTGGAGCTGGACTCCGGCATGGGGTAATGGGGTTTGTTCTTCTTTAAAAAAAAGAGGGGGGGTCTATCAAATGCATATTCCATCCTGCAACTGATTCTTCAAGGTTCATACTTCAACACAATGCTAAGGTTTTTGGCATTTTCAATTCTTGACAGGTATTTTTGGAAACTGCAATTATTGGGCCCAAAGATAAAATATAAGTTGATACTATTTTTGTATGCTGCTCTCCTGATCTACTGAATACAATCTGAATACACTTACAATGTGTTCATCCACTTTTACACATGTATTTATTAAGTACCTGCTATCATGCCAGACTAGAAGCTGGAGACACAGCAGGTTAAACAGAGTCCCTGCCCTTTTGGAATTTATATTCTTCTACTTCTAGGTCTACTAAAAGCCAAAAGACATTTAAATTAACTCATGTATTTCCTCAAAACCCCATCAATAACTTTTGTACTTACGTTCACAATTATAATAAGTATAAGGTTCCTTATTAATTATATTCATTAAGTAGATGAAGTATAAGGTTTCTTGTGTAATTGATATTTAACTTATTAATAAACTATTTATTTTTCCACATAATTTTTCTTGATATTTCTTTAGATGCTAATTGTTATGTCCAATCTATGTGATTAAAAGTGGTATCTGGACACTAAATGAGGCCACATTTTGCATGCCCCAATTCTATAGCATAGCAACATCTGAGAAGGTTCCTTTCCTAAAAGCATTTTTTCTTCCTTAACTTTCCTCAAGGGCTTAGTGTCCCTGCTCTTTCATATCCATACTTGGGTTTTTGGATTTGACCTCTGGTGAGCATCCCCTCTGAATTCATACTTACTCTGCTCCTGTAGTGTGCAATATCTTTTATTACTCAGACCCGAGTTTTAATAGATTTGTTGTCTCTGAACCTTAACCTACTCATTTGCCATTGTTATTGTTCCTGTTTGGTTCACATTTTCTACCTCACAGATGCCTCTCACATGTGTACATTGTTGTTAATCCATATTGATGATTCTCTGGTTTCAGTCACCACTATCTCTTTTTTTTAATTTGTTTTAATGTTTGTTTATTTTTGAGACAGAGAGAGACAGACCGTGAGCGGAGGAGGGGCAGAGCGAGAGGGAAACACAGAATCTGAAGCAGGCTCCAGGCTCTGAGCTGTCAGCACAGACCTCGACGGAGGGCTCGACCTCACGAACCGGAAGATCCTGACCTGAGCCAAAGTCGGACGCTTAACCAACTGAGCCACGCAGGCGCCCCTTATTGCAGTACCACTGTAGCTGGTTTACCTCACTCCAAAATTGTTTTTTATTTTCAGGTCCCCAGCAACTCCGATAGGTAAGCAGAACAATCTAGCTTTTTTAAAAATTTTTTAATGTTTATTTATTTTTGAGAGCAAGACAGTGTGAGCAGGGGAGGGGCTGAGAGAGAGACACAGAATCCAAAGTAGGCTCCAGGCTCCACGCTGTCAGCATGGAGCCCAAGGTGGGGCTCGAACTCATGGACCACAAGATCGTGACCTGAGCCAAAGTCTGACACTTAACTGACTGAGCCACCCAGGTGCCCTCAATCTATTTCTATATTACATTCAAACTGATGTTTTCAAAAAGCAAATCTGATCCCACCAGCCCCCATGTAATCCTCTCTTTAATTGCCCTCCACTGATATTAGGTCCAGCCAATGATTTGATTGATTGATTTAGCTATAATAAAACCAATGGTTTTATTGATTTATTTAATACTGATTTTATATCAGTTCTGCAGAAACACCAGGAACCCAACTTATCCTCCATCTGAAACAGCCAAAAAATCTAGGGAGAACTAGGCAGAGTCAGGCAGACTCCCTGAAATTAGAATATGGAACTAAGAATCCAGGGAAATCAGGTAAATAGAGTCTTCAGGAGAGAATTGTAGGGAGGAGGGTGCTTGAGAGAGAGAGAACTCTGGGAAGCTCAAGAGTGTCCCCTTCGATTGTTGACCAGAATATGATCACTGCAAACGTGTGAGGAACTGTTCAAGGCCAAGAAAAGAATGACCCAGAATTTATAGGAACCTGTTTGAGTACCTACTCAAACAGGGCCAAGGAATAGTGCTTGTTCCCACCAGTCAGACTAGAAAACTTAATAACTGATGGGGCACCCAGTAGAGAATTCAAAGGGTCTTGGCTCCAACAGCAGGAATAATTAATTCTACACTAAACATTGCTCTGGTCCCACACAAAGAATCTTAAACAAATGAGCAAAATGATCAAACTGTGTCCAAGTAAAACTTACCTGTATCCCAGAACAAAACTACCCAAGATTTATAGGCATATAAAAATATGAAACACTCAACAAGGTAAAACTCGCAGTTTCTGATGTACAATCAAAAACTGCCTGGCATGCAGAGAAGGAAGAGGATGATTCTCCCTAGTGAGAACAATCAATCGATTGAAACCAAGCCAGAACTGACACATATATTAAAATAAGAAAATGACATCATGGCTTATTAAAACAGCTTACATCCCCCAATACAATATGCTGCCTCCTAATTCCCCAGCCGTCATTTCTCGCCTCAACACTCTACACTTAAACTCTACTGATTTTATTTCAGCTCTGCAGAAACACCATGGTCCTTCTTGCTCTCACAGTTAACAATCTCCCCTGGCTATAATGCTCGTCCAACCAATGTGGTGTACAGGGAAACTCTCTAAAGAAGAAAAACCACTTCCCAATTTGAGGTATTTAACAGTATCAGTGTGTAAATACTCCCACCATGACCAATGTAAAACTATCAATCGTTCAACAACCAGCTTCCAAGCTCCTGAATTTTTAACAATTAACTCTCGTGAGCTGGTACAAGTGTTCATTCATCCCTCCCATCACCTGCCAGCAGCCTAATCACTCATCCTCAAGTCTCAAGTTCAGTGGCAGCTCCCCTGGGAAGCTTCCATGATCCTTCAAATGGGAGTTAAATATTCTTCCTCTGCTCCCATGATACACTGCACTTTCACCATTACGGCACTAATGATATTCTTTCTTTGTGTACTTGTCTGATCCACAAACCCCGAGAGGGTAGAGAGTGCCCACCTTATTCATTCCTATATCTGCAGAGCATTCACACAACAGCTAGTGCATAACAACACTCCATAAAAATTAGCTCGATGAGCAATAAAAAGGAGGATACTGACACAGGCAAGAGTATAGATGAATCTCAAAGGCATTATGCACTATGAAAGAAGCCAGACACAAAAGGCTACATGTTGTAAGATTCCACTGATAATGACATTCTGAAAATGACAAAACCCACCAATCAGTGGTGGCCAGGGAGAACGGAGAGGGGACTGCAATGGGTTACAAGAAGTGTTTTTGGGTTGATAGAAAAGTACTGTATCTTAGTATTGTGGTGGTGGCCACAGACTACACATTTGTAAAAACTGTATGACTCAAAAGGGTAAATTTTACTATATATAAATTATATCTCAAAAACAGGAACTTTTTTAAAAATGTTTTTTAATGTTTATTAATTTTTTGAGACTTCTTTTTAAAAAAATTTTTTTAACATATATTCATTTTTGAGAGGCAGAAAGACAGAACACAAGCGGGGTAGGTAGGTGCAGAGACAGAGATGGAGACACAGCATCTGAAGCAGGCTCCGGGCTCGGAGCTCTCAGCACAGAGCCCAACACAGGGCTCAAACTCACGAGCCATGAGATCATGACCTGAGCTGAAGTCAGATGCCCAACTGACTGAGTCACCCAGGTGCCCCGAAAAATGGGAACTTGTTTAAAAAAAAAAAAAAAAAACATAGCCCAATGAATCTGTCAATGCTGAGGAGATAATAATGAGCAAATTACATCCCAAACTTTTAACCAACTTACAGCATAATGGGCGGGGGCGGTGGAGGCAGCAGCAATAGAGGTTAGATAAACCCACTGTATCAGTTTGCTAGGGCTGCCTTAACAAACTCCCACACTCTGAGTGGCTTACAACAACAGACACTTGGGGGCACCTGGGTGGCTCAGTCGGTTAAGCATCGAATTTCGGCTCAGGTCATGATCTCCAGGTTTGTGAGTTCAAGCCCTGCGTGGAGCTCTGTGCTGACAGCTCAGAGCCTGGAACCTGCTTTGGATTCTGTATCTCTCTTTCTCTCTCTCTGCCTCTCCCCAGCTCACACTCTGTCTCTCTCGGTATCTGTCTCTGCCTCACTCTCTCTCTCTCTCAAAAATAAACAAACATTTAAAAAACCCAGACACTTATTCTCTCACAGTTCTCGAGGCTAAAAGTTCAATATTGAAGTGTTGCAGGGCCGTACTATCTCTGAAGGCTCCGGGAGGGGATCCTTCCTTGCCTCTCCCTAGCTTCTGGTGCTGCTGGCAGTCCTTGGTATTCCTTACCCAACAGCTGCATTGCTCCAATCTCTGCCTCTGTGGTCACATGAACATCTTCCTACTCTCTCTGTCTCGCTCTCTTCTGTGTCTCTATCCAAACTTCCCTCTTCTTTAAAGGACACCACTCATTGGATTAGGGCCCACTCTACTCCAGTAGGATCACATCTTAACTTGATTATATCTGCAAAGACCTTATTTTTAAAAAAGTCATATTCACAAGTATTGGGGTTGTGAAGACTTGAATATATCTTTCGAGGGGACAGAATTCAATCAGTAACACACAAAAACAGCTATGAAACAAGGCAGAAACAGAACAGCACCAAAAGAAGTAGAAAATACTATAGTTTTGAAGCTCTAGAGGGCTTAAGAGAGGGACTTCATGCGATTTAGAAAATAGTATTTCAAGTGCTCCTAGATGGAAGAGTATGATTTAGAACAAGAGACCTGATGGGAAATAAGGGGAGGGCATCATCAGCAAAGGAAAGAAATGCTACAATGTTATAAAACAGAGGCAGGAATGGATGATAATCAGGGAAGAGGCCAATTGGATGAAAGCATTAGCTCTATGTGTGATACATTGGAAAGGTAGGTGGGAAGTAGGTAGCAGTGGTCGGATGCCAAAATAAGGAGGCCGTGCTTCATTCGGTAGATGTTTTATGGCCACTGAGAGAGTAACAATGGTAATAACAGCCCTCTTTTCCAAGCCCCGCTCAGGTAACACAGTGAAGAGGTTCAAATGATGTGATAGCGGACTTTTCAAATGTAGTTCCTTGGACTGTTCACATCACCCAGGTAGCAATTACTGATCCAGGAAACATAGAATATGAAAAATAGAAAAAGCTAGAGGGGCCCAAACATCTTGCTACTATGTTTAATCTATTTCATTCATGTGCTGAAATATAGTTCCCTCTGGAAAATGCAACACTAATTCAATGTGTTTATATTTATGCCTTCAGTAAAGGTCTTTCCTATTGTTAACTTGCAAGCTAGCATACAAAGTTACTAAAATTTGTAATTTGTAGAGAAACTATTCTCTTCATCTTGGTCATTGTTCTTCCCCAAAAAAGTGTTCCCAGAGTACAAACCAACTCATTCTTTTAGGTTACAAAGCTGAAGATCCTTGAACTATACTTACGTTATTTTTCACATACAAGAAGATAGTCATGTGCAAACAAGTACACAGAATAGAGAATGTAATTGACAGCAACTGTGCGGAAATTCACAGTGGGAATGCCAAGGTCACAATTACTGTACGTATTCTCATCCTAGCATCTGGGTCTGTATTTAAGAACCTTTCCTCCTTTTCTTCTAAAGCCCTTTCCTAGGACTATGCAATTTTAATTGCTCTACAGAAATGAGTCCTTGAAATCCTTTGGGATCTAGAAGGTCACCTCTCCCACAAAGCTACATTGTGCCTACATGTTCTCAACTGTCTGACATTTCAACAACTATAGTGAGAAAAGTGGATCGAGTTTCTGAAAAACAATTTTTTTAATTTTAAATACAAAACATCTGAGTGCATAGGCAGCCAGGTAAGTCAATTAAAATATCATGTTGGTGTCATATTTCTTTCAATCACAGTATAATTTCCTTAAGGTCTAAAACTTGACATTCAGCTACAGTTAACAAGTTTAAATAAAATTCTAACTTCTTAATTGTTCAATTTCATAAATGGCAATACCAGCCAACTATTCATTACCAGTGACAAGCCTACCATTTCCCCATCAGCAAGAACCATGAGACATCTCTCCTTCCTTCCCCACAGAGACTTCACAGGGTTGGTGCTAGAATGAGTCTCAGTGTTGTCCCTTGCACTAGATTTCAAAAAGTAAATAGAGATCATGTAAGGTAAGCCACGATTTATATTTTTGGTGCCTTTCCTGCCCCTCAATTGACAGTCTTGTTTCCTAGATTTTCCTGCTTCACTTTCTTTAACGACAGCTTTACTGAGATATAATTCACATGCCATACCATTCACTCACTTATACTGGACATTTCAGTGGTTTTTAGTATATACTCACACAGTTGTACAATCATTGCCACAATCTATTCAAGTACATTTCACCATCCTGAAAGGAAACCTATACCGATTAGTAGTCTATTCCCTCCCTACCACCCCCCAAGCCCAAGGCAACCACTAATCTACTCTTTTTTTTTTTTTTGTCTCTGTGGATTTGCCTAGTCTGGAGATTTCCTATAAATGGAATCAAACCATACGTGATCTTTTGTGACTGGCTTTTTTTTACCGTAGTGTTTTCAAGGTTCATTCATGTTGGAATATGTATCAGTACTTCACTTCTTCCTATTGCCAGATACTCCACTGTATGGATATATTTATAACATTTTATTTTTCTATTCATCAGTCAATATCATTTTCCTTACTTTAAGCCCAAATTGTGCATGCTTTTATACTTTCGGTAAAATAATTCCTGCCTAAACCTTATGTGTTTATCTTTAGCATTCTGTTATATAGTTTGATGATCAATTTGCCCCCAATAACCACCCAATTCCTAACATAACTGTCACCTACTGGAGCCATTTGTCATTTTCCTGGCCACCAGATCTGAATCCCCTTCCTTAGGAAGTAGAGTCCCCTTCCTACTATCAAAGAGAAAATGGCACATATTCCCTCTCCAATTTTCTTGCTCTAGGACATGGGCACAAAGAAAAAAAAGGCCATGTTGATCATGAATCCTCATGCCAAGTGTTTGAGTCATAAACCAATGACAAGAATAAGGGAGCATGTAAATTCCATTATTAGTGTTGGGTGGGAGCAATTATAGTTATAGACTTCTAAAAGGTCAGTAACGTTGGAGGGGTTGGTTCAAGCTGCAGTGTTCTGGGCAGAACACCAGCAGCAATCCCTCACGGGGTCAGCTCTTCAACAGAACGGGAGGCCTGCTCCCGGCCCTCGAGCTTGAACCTGGTTCTCAGACACTTCCAGAGAGGCTGTGAGCAACCCAATGCATTTCTTTTTAAATTTATTTTTTATACATATATTAGTGAGACAGAGACAGAAAGTGAGTGGGGAAGGGGCAGAGAGATGAAGACAGAATCCGAAGTAGGCTCCAGGCTCTGAGCTGTCAGCACAGAGCCCGACACAGAGCTCGAACTCATGAGCCGTGAGATCATGACCTGAGCCGAAGTCAGATGCTTAACCAACTGAGCCACCCAGGCACCCAACTCAATGCATTTCTAATACATTCCTCTTCTGCTTAAATTAGCCTAAATCAGTTTCTTGTAACTTATCACTTCTTATCAATTGCTTATGACTAAGACCTTGATTGATACATTATCATGATCCACTTAACTTCACCTATTTTTACATTAGATAACCTCATTAACTATAAATTTCCTCAAAGTACAGATAGGATCCTATGTAAAAAGACACATTTAGGAAATATATATATAATATTAAGACTGTATATTTTCAGTGATTCTAAAAGAATGAAAACCAGACAGCATGCTATATATAAAAACCATGGGCCCTGAGAGAGCACTGCTTTTCATTGCTTGTTTGCTGTGAAACCCTGAGGAGGTTAGTCAAACTCTCTGGGCCTCAGTTTTCTCATTGGAAAGATGAGGATACTAACCCTCCTTCTGTAGGGCTATTTCCAGAATGAAATAATATGTAAAACACCTACCCAGCGTCTGACATGAATTCAGGGTTAAGTAAACTTCTATAGTACCACCCACACAACTTACCCATCGCTCAGTGTCAAATCCTAACTAATCTCCTCCAGGAATTTTCTTTCAAAGTCAGGAAAAAGAAAATTCACTCCTGAATCCAATCCAACCAAATGCACTGACCCCAGGGAAACAACACCCTTCTTCGTATTTAGTGCATTATTTAGCATGTTCACTTTCCTCTATTTCTAGTACACTGTCTTTCTTATATGTATGTCTAGATTCTCAGCACTTCTTTTATATATAGGAAGTATATATCATGAAGATATATAGTAAGTTGTTAAATGTGATTTTATTAACACAAGTGCCCAAACCAAGAGGAAATGACTAAGGGCAAATGTAAAGCCACTCAGTTCCCTAAGGATAGGTCCAAGTTTCCCTGAACCGCTCGGTCAGAAAGCATGTGTGTGCCCGCTCTTGGTGTCTGTGTGATGGGTGGGGGTAAGCAGGGGCAGGAACATAAACACTGATGACGAACGGAACGTGCACCATAGGACGCAGAAGCCCTCTGTGCTAGTGCACCACAACGGACTGTTGGAGCTATCTGGGGGGCTTCAGAGTATCTGATTCAACTACCTCATTTTACAGCCACAAAAAGTGAGGCCCGAATTGGTTAGCTGGCTTTCCGGTGTCAAACAACTAGAGAGTGATAGAGCAGGGATTAGGACCCAGTTCTTCTAGGTGCTGTCCATAGCCTTTTCCACCAAACCATGGATGAAAAGAAAAATGATTACGGACTTGGAGTGTCTTCCCATTTTGGCATCCAGACTGATTCTGATCTAGAGTCACAATATTCCAGATGCCACCAGGACATGCCCCTGCCCGTCCAGCTCTTTTCTGACACCCTCAAGGCACTAAGTTCACCAGGTCTCTCCTCGGAGTGGAGACCTCAAATGATGCAAAATGAAGCCGGGTGTTTTCCTCCCCACTCAGAAGAGCAGCCACCTGTGGCCTGCAAGCACGACATGCCTCGGGAATATTTCAGAGGAAAGCCTGGGTACCAACATCAGTTATTTTGCTTCCAAGCTGGATTATGCTTTCTTTCTTTTAATGTTTTATTTTTAAATTTATTTTTGAGATAGAGAGAACACGACCAGGGGAGGGGCAGAGAGAGAGGGAGACACAGAATTTGAAGCAGGCTCCATGCTCTGAGCTGTCAGCACAGAACGCAATGTGGGGCTGAACTCACAAACCACGAGATTGCGACCTGAGCTGAAGTCAGACACTCAACCAACTGGGTCATCCAGGCACCTCCGGACTATGCTTTTTAAATGAGATGTTGACTCTTAAGGAACTCTGTCAACCTTCTCTCTGCTTGATAAAAAAAATGCTAAGTCAGCTTGTCAAAAAGGAAGGAAATGTGACCTTGTTCAGGCCAGCATGTTATAAAAGTCCTCATAATTCACCAAGTAGCACAGAGTTCATGTCTCTTATCCCCTCACCTCTCCATTCTGAGAACCATACAAGTTAAAATTCAGCAGTTCTTAAGACTCAGCAAAGGTTGCTTTTCTGAAGTCCTAATAATCCTCAAAAATAATAAAGCCCTGTTAGTATCCCTGCCGTACTGTCCTAACCTTCCCAACACCAAAATGAACTCTATATGGAGCAGACTTGAACATTAAAAAAAAAAGTGTATGTGCTAGAAGAAAACATAGATAGATCTTGTTTTCTTTTATAACCTTGGAGGTGAGGAAGACCTTTATAAACATACTACAAAATGCATATGATGCCATAAGATGTGGAATGTCTGGAGAGTCAAAAACTGTGGAGTCGAAAGACAAGTGACAGTGTGGGAGAAATATCTGCAACACAGCAGATAAAAAACTTCTTCCCCTACTACAATGTACACTGTACAAATCAATTTTAACATTTTCTGTGGTAAACTACACCACAAAAGTGATCTTTGTGGTAATATATATCACAAAAAATAGGTTTAATCATTTTTAAGTGTACAGTTCATGGTGTTAATTATAGTCACATCGTTTGGCAACCGTCACTGCCATTTATCTCCAGAACTTTCTACCTTCCCATGCCAAAACTGTGGACCCATTAAATAGAAGCCCCCATTCCACTTTGTGCCTCTGGGAATTTGACTACTCTATGTAACTCCTATACATGGAATTATATAGTATTTTTCCTTTTTCTGTGACTGGCTTATTCCACTTAGCATAATGTCTTCAGGGTTCACCTATGTTGTAGCATGTGTCAGAAGTTCCTTCCTTTTGAAGCTGAACAATATTCCTTTGTATGTCTGTACCACATGTTATTTATCCATTCATTCATGGATGAATGGGTTTTAGAATGTTTCCAACTCTTGGCCATTGTGTACTAATCATTTTCTTATTATAAGACAAATAATCCAGTTAGCGGACAAACACGAGAGGTCTGCGTCTTGGTTCACACAGAGGGCTGAGGGGGAGAAGAGAAGCCGGTGCAGACTGCAGCCGTCTGCAGGTCTGGGGTGACAATGTCGGAGATCTGAAGCACGACCGCCTTCCCCCACATAATTCTCACTGAATTCTGAAACTGCTTCAGAGACAAGTGTTTTGTACATTTTTAATATCCCCTGCGGCAGCCTTCTGCCACCCGGAGTACTTGCCTGGGCTGTCCCTCAAATTATCTCCCTAAGT
>CM053560.1:72781551-72822032 GCA_028646485.1 Cryptoprocta ferox | reverse complement strand
TACTGATACGTTACCAGTTCAAGGTCTGAACAAAAAAGCAGCAATCTTTTCTTCCCCTTAACAATAAAGCTTGCTATAAGATACAAAATTATTGTATATAAAGGTGAGAGCTTCTTAATTGTAGGCACTACCAGCACACTGTTCTTGGAATTAGCAACTTGGCTTTAGAAGGAAAAAGAACTTCAGTTCGATGATAAAATCGTCAGCTGTATTCTTACCCTCGTGAAGCCACCAATTAAAAAAATCATCTAAGTATTGGGACACCTGGGTGGCTCGGTTGGTTAAGCATCTGACTTTGGCTCAGGTCCTGATCTCACGGTTTGTGAGTTCAAGCCCTGCATCAGGCTCTGTGCTGACAGCTCAGAGCCTAGAGCCTGCTTTAGATTCTGTCTCCCTCTCTCTCTGCCCCTCCCCCGCTCATATTCATTCCCTTCCTCACTCATATTCATTCCCTCCCTCTCTCTCTCTCTCAAAAATAAACATTTAAATTTTTTTTTAAATCACCTATTTCACCTTTCAACTGAAAACAATTTCAGAATGACTAAAATTACTGTAATCTTATCAGGTATTCAAAATTATAAACACCACATTTATGTAGGGGGTTTTTTTTAGCATTAAAAACATCTGCCATTAGAATGATTCTCTTTCAGGGGTCGCGTTGGCATCTGTGTAAGGCACACATCCTTTTCCTTTCTCTGAGATCTGCCAGTGGGGAGCTGGAGGGAGTTTTAAAACAGAGGAGGTGGGAAGCTGTGAGACGGCTGGGAACTTGGCTGGACAACTATTAAAGTATCTGCTCAGAAATCACCAGCAGTAAAAAACAAAAGAGAGATCCAAATAATAGGAAGCAAACACATTTACTACACACCCACTATCTATCTGCAAGGCATTGTCCCTGGTGCTGTAAGAACACTGGCCACACAAGCAAAAAGTGGGCAGAAGTAACTGGCGCCTGAGCTAGCGCCACCACTGGTGTGTGTTCCATTATCCCGCGGCTCATGTGGTGCTGAGCACAGGCTTCCTCTCTCACCTGGCAGGGGCAGGAATCCCTGCTCTAGGATGCTATAAAGTGACAAAGAGAGAGGATGTGTCTCCTAAAATGCCCAACTGGCTCAAGAGGGCCTTACTCACTGGGCCAGGAGGAGATATGCCTAACCGGACAGACTGGTGAGGCAGGAATAACAAGAACATTCTGCAGATGGGCCAGGGCCTTTACTCCTCGGGAGACAGACCTGAAAAAATGGGAGTGCTCTGGGGTCTAGACAGTAACAGCCGCCCCAACCAGGCGGGAGGAGACCCACTCGTCCCACTGCCCCTACCCACCGGTCATCACTTCAGCTCTCCACCTGCCCACTTTCGGGCAGATACTAGGAGCAGGACTTCCCCCCTAAAGTGTTTTGATCGCTTTGGGAGAAGCAGCAGCTTTGATACAATGAATCCTCATGACTCAACACAGAGTCGGGGGAGAAGCCAAAAGTGTGAGACCAGTTCCAAAAACTGAACTGCTCTGAATCTAACCCATGAAAATCTCCCCTTAGAGATATTTCCAGATGTGAAATAAAGGTTCCTCACTCTTCTCAGGGCAAACCCCAGTCTCAGCCTCGAAATCACCACTGTGCCACTGCCGTGTTAGGCATCAGGCACAGTACACGGTTAAAACGTGCTCTGCTGACCAGACAGTGCCATGAGGGCAGCGGGCAAAAGCCAGAGCTGATGCCTCTTGAGGAACAAGGGTGAAGCGCCAGAACCCGCACAAAAACACCAACAGCATCCCTAGCTATGTTCATCTATGCTTGTGATTTTTTTTTCCTTTAATGTTTATTTTGAGGGAGAGCGCATGTGCACACAAATGGGGGAGGGGCAGAGAGCGAGGGAGAGGATCCCAAGCAGCACGGAGCCCAACTGGGGCTCGAGCTCACTGACCAGAGATCATGACCCGAGCCGATTTCAAGAGTTGGACGCCTAACGACTGAGGCACCCAGGAGCTCCCGTTTTCTTTCTGATGAGATACATTTAAACGGTAAAGTATTTTACAGAGCCTTTCATAAAGCACTATACGCCTTTCATTCAAAGTGACTTTTAGAAATGATGCAATGCCTGGAAAAGAGATATACATTTTAGGGGCACCTGGGTGGCTCAGTTGGTTAAGCGTCTGACTTCGGCTCAGGTCAGGATCTCCCAGCTCGTGGGTTCGAGCCCCACGCCTGGCTCTGAGCTGACAGGTCGGAGCCTGGAGCCTGCTTCGGATTCTGTGTCTCCCTCTCTCTCTGCCCCTCCCCCACTCATGCTCCCTCTCTCTTAAAAATAAAAAAAAATGTTTAAAATTTTAAAAAAGAAGAGATCTACATTTTATTCAGTACATCAAGACCACACAGGAGAGCAACTCTTTGTTAAAAGCATAAACTACATTTGAAATCTAAGGCACCCTCAGGGCAAGAAACATTTCTGAGCCATAAATTGAGACAGTTAAAGAGCTAAACACAATGGTCAATAATACAGAGCTCTGAAAATAAAGGCATATATTATTTAAACACAGAAACGTCATTGTGTATTCAGCTAACTGGCAATATGAAAAGATGGACATCTTATCGTTATAAATTACAGAAAATTGTAAGACCAGTTAGGAATCGTCTTAGCAAGCTTCCTGTTACTTAAAGGCTGACAACTAGCTAGTGATGCACGTAGCTCCTTTGCTCCTTTTCAGTTATATATCCAGAGAAGAACGGAGAGACAGAGACAGAAAGACACAAGAGAAATACAAGAGTTGAAATGTAAGTCAGTTCACTATTTATTTATGTTGGATCTTCCAAGAACTGGATTTGATGAGGGGAAAGGGAAGGAACTCTAGGCTTCAAGAAAGATTTGTGCCATCTATCCATTCCCAGCATTCCGTAAACTGTGTAGGTCTTTGGAAGCAGCGTGAAGTAATAGAAATCAAAGAAGCATGTGTTTCAGACTTAGCTCCACAAGCCAGAGGCTCTGTGACCTGAATTAAGTTCATTAATCCCCCTTGACTTCCTTGTTTGTAAACCAAGGTTTTACACTATCTACTTCACAGACCTATTGTTAAGTTTGCGTGAAGAACACATGTTCATCTTTTAGAAGAGACACCATTATCAGTGTCCTCTACACCCGCTCCCTTTAATTTAAATTTAAATTTAATTTAACTGACCATAGTTGGAAGGTGTCCTATGTAGTGTGGTGGGTCTTGCTTCCTATTAAAAAATTCTCGGTTATGAAGCACTAATCATTAGAATTAGGTTTATTTTAAAAGAGCTCTTTTTAAAAACATTTGGAGAAATGTAAAATATTCACAGAACAAGTTACTTAAATATGGGCATCTAAATGAGATCCTTACAAAATTATTATTTCTAATGGTAGGGCAATTCTTGGTAAAAGGGCAAAAGTACAATATAAAACATTACCAAGCATGTATTTCCATCAACATGTAATCTAATCTCTCTCTAAGAGGGCACCTTAGTTGAAGTGCTGCCCATTTGAAATGCTTAGCTGTGCTAATCTTAGCTCTCTCATGTTCTCTTTCAAGGGATAAGCTTGTCTTTCACTGCTAATTGAACAAATCAATCACCACAACCAGACTGGTGACATGCGACACTCATGTGTACCACACTCCCACTGATGGCTAAAGGAAAAAAACGGACTCCCTATAGGTCAGTGACTAAAGTCCATATTTGGTGAGAACTTTCTAAAATTTAGTAAAAATTAATCTAGCACCTATTTATAGACTGGATATAATGATTTAGAGATTACCATATAAATAACATAGAAGAAAAAAATAAAGAGGCTTAACTTAAACCCAGCAGCCATGCCTACTTTAAAGGCTGAAACCAAAAATTAAACTTTTAAATGAATTGGTTTTAAAGAGAGTAGAAATAGTCTTACGGGTCCCAAATAATACTAATTCTCAAGGAGTCAACACTACAATTTTCTATTAATGAAGAAGATAATAGAGCCAACCAAAACATCATTAATTTGGGACTGAACAGCACATTACAGAACATAAGGGGCTTTGGGCAGATTTACATTCCTAATTATGTTTCTCTTAATCTAATATTAAAATTATCTGCAGTATCTCCTAAGCCTCATGGTGGGGTGACTAGCAATATGCAAAGTACCAAGCCTGGTGATCCTGGGATGAGATCTAATTCAGTAACTCCCTCCTCTACAAATTACCTTAAGTCATTAAAGTTTACACACTTCTTGTAAAGCTGAAAATCAGCCCACTGAGTCATAAAAAATGATCACAAATATAATAGTCTCAGTTTTCTTCAGTGGTTTCTTCATAAGATCAGAAACAAGGCAAGAACAAGAAAACAGGCTTGAAATGAAAGGTAGCCCTTACTCTTGGTAAAGACAAGTCAAAATCATGCAAGGGTACCAGATGCAAATTCAGATCCACAGAAATCAGTGAAGAGCACTGGAAATGGTGAACATGTAAATAGATGTAAAAGACCATTTTTCTTCTCTCTTCTTTCCTGACAAGACAACTGATATTTAAAGCAAAAATAACAACATTGTAAGGCAGGGTGCATTAGCGTATGTAAAAGTAAACAGCAGCACAAAGAGTAGGAAAGAGGGGAAGGGAATTACACTTAGAGACAAGTAGTGGGAAGGCGAATGTCTGCTCTCCTGAAGTTATTGTACGTATTTAATGAAATCCCCCCAAGACAGGTTTGAGCTCTTTTATAATAGTGGTAGAGTGGTTCTTTACAAAGTTCTAATATAAAAATAAACACAAAAGAAGAGCTAAGAACACACTCTAAAGAGCCATGAGAAGAATCAAAACACATTTAAAAGCCTCTTTGATTAAAACAGTGCATGGCATATGCATACAGCAATGACAATGGGAAATAGATCCATATTTAGCACATGATAGAGAGATACCTCAAACCACTGAGGCAAAGACAGCCTTTTTAACAAACAGGACTGGTACCACTGAATAGTTATTTGGAAAAAGATTAAATCAATTCCTCAACCTGTATAGTAGAACAAACTCCAAAACATCAAACATCTAAATGTAAAATATGACACAAGTTCTAGAAGAAAATGTAGGTGAATCCCTCTATAGCATGAGTACAGAGAAAGGCTTTCTAGCTATGATTTAAAGTCCAGGGATGCCTGGGTGACTCAGTCAGTTAGGCATCCTGCTCATGATCTCAACTCAGGTCTTGATCTCAGGGTTATGAGTTCAAGCCCCACATTGGGTTCTGTGCTGACAGCTCAGAGCCTGCAGCCTGTTTCAGATTCTGTCTGCCTCTTTCTCTGCCCCTCCCCTGCACGCTCTCTCTCTCTCTCTCTCTCTCTCTCTTTCTCTCTCCCTCTCTCTCTCAATCTCAAAAATAAACATTAAAAAAATCAAATCAAATCAAATCCAGATACAAAAGAAAAGATTGATAATTTTGCTACATAAAAATAAAAGCTTTTTGGGTAAATATTTTTCTAGATACATTGCCGAAGGCAAGGGAAAGAGCGGCAAAATTAAACTCTTGGGACTATACCAAAAGCTTTTGCACGGTGAAGGAAACCATTGGCAAAACAGAAAGGCAATGAATGTACTGAATGGGAGAAGATATTTTCAAATGATATATCTGATAAGAGGTTAATATCCAAAATACATAAAGAACTTAAACAACTCAATACCAAAAAAAAAAAACCCCAAATAATCTGATTTAAAAATGGGCAGACAGCCTGAATAGACTTTTTTCCAAAGAATACATACAGATGGCCAACAGACATGAAAAGATGCTCAACATCACTGAATATCAGGGAAATTCACATCAAAACCACAAAGAGATATCACCTCACACCTATCGGAATGGCTAAAATCAAAAACACAAGAAATAGAAAGTGTTGGTGAGGATGTGGAGAAAAAGGAACTCTCATGCACTGTTGGTAGGAATGCAAACTGGTACAGCCACTGTGGAAAATAGTATGGAGGCTCCTCAAAAAAATTAAAAATAGAATGGCCATATGATTCAGTAACTACACTATTGGGCACTTATCCAAAGATGAAAACACTAATTCAAAAAGATATGTGCACCCCTATGTTTATTACAGCATCATTGACAACAGCACACATTTAGAAGAAGCCCAAGTGCCCATCAATAGATGAATAGACAAAGAAGATGTGGTATATATACACAATGGAATATTATACAACCATAAAAAAGAATGAGATCTTGCCATTTGCAAAACATGGATGGACCTAGAGAGTATAATGCTAACTGAAAAGCCAGAGAAAGACAAATACCATACGATATCATTCATATATGGAATTTAAGACACAAAACAAATGAACAAAGAAAAAGAGAGACAAACAAACAAACAACAACAACAAAAACAGACTCTTAAATACAGAGAAGAAACCAGTGGTTGCCAGAGAAGAGATGGGTGGGGCAGGGGATAGGTGAAATAAATAAATGGGATTAAGATGAATAGATAAAAATAAAACTTCTATATATGCAAAACAAACTGGGAGAAAATATATATAACATACAACAGAAATAAAGGGTTAATACCTCTAATATGCAAAGAGCTTTTTAAAATGGAGTAAGAACAAGAGTAAAAATCCTCCAGAAAAATAAGCAAAAAAACATGAAAAGACAATTTACAAAATGATTATAAAGATGGTCCTTAAAATATGAAAAGATATTCAACTTGACCTACAAGAGAAATGAAAATTTGAATCACAACGAGATACTAGCCATCATCTGGCAAATTTCCAGCCATCATATTGGCTAAAATCAAAAAGCTTCACAACAAAGTCTGTTGGCGAGGTTATGGGAAGACACATTCATTCACCACTGGTGGGAATGCAAAATGGAACAGGCTCAATAAAGAACTGGCCATTATCTTATAAATTAGCTGTGACTGACCAAAGATAGTCATGAGCATAAAGGTAGTGAAAACTTAGAATGGTGAGTGCCAGGGACTTGGAGAGAGAGGGAAACGGGGGAGTTGCTGCTCAATAGGTATAAAGTCTCAGTCATCCAAGATGAGAAAGTTCTAGATCTGTTGTATGACAATATAATTGTACAGTTAACAAAAACATTGTTAAGAGGGTATATCCCACAGTCTGTTTTCTTAACACAATTAATCAAAAAGGGAGGGATGTTAGTGGAAAATCTGGTAAAGTCCCATTGAAATCTATAATGTAGTCAATAATATTGTATTAATGTTAATTTCTTAGTTTTGACAAACAGATAATGGTTATGTAAGATGTTAACATTCAGGGAAGCTGGCTGAAGGGTACACACTAATTCTCTGTACTATCTTCGCAATGCTTCTGTAAGTCTAAAATTATTCCAAAGTGAAAAGTGTATTTTTTAAACTAATGGGAAAAAAAAAGAACTGGCATTATCTAGTAACTGCATGTGCATTTTCCCTTTGATCCTGTTTCTAGGGAAATATTCTGAAGACAAGCCTCCAATAGCATGAGCATATGTTTATCCCCTGCAGTACCTTATCACTGAAGAAGACTAAAAGCCACCTAACTGTCCAAGAACAGGAGAATAGCTGAAAAAACTATGTACACACAGCAGAGTACTAAGTAGCTATTCAAAAGAGTAAAGATCTCTATGGATGTGAAGTGATTCCCAGGAGACAAGGTTGAAGGTAAAATAAAAGTGCAAAAAGAATACAAAGAACATGCTATCTTTTAAAAAATACAACATCTACGGTGCCTGGGTGGCTCAGTCGGTTGGGCGTCAGACTTTGGTTCAGGTCACGATCTTGCAGTTTATGAGTTCCAGCTCAGTGCTAACAGCTCGGAGCCTGGAGCCTGCTTCAGATTCTGTGTCTCCCTACCTTTCTGCCCCTCCCCCCACTCACACTCTGTCCCTGTCTCTCAAAAATAAACGAACATTAAACAAATTTAAGTATTAAAAAAACACATCTTTATTGAGATATAATTCACATGCTACACATACCCATTTAAACTTCACAATTCAATGGTTTTTAGTACTTTTAGAGTTGTGCGACCATTATCACAGTTTTAGAACAGTTTCATCATCCCAGAAAGAAACCCTGTACCTATCAGCAGCCACTCCTCATTTGCCCCCAATCTCCCAGCCCCAGGCAACCACGTATGTACTTTCTGTCTCTATAGATTTTCCTATTCTGGATATACTATGTGAGAAGGAAGGGAAAGTAAGAAAGCATGTATATGCCCATCATGACAACAGGAAATGTATGAGAGATAAGCTAGAAAACAGTTATGGAAGTTACCTACAAGGGGTGGAGGAAGCGAAGTCGAAGAGATATAGAAGGGAGGGACACTTCTCTGGGTACCTCTAACATAGTTCCAACTTTTGGAAGATGGAAATGTTATACATATAATTAAATCAGTAACGGTGGGTAGGGGAGGAAATACCTAAAACTGAAAGGAAACAAACATACTGTTTGGATTTCAAGTGAATACCATAACCACACTAAAGGGGGAGGGAGGAAGAACTAATTCAAGAAATTTATAAACGCCATATGTGACTATATACTCTGAATTGTAGGTGAAAACAGCAAATAAATCCTCAACTCTTTCTAGGAAGTTTGTGTTTTGCAATGGTAAACGGGACAAGAAGTTTGGAAACTATACCAGATGAATTATACTGCTGAGCTCCAGGGCTCTCACTGTGAAAGGAGGAACATGCAAATATGCGTGGAAGAGGAGAAGGAAGAGGAGAGACAAGAAAGAAACCTGTGGGGATAGACTGGAATTGGAAGTACTGGTGTCAATGCATGATCACTATATTTTAAAAAGTCTGTGGACATATATACATGCCATATGTGCATGCTTTTATGTGTATATATCAGTCTACATATATACGTACACACACATACTTGTGTTCCCAAGCTTTGCTCCTGTGGTAGTGTCCCCTCCCTAAGAAAAGAAAAAAAACATCTCAAGGCAACCTTGCTATTCGTGTATATGACAACATCCCTCACGACCTTGTAACATGAGACCAGTTTAATCAGACTGCATGTTTGTGTGTTACCATATATGGGAGACAAAGAAGTAAAAAATATATTAAAAAAAAAAAAACATGCCACGTGGTATTCGGGGCTCAGTTCTTTGGCTACAAACCCAATTGAGCGATCCCAGCTGGAATAAAGTTGCTTCCTGGAAAGAAAAGCCTCAGTGTCACGACTGTGCGAGAATCCTGCTACACTCCTAGCAAAGGCACCCCAGAAGCAATGCACCTACCTAGCACCCATATCTTAGTTTGTTAAACCACTCACTTTAAAAGGGACCAAGGCTCCTGAGAGAAATGGCTGACTCTGGGGTTGGGACAGGGCAGGTACAAGAGGAGTCTGGAAGATTCTGAATGTTAGAAAGTAAAGAAGTATCCAAAAAAAAAAAAAAAAAAAAAAAAAAAGGATGGCACAAGTCACAAGTATACAGGAGCCAGCTACAAGGGGCTTCCAACTGGCCAAAGCCAGTATAATTTGAGATGTGCTGTAAGTATAAAACACACACTGGATTTCAACACTTAGTCCCCCTCCCAGAAAAAAGAATGTAAAATGTCTCAACAATTTTTATATTGATTACATGTTGAAATAACATTTTGGATATATTTAGTGAAATAAAATATGTTAATATTAATTGCACTTGTTTCTACTTTTTATAATGTAACTACTAGAAAATTCGAAATGGCGTATGTGGCTCCCATTACTGAACAGTGCTGTCCTAGATTAAAAGATTTTAAAAACAGATCAACTTTTTTTTTAATTAGCTAACCTACAGTGTCTAGAGCTACATTTACATGATAAAAACTATTTTTTAAACATAGGAAATAATTACCACAAACTCAGGACAGTGGTTAATAGGGATGATACAAAGAAGGACCTGAAGATACAACATTTTATTGACACAGGTGATAATTACATGGGTATTTGCCTTCTTTAAGCTATCAATTTGTTTGGTGTGGTTTTCTGTACATGTATTTTATTTTACAATAAAATCATGCAACAACAACAACAAAAAAGAATGAATATGTTTCATTTGAAGCTTTCTGACATAAAAGCAAATTCTTACACATATCTAAGAAAATAAAAGCAAATGCTATTGGCAGGCCTGGAAAACATTAATCAATTTTTAAAAGCTTCTTGAAGTTTCTTTTAAATGACCATGAAATTGAAGCTCATTTGGCTCCTACTCTGTACTTGTAAAATCAAAATGATGGTATAAATCTAGCAACTTTTTTCTACATCTTGTTTATTAAATAATTTAAACAGAGGCTGAACATTGCTATAATTTGCGTCAAAGAAAAACAAAGCATTTCACAAAATTTAATGAAGCATGTTATGTCTTCACAGTCTTTTAAATTACAGCATCCTTTTCATAATTAAACTTTTCTTATAAATTACGCAGTTTCGAATGACTAACAAATTCCTCAATGTGGAGGAAATTAATCTACTTTTTTAAAGGGAGGTTAATGCTGTTGACTTCTCATCTAACACATGAAATAGCACATACCTCTGCTTTTGTTTCCATTTTTAGAAAAAAAGACTCATATTAGTATCCTGCTGACAATAAATTTCTTAGCAAAGTTAGAAAATAAATTCCAGACTCTACTCCAAACTTCTCTGGGTACCTCTTACATAGTTTTAACTATGTCTAGCAACACTGGGTAATGGTAATATTACATAGCAAAGGCAAATAGAGTAAGGTCATTCTGACCTTAGAAAGACAAAATTGGTATTTCCCAAGCAGTAGTTATGCAACTTTGGTGTGTATCAGGATCACCCTAGGAGCTTGCTTAAAATAGAAATGCCCAAAAGCCTTTAATTAAGTCAGAAGCTACGGATGCAGTCAACATCTATAGTATTTTTCCAAAATCTCAGGGGAATACCAATTCCCCTTTGACGGAAAACAACAAGGGCCGGAAATGGACCCTATGAATTCTGAGCCTACTTGGCAAACACCTCACTCAGCAATCTGTGGCTCCACGTTAGACCACAGAAGGAAAAGATGGGCAAGCAAAAAGCATTTTCGATGTGTGGGATGCAACTTCCAAATATGTGAGACTCAATATACACACATTCTTCAACTGATAAAGAATTTTATTGAGCATATTTAGGTATTTAGTCTCATTTCCTCCACTATTAAAAGGACAAAGACGAATAATCCCAACCAGCCTCTAAAGAGTTTCCTTTCTAACAGGAAAACTGGATTTACAATGAATGTAACTAAGTATCACTTCCACAGAATGTATTTAAATTCTGTTTCCTATTCTCTGATTACAAACTCGTCTCTGATTACAAACTTAGCATCTTCCCAACATACCTACTCTTCAAGGGCCCCTTCTAACCTCTTATTCCTTCTCTACCCATCCCCTATCCCAGAACTAACTGACCATGTAAATCACTCTCACCAGCAACCCCCACTACCTTTCTACACTGGCCAGCAAAACCCTACCCCCTGGATTCATGATGTACCTCTGCTTCCATATGCAGTAGGATTCCAGAAATAACCATAAAATGCAGGTTTGTCCTGCATTTTTATTTATTTATTTTGAGGGAGAGAGAAAGTGTGACCGGGGAAGGGGCAGAGAGAGGGAAAGAAAGAGAATCCCAATGAGGGGCTCAAACCCATGAACCCGTGAGATCATGACCTGAGTGAAAGTTGGACACCTAACTGACTGAGCCACCCAGGCACCCCGTCCTACATTCTTAAAAATTATGGTAAAATAGACATAACATAAATTTACCATCTTCGAATGTACAGTCCAGAAGTGTTAAGTATATTCCCATTATTGTGCAACCAGAACTTTTTCATCTTGCAAAACTGAAACTCCATAGGCATTAAACAACTCCCCACTTCCTCCCACCCCCAGCCCTGGAGAGCCCCATTCTACTACTAAGTTTGGTTACTCTAGGTATCTTATATGAGTGGAATAGAACATTATTGGTCCCTTTGTGATTGCATTATTTCCCTTATTTTCTGTCGGTACTTTACGGTATTCCTTTTTATAGCAGTTTCATCCCTACACCTGACTTATCTCAACCCCAGTACTCTGTTTTATCTTTCTCCTACGGTTCTTAAAAGAACATGCTCCTTTTCTGGTTATAAAAGTAATCCCATGTTCAAAGCAAAATACATGGAGAAAAAAAGCTTTGGTTTCTGAATTCCTACAACCTAAAAAGAATCACTATTAACATCAGTGATGTTAGAGTCTTAACAATGTCCTTACAGTCATGATTTTCTATGTGCCTTTCTCTATATAATGCAGAAAAAAAATTTCTTTTAACAAAGTGGTGTTGAAACATACTGGATTTTCCTTCCTACTTTTATCAATCCTGCTATCGGTCTATGCTCTTCTCCCTGTCCTGTTCCCTTCATGTTTTAGGTCAGCTCCTACAACAGCCATGAACTGGTTGCTCTTCCTGCCTTTAGACTCATACCTATTTTTAAAGCCCCCCGAATGACCACTGAGTAGAAAATAAAGTCTAAGATCCTTAGGATACCATTGAGGGCACTGTTATCTGCTCTATGCCTATATAATCAGCCTGACGCCTACCACTCCTTCTCTGCCTCTACACTCCAGTAACTGGCACTCCCTCACCCCTCTCTATGGGGATGTGTCTTTACTCCATGCCTTGGCTCTTGCTTTTCCTTCTCTCTGGAATAATTATCCCTTTTTTCCCTTCATCTAGCTCACTCCTACTGATTTAAAATTAACAGTCAGGGGTGCCTGGGTTGTTCAGTCGGTTAAGTAGCTGACTGTTGATTTCAGCTCAGGTCATGAACTCACAGTTGTGGGATCAAGCCCTGAGTCAGGCTCTGTGCTGGGTATGGAGCCTACTTAAGATTCTCTCTCTCCCTCTCTCTGCCTCTCCCTCCCTTCCTCTCTCCCCCTCCCTCCCTCCTCCCTCCCTCCCTCTCTCTCTCTCTCAAAAAACAAAAACAAAACAAAAACTTAACAATCATAGGGGCACCTGGCTGGCTCAGTCCATAGAATATGAAACTCTTGATCTTCATGAGTTCAAGTCCCACACTGGGAAGAGAGTTTACTTAAAAAAAATTTTTTTTAATAAGAAAGTAAAATTAACAAGCATCTCTTCATCATCCCCTTCCAGATAGAGTTCCTTTTGCTCACTCCAGCCTCAATTAGTGTCCCTCTTCTGGTCACCATAACAACCTGGACATTCCCCTGCTCCTGGACTTACCATATGGTCTCCAACTGACTCACTCATTTGTATGTCTCTTACCACTAGACTGGGAACTTGAGGGCAAGGGCCATATCTGACTCATCTTTGGATCCCTAGCACAGTGCCAAGTACATAAAAGACATTCAATAAATGTTTGGTGACTAATTTCTAAATACATGTCATTTTTTAATTTTCGATACCTACATTCATGTTTGCCCTTGATAATTTTTTAATGCTTTTCTACAAAGTCTAGCTTAAACCATTTATGATGACCATAATTCCTCTCATTGAATTTTAGCTTTTTTTTTTCTCTTTCAAGTCTGCTTGATATGCTGCATATTTAAAATAAAAGAGTGTAACAGTCCCCAACCCACTGCACTGGAATCCTGCTCTTAAAAGACAAATATTTTTATCAACTTTAATGCTAATACCTCTTCTTTCAGGCAGTTACTTTCATATTTCTGAGCATTTTGTTTACATTATTTCTTTTTTTTTTTTAACATTAATTATTTCTGAGAGACAGAGAGAGACAAAGCATGGGCAGGGGAGGGGCAGAGAGAGAGAGGAAGACACAGAATCTGAAGCAGGCTCCAGGCTCTGAGCTCTCAGCACAGAGCCCGATGCAGGGCTCAAACCCATGGACCACGAGATCATGACCCAAGCCGAAGTTGGACGCTTAACCAACTGAGCCACCAGGTGCCCCTACATTATTTCTTAATTGGTCAGTTTTAGACATGCACTTCTACCTACTCTTTCACCTCCCTTTCTCATTTTCCCAATAAAGTTTTAATAATATTTTTATAAGATATTATCAGTATTTATATCCTAATGCCTGAAGAACCAAGTGATCTACTATTTTAAGTCCTTTATTATGTGGCTGTTTGTCCTAGAGATTCTACTGCATTGTTTTTTTAATGTCTAATTTGCTATCAACATTGCATTTCTCTTTTTGAGGTATTCCAACATGTCTATTCTTTTCAGACTCATTGTTTCCTTTTTTATATCAAAGTTAGTTAGCATATAGTGTGATACTGATTTCAGGAGTAGAATTCAGTGATTGATCCCCTACATAGAACACCCAGTGCTCATTCCAACAAGTGTGCTCCTTAATGCACCTTGCCTATCCCCCCACCCACAATCCCTCCAGCAACTCTCAGTTTGTTCTCTGTATTTGAGTCTCTTCTGTTTTGTGCCCCTCCCTGTTTTTATATTATTTTTGCTTCCTTTTCCTTATGTTCTTCTGTTTTGTATCTTAAATTCCTCAAATGAGTAAAATTGTATGATATTTCTCTTTCTCTGATCGATTTATTTCAGCTAGCATAATACACTCTACTTCCATCCACATTGTTGCAAATGGCAAGATTTCATTCTTTTTGATTGCTGAGTAATATTCCATCACATATATACCACTTCTTCTTTATCCATTCATCAGTGGACATTTGGGTTCTTTCTATACTTTGGCTATTGTCAATAGTGCTGCTATAAACATTGGGATGCATGTGCTCCTTCAAAACAGCACTCCTGTATCCTTTGGATAAATACCTACAAGTGTAATTACTGGGTCATAGGGTTGTTCTATTTTTAACTTTTTGAGGAACCTCCATACTGTTTGCCAGAGCAGCTGTACCAGTTTGCAGTGCAAAAGGGTTCCTCTTTCTCTGCATCCTTGCCAACACCTGTCATTGTCTGAGTTGTTGAGTTTAGCCATTCTGATAGGTGTGAGGTGGTATCTCATCATGGTTTTGATTTGTATTTCCCTGAAGATGAGTGATGATAAGGATTTTTTCATGTGTCTATTAGCCATCTGGAAGTCTTCTTTGGAAAAGTGTCTATTCATGTCTTTGTTTTGGGGCGTTGAATGAATGTGGTAAGTTCTTTATACATTTTGGATACTAATCTCTTATCTGATATGTCATCTGCAAATATCATCTCCCATTCCATCACTTGCCTTTAGTTTTGATGATTATTTCCTTCACTGTGCAGAAGCTCTTTATCTTGATGAGGTCCCAATAGTTCATTTTTGCTTTTGTTTCCTTGCCTCCAGAGACATGTTCAGTAAGAAGTTGCTGCAGCTGAGGTCAAAGAGGTTTTTGCCTGCTTTCTCCTCAAGGATTTTGATGGCTTCCTGTCTTACCTTTAGGTCTTTCATTCATTTTGAGTTTATTTTTGTGTATGGTGTAAGAAAGTGGTCCAGGTTCATTTTTCTGTATGCCACTGTCCAGCTTTCCCAGCACCATTTGCTGAGGAGACTGTCTTTATTCCACTGGATATTCTTTCCTGCTTTGTCAAAGATGGGTTGGCCATACATTTGTGGGTAGATTTCTGGGTTCTTTATTCTGTTCCATTGATCTGAGTGTCTGTTTTTGTGCCAGTACCATACTGTCTTGATAATTACAGCTTTGTAATACATCTTGAAGCCCAGAATTGTGATGCTTCTAGCTTTGGTTTTCTTTTTCAGGATTTCTTTGGCTATTCAGGGTCTTTTCAGGTTCCACACAAATTTTAGGATTGTTTGTTCTAGCTCTATGAAGAATGCTGGTATTATATTGATAGGGATTGCATTGAATATGTAGATTTCTTTGGTAGTAAACATTTTAATAATATTTTTTTCCAATCAATGAACATGGAATATTTTTCCATTTTTGTGTGTGTGTCTTCAATTTCTTTCATAAGCTTTCTATAGTTTTCAGTGTATAGATTTTTCACCTCTATGGTTAGGTTTATTCCTAAGTATTTTATGGTTTTTTGGTGCAACTGTAAATGGGATTGATTCTTTAATTTCTCTTTCTGCTGCTTCATTATTGGTATATAGAAAGGCACCCAATTTCTGTGCACTGATTATATATCCTGCAACTTTGCTGAATTCATGGATCAGTTCTAGCAGTTTTTTGATGGAATCTTTTGACATAGAGTATCATGTCATCTGTGAAGAGTGAAAGTTTGACTTCATCCTTGCCAATTTGGATGCCTTTTATTTCTTTGTGTTGTCTGATTGCTGAGGCTAGGACTTCCAATACTATGCTGTATAACGGTGGCGAAAATAAACATCCTTGTCATGTTCCTCACCTTAGGGGGAAAGCTCTCAGATTTTCCCCATTGAGGATGATATTAGCTGTGGGTCTTTTATATATGGCTTTTATGATCATGAGGTATGATCCTTCGATCCCTACTTTCTTGAGTGTTTTTATCAAGAAAGGATGCTGTATTTTGTCAAATGCTTTCTCTGCATCTATTGAGAAGATCATGTGGTTCTTATCCTTTTATTAATGTAATGTATCACATTGATTGATTTGCAGATATTGAACTATCCCTGCATCCCAGGTATAAATCCCACTTAATCATGGTAAATAATTCTTTTACTGTATTGTTAGATCCAGTTGGCTAGTACCTTGTTGAGAATTTTTGCATCCACGTTCATCACGGAAATTGCTCTATAGTTCTCCTCTTGTGTGGGGTCTTTGTCTGGTTTTGGAATCAAAGTAATGCTGGCCTCATAGAATGAGTTTGGAGGCTTTCCTTCCATTTCTATTTTTGGGAACAGCTTCAAAAGAACAGATGTTAACTCTTCTTTAAATGTTTGGTAGAATCCCCCTGAAAGCCATTTGGCCCTGGATTCTTCTTTTTTGGGAGGTTTTTGATTACTGATTCAATTTCTTCACTGGTTATGGGTCTTTTCAATTTTTCTATTTCTTCCTATTTTAGTTTTGGTAGTTTTTATGTTTCTAGAAATTTATCCATTTCTTCTAGATTGCCCAATTTATCGGCATATAATTGTTCATAATATTCTATTATTGTTTGTATTTCTGCAGTGTTGGTTGTGATCTCTCTTCTTTCATTCTTGATTTTCTTTACTTGGGTCCTTTCCTCTTTCTCATTGATCAGTCTGGCTAGGGGTTGATCAATTTCGTTAATTCTTTCAAAGAACCAGCTCCTGGTTTCATTGATCTGTTCTTCTGTTTTCTCTTGGTTTCAATAGCATTGGATTTCTGTTCTAATCTTTATTATTTCCTGTCTTCTGCTGGTTTGGGCTTTATTTGCTGTCCATCTTCCAGCTCTTTAAGGTGTAAGGTTAGGTTGTGTATCTGAGGCCTTTCTTCCTTCTTTGGGAAGGCCTGGTTTGTCGTATACTTCCCTCTTATGACCGCCTTTGCTGCATCCCAGAGGTTTTGGGTTGTCATGTTATCATTTTCATTGGCTTCCATGTAATTTTTAATTTCCTCTTTAATTTCTTGGTTAACTCACTCATTTTTTAGTAGGATGTTCTTTAATCTCCAGTATTTGTGGTCTTTCCAAATTTTTTCTTGTGATTGATTTTGAGTTTCACATAGCATTACGGTCTGAAAATATGCATGGTATAATCTTGATATTTTTGTACTTGTTGAGGGCTGATTTGTGTCCCAGTTTGTGATCTATTCTGGGAGAATGTTCTATGTTTACCCAAGAAGAATGTGTATTCTGCTACTTTAGGATGAAATGTTCTGAATATATCTGTCAAGTCCATCTGGCCAGTGTGTCATTCAAAGCCATTACTTCCTTGTTGATTTTCTGCTTAGATGATCTGTCCATTGCTGGAAGTGGAGTGTTGAAGTCCCCTACTATTATGGTATTATCAATGAGTTTATGTTTGTAATTAATTGATTCATATATTTGGGTGCTCCACTTTTGGAGCATAAATGTTTACAATTGTTAGGAAATAGTTAGGAAAGTACAGGAGAGTACCAGAAAGAAATAGGTGGAAAGAAAGAGAAAGAGTGGAAACAGTCAAAAGGGACTGGACAAGAAATCTGCTCCCCGGGGCACCTGGGTGGCTCAGTCGGTTGAGCATCCGACTTTGGCTCAGGTCATGATCTCACAGTTCCTGGGTTCGAGCCCTGCGTCAGGCTCTGTGCTGACTGCTAACTCAGAGCCTGGAGCCTGATTCAGATTCCGTGTCTCTTTCTCTCTCTGCCCCTCCCCTGTTCACGGTCTGTCTCTCTCTGTCTCTCAAAAATAAATAAAATGTAAAAAAAAAAATTAAAAAAAAAAAAAGAAATCTGCTCCCCAATACCATTGATGGAGAGAAAAGAGAGGGTTTCAATACCATTAGGACTGTGTAAACAAGGGATCACAGAGTCGGAAATTCCGGAGCTCAATACCCAGGATTGCTCTGGTGGGGAAGAAGGGTGAATCCCCAGGAGCAGGCAGCAAGGCCCAAGGGGACCATGGGGCACACAGGGAGAAGCAATGCCCCTGGTTGGAGGGCATTTAGCAGAAGCCATATTGTCTACCCACAGGCAAAGGCCCCAGCAGACTCTGGAGAGCAGCCATGTTTGCTGGTATTGGGACAAAGATGCCCAAGTGCAGTGAAACCTGGCACCAGCTATGTGTTGTGATTTGCCATCATCTCTGAAACTTTGCTGCTGTGCGATGGCACAAACTTTCTGGGGCAAGCTGGCACTTGGCCATTGCTCAGTGAGACCCTTCCCCAGAGAGTCAGAGTGGGTCTAAGCAGAGGGCCCTCAGAAATGGGGGGTTTAGAAACACAGCCCCATCTGAGATAAAATTCAGGTGGGAGGTAGTACCTGGCAGGCTGACAGCTTGGACACGGACAGTGTAGAAGAGGGGAATGGATGAAAGCCTAAGACAAAGGAGGAATGCTTGACTGTGGGGAGGTAAGAGTGCAGAGTTCCTGTGCCAGAAATTAGGAAGCTGGATGATACCATGCTCACCTCTTCAGCGCATGCGCATATGCATTCAGGCATGCCACACTAACCTACCCCAGTAAGCTAAGCAGCGCCGCCTAGTGGAGAACATAGACTTTACACCAAACCCCCTCTCTGTCCTCTTTCCACAAAATCCCTCCCCTACCCTCTGCAGCTTCTCTCTCCCCCAGTTCACCTCTCTGCACCACATACCTGGCAAGTTTTGTGTCTCAAGTTATGCAGATTGCTGTGTTAATCCTCAGATCAATTTCCTAGGTGTGCAAAATGGTTTGGTGCTGATCTAGCTGAGTTTCAGGGATTAGAGTAGGTGAGAACTTCCATGCTGCTCTGCCATCTTGGCCTCCTCTGAATTTTCGCTTAAAAAAAAAATGACACAGGGCACCTAGGAGGCTCAGTCAGTTAAGCATCTGACTCTTGGTTTTGGCTCAGGTCATTATCTCACAGGTCATGAGATCAAGATCCAGATCAAGTTCAAGGGGGATCTTGGGATTCTCTCTCTCCCTTGCTCTTTGCCCCTCTCCTACCCGAGTGAGTGCACACATGCTCGCTCGCTCTCAAAATAAACAAACTTTTAAAAAAGTGACACTCTTGAGGCTCTGGGGTGGCTCAGTCACTCAGTCTGGCATCCGACTCTTGATTTCAACTCAGGTCATGATCTCAGGGTCGTGGGATTGAGCCCCACATAGGGCTCCACACTAAGCATGGAGGCTGCTTAGGATTTTCTCTCTAAAAATAAAATTTTTTAAAAAGTGACACTCTTTACATTACGATTCTTATTTTCTTGTGGCTGCTGACAGAGAAAGACAAAATAATTGGGGTCCAACCTCCTAAGAGATGAATTCCAAATCAAGGAACATTTATAGAATACCTATCTCATGGCAGGCTAGACTTAGTGCTGGCATTGCCTTTGTTAGATTACATGGACATTGGGCCACTGGAGAGCCCGACAATGAGGGGGCTCAGGTGACATGACAAAACAGCTGTTCACTTTCTAATAATCTTGTTTTCTAATTATAGAAGTAACAGTTTTAGGGCACTTGGGTGGTTCACTCGGTTAAGTGTCCTACTGCAGCTCAGGTCATGATCTCATGATTCGTGGGTTCAAACCCTGTGTTAGGCTCTGTGCTGACAGCTGAGAGCCTGGAGCCTGCTTCAGATTCTGTGTCTCCCCCTCTCTCTGCCCATCCCCCACTCACAGTTTCTCTCTCTCTCAAAAATAAATAAATGTTGAAAAAATTTTAAGTAAAAAAAAAAGTAACAGCTTTTTAAAAAATTCAATAATGTATATATAGAAACCTAAAATTACTCATTATTCAACCAGATTGAGATAACCCCTCACTGTATTTTCACCCAGTCATGTCCTGTGCTTATAATTTTATATGAATTATATACACATTCTAAGTAACCATTTAAAAATCAATATTAAATCACCAATGTGTCCAAACTTACTATATAGTCTTCTCCAATCCAAACTTAATAGCTGTATAGTATTCCTTTTTATGGTTACCACACAATTTAATAATTCTAATATTGGTAGAAATTTAGATGACTTCCCATTTTTCATGATAGATTATGATTCAATTAACTTTCTTATATATAAATATTTATCTGATCCTCCATTTCTTTTAATTTTATTTACTTTAATTCTGTATAATTAACATACAGTGTTATATTTCAGGTATACAATATAGTGATTCAACAATTTTGTACATTACTCAGTGCTCATCAAGATAAGCATACTTTCAATCCCCTTCACCTATTTCCCCCATCCCCCTACTCACTCGCCTCTGATAACCATCTGTTTGTTCTCTATAGTTAAGAGTCTGTTTCTTTGGTTGTCTTTTGTCCCTTTTCTTGTTTGTTTTGTTTCTTAAATTCCACATATGAGTGAGATCATATGGTATTTGTCTTTCTCTGACTGACTGACTTACCATTATATTCTCTAGCTCTATCCATGTTGTTGCAAATGGCAAGATTTCATTCTTTTTTATGGCTGAGTACACACACACGCGTGCCACATCTTCATCCATTCATCTGTTAATGACACTTGGGCTGCTTCCATAATTTGTTTATTGCAGCATTATTTACAGTAGCCAAAGAGGTGCATGTATCCTTTCAAATTAGTGTTTTTGTATTCTTTGGGTAAATACTGAGTAGTGTGACTGCTGGATCATAGGGTATTCTATTTTTAGTTTTTTGAGGAACCTCCACACTGTTTCTCACAGTGGCTACACCGGTTTGCATTCCCACCAATAGTGTACAAGGGTTCCTTTTTCTCCACATACTCACCAATACCTGTTGTTTCTTGTGTTTTTTATTTTAGCCATTCTGACAAGTGTGATGACTCCCTATTTCTTTGGTAGATTCAGAAGAGTAAATTATTTAGAAGGGAAAACAAGGTTCTTTTTTTTGTTTTTTTTTTCTTTTACATCTAGAAACATATTGCTACCATGTTGTAACTAAAGGTTCTATTGGGGCACCTGGGTGGCTCAGTCAGTTGAGCGTCCAGCTTCGGCTCAGGTCATGATCTCATGGTTTGTGGGTTTGAGCCCCGCGTCGGGCTCTGTGCTGACAGCTAGCTCAGAGCCTGGAGCCTGCTTCAGATTCTGTATCTCCCTCTCTCTCTGACCCTCCCCTGCTCACGCTGTCTCTGTCTCTCAAAAATAAATAAAAAAAAATTTTTTTAAAAAAGGTTCTATCAATTTACATTGCCATTAACCACATAATCAGAATGCCTCTCACACTGCATCTCCCTCATACTAAACATTATCTTCTCATCTGGATTTGTTGATTTGACAGGAAAACAGTATCTTACTTTTAACCACTTCATCTGTGTTCCTTTGACAACTACATGAAAATAACATTCAATCTCACTAGTTAATAGGCATTACTATTCCTAAGGGTCACAGTTTCAAAATTTGGCTCTTAAAAGACTAATCAGAAAAGTCTCATTGAATTAATTGACCTGGTAGCACAATATCCTAGTCTCTCATCCTCCTGACCACATTCTTCATTTATAAATTGACTGTTACCGAATTCTTAGAAGTTTACAGAAGGATAACTACATTTTATAAGCTCTGAGACACTTCCCTCCCTTATGAATGAATGTGGATCCATTATCCACATGCCACTTTCCTTCCCCTACTTATCACTCTCTACACCAGGTCTTTTTACAGATTAAAAAAAAAAAACCATGAGCATCTTACTTTGTATTTATACTTCTTTTGAAGTTGCTCGTTATTATTGCAAGAGCCAGGCTAGGATCAGCAATTTCCCTCATTACCACCTCTGGGCTCTGATAGCTTAATGGAGGGAAAACTTGTCCTAGTCAGACAGGATCTTGGATATAGAAAACATGGCTGATCTGGAAATCAGTGCACCCTGAGAAGATTTCCTGGATTTAGGTAGCACGAATTCCTCTGGTATCAGAATTCATCCTCAAATAGTCAACATCTCTTGAGGACATAGCTAGCTTCCCCCAAGCAACTTAACGACCTCTTTCAAATGGACTTTTACTTTAGGACATTTAAAGGAAAACTGTTGGCTTTTACTTTTCCTACTTCAACAATGACAGTAACAGCAAAAAGCAGCAGGAGCTCTACTATGTGCCAGGCTCTGTTCTACGTACTGCACACATTACTCAGTTAATTTTCACAACAACCACATGGAGTATATACAATTACTACCCCCACTTTATAGAAGAGGAAACTGAGGAATACATTATGTGACTTGCTGAGGGTCAGATACGCATGATCCTGGTGCCTCCTGGGGGTCTGTACTGGCTACAGAGTCCTCACCCTAACCCACTGTGCTGTTGAGTGCTAGCCTCACTCAGGACTGATGGGTAAGATTTTAAAAACAAAACCAAATACTGAAAACAAGTATCTCACCAACTTGAAAAATATGACCCTGCCCATAATTTTTATTATTATTGTTTGAGTAGTCTCTCAACACATGCATCAACTCCTAGTAGATGCAGACTCATTTGGGTGGTACTATACCTAAGCACCTGCTGTACCAGAGACAGCACCCACCCTTTAGAGCTCACAATCTAATTAGGGAGAAAGACAAGCAAATTTCAGGTAAGCAAACACAAACAGTAACTACAAGTATTTCAGAAAAGGACCTACTAGGTATCCAGTTATGGAATGAATAAGTCACAGGGATGAAAGGTACAGCATAGGGAATGTTGCCAATGATTTTGTAACAGACGTGTATGGTGACAGATGGTAGCTACACTTGTGGTGAGCACAGCACAACAGAGTTGTTGCATCACTATGTTGTACACCTGAAACTAACATACCATTGTGTGTCTATGCAAAAAAATTTTTTAAAGCAAAAGAAAAGAGCCTGGTATAAACTGATAGTCAGAAACAGTTTGGCAGAACAGGTAAGATTTAATTTGGAGTTGAGAGAGGAGTTACATTCAAATAGATTGGGTGAGAAAAGCAAGCAAGAAGGAAGTCACCAAAAGGTACAGGAAGGATAGACATCTTGAAGGTAAGGGTGGTTCCACCTTGCTGGCAAGGAGGATCCTTTAGGGAAATGGAAACCAAAGGAGTTGGAAAAGATAAGTTGAAACCAGACTGTGCATTGTCTTGAAAGGGTGGGATAAGATATTTAAACTACACTCCATGGAACGGCAACAGGAATACTGACAAAGCAATGACATAATGAGGATTGAGATTCAGAAAGATTCACTTGGACACTTCTCTTCCTATTCTGAAAATATAGGTACAAGAATCACACTCAGTGTAAGTACATCCATAAACCACAATAAATATTAGGAAAAAAAGAACAAAAGAAAAACTCAGAACACAGGCTAACTGACATGGTTGTACTGTCTGCCTCTCTCTTCCTCTCAGGTCTTTTATCCCTTCCACAGCACAAGAATCTCTGTGGGGGGGAATGAGGGGTGAGGTTTCGGGGAGGTGGGTAAGGCTAGGGAGAGAGACTGGGAAGAAATGGTTGGCAGTAAGCCTAGAATTCATTTTCTCCCTTTGCAAAGTAGGAGGGACTGGGGTGTGGAAATCTTCCTAGGAAAGAGGTCTGTTAGCCTGGTCAATGCTCCTTATAAACAATTAGTGTCAGATTTCTTTACAAATAAATCTAAGGGTGTTTATTAGCAGAAGAGTCCTTACCTATGGAATCATTTTAGCAGGATATACCTAATAAGTCTAGAATTAGTTATGGTTAATAAATCTGGAATCTTTGGGTGGCTCAGTCAGTTCAGCATCCAACTTCAGCTCAGGTCATGATCTAGTGGTTTGTGAGTGTGAGCCCCACATCGGGCTCTGTGCTGACAGCCCAGAGCCTGGAGCCTGCTTCAGATTCTGTGCTTCCCTCTCTCTCTGCCCCTCCCCTGCTCATGCTCTGTCTCTGTCTCTCAAAAGTAAACAAACATTAAGCAAAAAAATTTAATAATAATAATAAACGAATCTGGAATCCTTGACTTTAGCGGGTACAACCTAAAGAACCCTATAGGGAGTTCCCTTATATTGGTAAATAGGTCACATAAATTGTGTTTAGCCATCAGAATACAAAATGGAAATGCTTCCTAATACAAGCAGTATCCTAATGTACCACAGGCAATGCTTAGAGACTTTGTACCTTAACCTGGACCAGAGCATCCTAATGCAGCCAGAGAGGACCTGAGAAGTGGGACCACAGTCCTGTCTTTACCATGTTTTGTGATGGCTCAGGACCATTTGTATCCTTGAACATTATTGTAAAGGCTGATGAGGCGTAAGACTGGATTCCTGTGAATCTGATTTAATAGTCTTACCTTCTGTGTTATCTTAGTGACTTCTTCTGAACTGCTCATTTCATGAAATGTGATTCTGCTTTACTTTTGATACTTTGCTTTTTGTTATTGTTCTGTGACCAAAACCTTAAGATACCACAAGAGAGATTCTCTCTCTCTCCCTCTCTGTCTGCCCCTCCCCTGCTCTCTGTCTCTCTCAAAATAAATTAAACATTTTAAAAGTAAAACAAAACACTTTAAAAAAGGAATGAATGAATGTTGAATTTACACCTGCTTTATAGGTATTCTAATCAGTATCATATATGCTTAATAAATATTAATTTAAATAAACCTGATGCTTTGAGTTAACCTAAGAACATGTATTTTAAGGATGCAAATTTTATACTATGATTAGAATGTTTTTACAAGATCAAGGCAAATACACTAAAAAGAGAGAAGCTAAAAAGAAGGGAATATAAGCTTGGTAATTACCATGCTTTGTTCCATTTCAATGAAACAACCTTATTAGGCAGAAAAAAAGAATTAGTAATGTAAGATTTAGTCAAACATTGTTTTACCAATTGAAGGAATGAGTACTTGGAAATTTATTCCATCCTTGAAACATGTGTTTAACTTCCATAATGTTAATGATAATTATATGTAACCTTACAATAATAGTCAAGCAGATGCGTTAATGAAGAGTAATCACAGTTACTTCACTTAGGCATATTAATTGATTTTTTCTGTGACTTCCAAATTCTAAGACACGCAATTGTGAGAGCCTGCAGTGTTACAAATGTAGAGCAGAGAAAGGAAAATCTTTTCTGGTAGAGGACTGAACAGTAAATATTTTAAACTTTGTGGGTCACCTGGTCTCTGCTGCAACTTCTCAACTCACTATTACAGTGAAAAAGCACTCATAGGCAATAAGTAAATATCTGGATGTGGCGGTGTTCCAATAAAACTTTATTTACGAAAGCAGGGAATGGGCCAGATTTGGCCTTCAAGTGGTCATCTGTCCACCTGTGATGCAGACCATCCTCATGTCCACTAACCATGTATTTAATGCAAAAGCGTATTCAGAGAACCAGGGATCAGTCTGGCCTGTTTTCCAAAAAGTTAACAAAAAGCTCCTCAATAATATGAAGCAGCATATACGGAGCATAAATAAGTTGAAATGAGGTATGATTTAGACAGGTGGTAAGAGGGCTCACAGGGGGTGCTTTCAGGTAGGGGAAAACAGGGGCATGAAAAAGCAGAGAGGTTTCAAAGTGATTATCAAAGTATGACACCAAGTTTGGGAGAAAGGCAGGACTGGTGTGGGAATTCAAGTTGGATGGCCAGCTCTACATAAAGTAGGGGACAGAGGTATTTTCAAACCTTAGAGACCCATATGTGATTATTAGGTAATCAACAGAGGCTGTTAGATCTAACATAACTCCTAAGAGCAGTGCTGTACTGCAGAACTTTCTGTAGATATTAACATGTTACATGTCACTGTCCAGGATTAAGTCTGCAGACTTTGAAAGATTCTCAAGGAATCCACTAATTAAAAAGTATGTGTGCATATATATATATATATATATGGTCCCATTTACATCCAAGCATATCTCAAATTATGCTTTTTATGGTATGTCATTTTAAATGTTTTACTAGGACTGTCTTGTCCAATTTTATCAGATATGCTCATGGAATTTTTCAAAGCATTTTGAAACACTGAAGTCCTACAGATGTAAAGCATTCAGAACACACTCTTGCTTCTCTTGTAGAATATTGCACAGTTATGGACCCATAATTATTGGCACTGTTTGAAAAAGGAAGCAGGTAATAAATAATTTAAAAAATTGGGTTCCTACTCTGAATTAAATAGAAAAAAAACATGCGACTCTGGAAAACAGTATGGAGGTACCTCAAAAAAGTTAAAGATAGGACTACCCTAAGACCCAGCAACTACACCACTAGGTATTTACCCAAAGGATACAAAAATATAGATTCGAAGGGGTACACGCACCCCAACATTTATAGCAGCGCTATCAACAATAGCCAAACTATGGAAATAGCCCAAACATCCATCGACTGGTGAATGGATAAAGAAGATACAGTATTTATGTGTGTACATATATATATACACACACACATATACATACAATGGAATATTACTCAGCCATCCAAAAGAAAGAAATCTTGCCATTTGCAAAGACATGGAAAGAACTGTACCATGCTAAGCAAAATAAGTCAGTCAGAGAAAGATAAATACCACGTGATTTCACTCATGTGTGGACTTTAAGAAACAAAACAGATGAACATAGTTGAAGGGAAGGAAAAATAAAATAAGATAAAAACAGAAGGAGGCAGGGGTGCCTGGGTGGCTCAGTCGGTTAAGCATCCAACTCTTGATTTTAACTCAGGTCATAATCTCACAGTTGTGAGATAGAACCCTGCATTGGGCTCCACACTGACTATGCAAAGGCTGCTTGGGATTCTCTCTCTCACTCTCTCTCAAAATAAAAAATTAAAATTAAAAAAAAATAAGGGAAGGAAGCAAACCATAAGAGACTCTTTCTTTAAGTTTTATTTATTTATTTTGAGAGAGAGATGGAGAGAGCATGAGCAGGGGAGGGGCAGAGAGAGAGGGAGAGAGAATCCCAAACAGGCTTCATGCTGTCAGAGCACCTACTCAGGGCTCAAATCCACGAACCGTGAGATCAGGACCTGAGTGGTGATCAAGACTCCAATGCTCAACCAACTGAGCCACCCAGGTGCCCCAAGAGACTCTTAAGTATAGAGAACAAACTGAAGGTTTGCTGGAGGGAAGGTGGGCAGGAGACGGGTTAAATAGGTGATGGGCATTAGGGAGGGCACTTGTTGGGATGAGCACTGGGTGTTGTATGTAAGTGATGAATCACTCAATTCTACTCACGACACCAATACTACACTACATGTTAACTAACTTGAATTTAAACGAAATCTTGGAAGGATTAAAAAAAGAAAGAAAGAAAAAAACGTGCAGTTCTATTTTCTAAAAATTATACTCAACATCACTCATCAGGGAAATACAAATCAAATCAATCAATAAAAATCAACTAAAAATTCTATTTACAACATACATTATGTAAACTAACTGTGGTTAAATGTATTTTTAAAATTCCTTTTGCCTTAGCTACAAACATCCTTATGTTGTAAACATTTTAGAAAAGAATTATTCATGTCAAAATTAGAATTGTAACTCATTCTTCATGAAACTCTATGTCAACCATGCTAACTTTTATGTATTTTCTCATTTATAAAGCAACTCACTGATGACTTCATACAAGCCGCTTGCACTTTCCTCCCGGTGACCCCCTAAATCATTTGCCAAAAAAAGTACCACTCTGTCTCATTCCAGCAACATCGTTTTTTGCAAAGTCTCAGAAGGACAAAGGATTCATCAGTGCTGGCAGCAGATGGAGAGAAATCTGCCCCAAATATCCCAGCTGTTATCTTCCTTTCTTTAAGACAAACCCAGGGCTACTCTCCTGATCCCAACACAAGGACATCTTGGATGCCCAACTAGGACACTGTGGTTGAAAAAAATGGGTAAGAGAAGAATGAGACTGCTCCACTGCCATTAATTTCCCTGGTGTTCCAGTCCCTGCAGTGACAGTGCTGTGATAGTTCTGGTACCATTGGATCAGAAGGCAGTGCATTCAACATTGGTGTGGAGGTTAATGGTGTTAACTGCATAAGGTACTTATGAGTAATGCCTGGGCAAACACACTGGGTGAGAGCTGAATAATATAAACTAGTAAGACAGCAGTGCATGGGGGACATAATTAAGGAGATTTTTATCTAACAAGGTGCCATAGCAAAGTTCACTCTATGCTGAGTCTTTCTTAAGTTAAAGGAAGAATTTCAAACCATGGCTAGAATTCAACTCCTGGTGTATTTAAAATGAAAAGCTCTTAGTCATGTTTTATACAGCTTCAGAGACTGAAATTCTATACCTCCTTTTGGTGTACTGTTCTAATATTATCATTAGGAAAGCATTCCTGGGGTCTCAAACTCTCCTGTATTATTCAACCCATTTTCACTTAATTATTCCTTTTTCAGCAAATGAAGATATTGAACAAATAGTCTTTTTGCAGCAATACTTTATGTGCAAGACACCATTTTTCATTTGTATCATCAGTTCTTTTTTTAAGTTTATTTATTTTGAGAGAGAGACAGAGAGAGAGAGACAGAGAGACAGAGAGACAGAGAGAGAGAGAGAGACTGTGCAAGCAGGGGAGGGGCAGAAATGGAGAGAGAGAATCCCAAGCAGGCTCCTCGCTGTCAGTGCAGAGTCCCATGTGGGGCTTGAACCCAGGAGCCATGAGATCATAACCTGAGCTGGGATCAAGAGCTGGACACTTAACTGACTGAGCCACCCAGGCGCCCATATATTAGTTTTAAAATAACTTTTCAGTGGAACCTGCTTAAGAGTCTCTCTCTCTCTCTCTCTCTCCCCCCCCCCCCGCCCCTCTCTCTGCCCCTCCGTCCAACTCACATTCTTGCTCTAAAATTTAAAAAAAAAAAAATGAAATAAAGCATTTAAATTAAATTAAAATAAACTAAAATAACTTTTCAGATGAGAGGAAGAGGGAAACACTGAAACCTTGCCTATATACATCTGTGAGGCAAATAGTGACCAAAAACGTTTAAAATGTGAAAAGAAGTACTTCTTGGAATCTAGAAACCCCAGTAAAATTAGGTAGTTTTGAATACTTGTGTTCTGTCTGGCTCAACAGCCTGAACTCATGTGTTTTCTTAGGAACCCTATTTATCACCACCTTTCATTTTAGCTTCCCTTATATGAATCTTTTTCTTTTCCACAGCCTTGCTACAATAGGAGAAACAAAAGACATTCATACAGAGCATACTGGAAAAGTTCCTTCCAGGCACTGCTGCTAACTGCACTCAGATAGGACACAGAGATCTTTTTCTACCATGGAAGGTAAGACATCACATGAGGCACCTTACAAAGCAAATAAAACTTATGCTCGGTCTCCTCTCTTCCACAAGCTCTTTCCAAAGTCCTGGGATGTCTATCAATGTATTCACATGATCATATGGTTTTCTAGAACTTGCCAAATATATTTTAACTGACATCTGTTAAGAACACTCTTTCTACTTGGACTTCACACTTTCCCTTGAATGGGGCAGCTCTGGTGGGCCCTGGGCCTTTGGGAAATCTAAGTAAAGGGAATTTGTGCTGGGGACATGGTTGGTTTGGGTTTAGTGGGATATATGTATGCAGTCACTGATGTCATGCTAGCCGTCAAGGCATAGGACCTTTTGGGAATACTCCTACTGCACCAACTCACTCAGCATCAGGACACAAATACACAGGGCTAGAGCTCTGTGTGTCTTGCTAGACCTGGTGATGACATTTGTGGGTAGTGGAGAAGAGACAAGGTTTGAAATGTATCAAGGCAGAAGTGAGTCCATGCAAAACTCTTTCAACCATCAAACAAGTACAACTGTAGGCTCAAACTTCAGTTCTCTGCAACACTTAGTCAAAATGAAAGTTCTCTCTGTTCAATAATGTAGCAGAACCCTTATTAAAGACTATTCCATAAAACTCACGGTAAGCCACTACCACTAAACAAGAACTGGTCCCCGAGTGTTGGCAATTCCAAGATGAGCCTCTACACAAGAAAACTTGAAAGCTCTGAAATCCTACAGCTCATATGAAAGAAACAGGAGAGATGTCCCTGAGTTTGACAACAGACACAAAGAAAGCAAGGGTAGCATGGGAGATCGGACTGAGGCAGGAGGGGTGTTGAACTGTCAGGGAAGGTGGCGGCCAGCAGGTCTGGGCTGAAGAGTGCATGCACTAAAGAGCACAGGAGTTTGAAGCTGAGTGATGGGGAACAGTAAAGCTGGTGAGCACTCTCCAAGAAGCAGAGATTGGGGAAGAGAGAAGCTTTGCTCTTGGTGAGGCTTCAGAACCACGGAGGGGGAGAACGGGATGCCTGACCCAGAATAATCACTTATGCTCTGCTTATAAATATGCATATCCTACCAACTTAGCACCCGAGTCTTATCTGTCCTTTGACGCAGTCCACTTCCCACGCACATTTTATTCCCTCCCAGGACTATGCGTTGACTGCTAGTCACTGAGGCACAGAAACGTTAATCCTGGTCACTCAGGGAGTCTAAAGTCATCCTGCCAATGTCCTGACTTTGTATCATGAGTGCTGATTTCACGTGGGTGGTCCACACCTCAGAGCTGTAGACAGTCCTCCTACTGACAGGACTAAGCCCATCCTCTGGGTCAAAGGAAAAATAGAAAAAGCACTGTGTAGGACTGGAGCTGATGCCAGCCTTGGGAGCTACCAATGCAAAGGCGGCTAGCCTTGAAAACTAAAGTTACAAATGCTTCAAGGATTTGTCAGATTTTTTTGTAATTTTTGTTGTTTATTTTTGAGAGAGAGAGAGGGAGAGAGAGACAGAGACAGAGCATGAGCAGGGAGGACAGAGAGAGAGAGGGAAACACAGAATCTGAAGCAGGCTCTAGGCTCTGAGCTGTCAGCACAGAGCCCGATGAGGGGCTCAAACTCAGGAACCCTTGAGATCAGGATTCATCAGAATTTTTGAGTGTTTCAACAAACCATAAAACTAAAGAAAGAATTCTCTACCACCATTACAACATTAGAATCTGTTTCAGCAACCTAAATTTGCACACAAAATGGGAAAAAAAGCCATTACTGTGACTAATTACTCTTTACTACCCTTTTCAAAGACAGATCAAAACACCCTTTAACAAATGTCAATTCAATTTTACTGCTGAAGATTAGCAGCAGGTGATAAATGGGAAACACAGTGTCCCTAAATACACAGTGAAGCAGATCAGTTTAATCTTTACATATCTAAGAAGGGAAATTTATTCAGCACAAATAGGAACATAAGGCATGAAACTACTGGGGAGGTGAATAAGAAGTATATGATAACAGACTGATGAGTACAAATATGGTCCGTTCTAACTGGCAGAAATGCTGTTAAAAAACCACCACCCCATCCAGTCCACTCTTCCCAAGTGTTGCAAATCAGTCGTCTGCCTGAGACCAAAGGAGTTCTGTAAATGCATCAGCAGCTTGAGGATCAGATTAGAAAAGTGTCCTAATGTGACACAGTAAGTCCTCAAAGACAACAGGATAAAAAAACAAAAACAAAAAAAAAACTACCCGATCCAATACCTTCCATCGTTTTACAAATAAGCTTCCTCTATCTTTCTCTGTTCCTCTCTTTGTCTGTAGTTTCCTAATCTTTTTGGAATGAGCAGCACCATGTTCCAAAGTTGAGAAGACTGGACATCTTGACACAGAGCCATTCAAGACAAGGGAGCACATCATGACACTAATACTATTTTGGGTCCATCCAACAAAGAACCTACTTTAGTAATTTGTAAAGACAGCTTATTAACTAAAAACTCATTTTAAGCCCAGTTTAATTAAACCAAGTAAAAGTCAGGTCCTGGACATAAAGAGACTTTCTGCAGGAGAATGTTAGCATGAATAAAATATGCATAAATTGCAATCCATAAATCTTTGCTCAAAGACTTGGAGCAAAATATTCCCTATTCCTTTCACATGAAACAGCCTACAAATACTTCTTGCTAACTGTAAAATGCTGTAGGAATAGTCACTTCGGACTGCATATCAAGATTATCACATTAAATATGAAATTCTCATGAAAAGTAATCTGTTATCATTTAAGAAGTACTGAGGGCTAATTGCATGATAATCAAGATAACCATGGTTTCATGATTTTTAAACATCCCTTTTCTTCTCTGGCAAATCCTGTAGTTTAGAAGCATATGCCACCTACCTACTCCTTAGGAATAAAAAGAAGTTACAACTTCCCATAGGTGCTTTTCTTTCAGAATGACTACCAATGACAGGTATGGTATAAACAATGAGTCCATTATCTATAGTCTGAATCATAAACCATTATCCCTCTTCACTTAAAGAGGCAGCTCTCCAAAACTTTCAAAAATTGAAATATTTAATTCCATATATAGGATCATGCGTGTGGGTTTATTTTGCAGCTATTTCAATCAGCACAGAACCATCAAGTTAAGGGACCTTTTAAAAGGTTCCTTTCGCTTTCTTATTTAGTGAAAATATTCAGCATAGTTTATTTTTGCAAATAAAATAAACAGTATTACAGCAAAACCAAGTATTCCATTTCAAATATTTTCAATCTCACCTTCCTTTTCTTAATAAAGAGCTCGATCATTAGAATTCTTGTAGTAAGCAGAATACAAGATCCAATTGGTTCAAAGATCTCTTTCTCACTGCTAGAAGTAGAGCTAGTTTGCAACAGAGAAAAGAGTGTATCATAGTCAAAATAATCCCCCTAACCAAAGAGAGACACAGAGACCACAGAAAGAATAAAACATCCAGAGTCTTCACACTCACTTGGATAGGAGTAATTCTGAGATGGCCATGATCTCCAGGGAAATAGATCACAATGTATTACCCAGCATCTTCTAAAGTTAGCTTAAACACATTTCCAGCATGTAAAAATTAGAAAATCACCCAGTTGGTTAAGTACATCTTACCAGGTCAAGATGCAGACCGTTAAGAGTGGCATTAGATGTTACAAATAAGGTACATCTACTGATGCATATGAGCAGAAAATCTGAAGAATAAAAACAAGTCTTCAGAAGTTTGGGTCCTTTTGGAAATACACACTACTTAAATAAAATATACCCAATTTGGCAAGTTAACAGTATTTCCAAATAAACGAAATAGTTTGGAGTCTCCCTTTCTACCAGTGGATACATGTCTGAAAAGTCATACAGTGACCTCGTCAGTTACATGTGTGCACACAGAAGACAAACATAGCTCCCAGGACAACTTGATACACAATGAGACTACACGGTACACATTTTTAGAAGATTGCATCTATGAGAAAGTTAAACTGTAAAAGAAATATGAAACTATGAAGAAAAATGATCTTCTCCTTAATCCAAAATTATTTTTAAATTTTAGCTCTCCACACTTTAGTGGTTTGTTGAATCAACTTAACGGGCATCATTGTTTTCCAATGAAATAAATAATAAAACATATCAAAGATACTGCATATAGTGAATGAAAGGTTTATTTCATGAATCTTTTATTTCTGGTGAGGGTAGCAAAATAAACTATTTTTTACTTGGATCTTGTATGAAAAGTTTGAAAGCCACCACCTCAAACATTACAAGACAGAACATGAGAATCAGTGCTTGAGATGAAGGAAAACGCAGAAGAATCATGCTCCTTCTCATAACAGGGCAGCTCCAGAACCACAAAGGTTACTCTGAGCAAGTCCCAACCTATCATTCTGGCAATCAATTAATGTAGAGTATTTTTGCACAGCACCAAGCAATTTTCTGATACCGGCTTGGTGTCCCACAGTTCAGCTCACCTCTGACACTATCTACCAGAGATGGCATCAGATGCCACAGGTTAAGGGCTCAGTCCCACAAGACTGTCCTCCACTTCAGATGCCAATCACAAGTCCAAGGTGTCACCTGTGCCTCTGATGGATTGGCTATAAATCTGAGTTCCCAGGATGCCCTCTGCCCCAGGCTAGATTAATTCACTAGAACAGCTCACAGACGTTTTTCTCTCTAGATCACTGGTTTATTACAAAGCACATCAACACAGGAACAGCATGAGAGAAGAAATGCACAGGGCAAGGTATGGAAAGGGCACAGAACTTTTGTGCTCTCTCAACATGGCTGTCTCCCCAAATCTCCACATGTCCACCAACTAGGAAGCTCTCTCAACCCGGTTTTTATGGAGGTTTCCCTATACAGGCATGACTGATGAAGTCATTGGCCACAGGCAATCAGTTCAACCTCCAGGCATTCTCCCCTCTCCAGAGGTAGGTCCCAGCCCTCAAATCACATAGTCGATTCTCCCAGCAACCAGCACCTATCCTTAGGTGTGGTCCAAAAGTCACCTTGTTAACATAATAAGAGACACTTTTATAGTTCTTAGCTCTTAGGAAATTCCAAGGCTTTTAGGAGCTCTCTATCAGAAATGGGGACAAAGATCAAACGTGTAGATTTCTTTTTATGAATCACATCACACAACCCCTCTGTGTCTCTGGAGAGGAGTGGAACACGTTCACAGCCCTGGTCTCTCTCTGCTCTACACACTGCTGGAGCAGAATGGTCTTTCAGAAGCAGCCACAGGCTGTGAAGCTCAGAAAGAATGGAGAGAATGTGGTTAGGTCTGAGTGATCCATCCAGCTTGAGGAGGAGACGCAGAGAAGCCTTTCGGCCATCATAGGACAACTACACAATGGCTGCTAACAAAACCTTCGGTATTTCAATAATCATTGCAAGATGGAGAGGTCCCACAGAGGAAGCCAGTTATCCCTAGGACACAAAGGAACATCCTGTCCAGATCTCCAACAAATGGCCGTAAACGTGGCAAGTCTGGGGCACCTGGGTGGCTCAGTCAGTTGAGCGTCCAACTTCGGCTCAGGTCATGACCTCATGATTCGTGGGTTCGAGCCCTGCGTCGGGCTCTGTGCTGACAGCTCAGAGCCTGGAGCCTGTCTTCAGATTCTGTGTCTCCCTCTCTCTCTGATCCTCCCCTGCTCACGCTGTCTCTCTCTCTCTCAAAAATAAATAAAACATTTAAAAAACAAAAAAAAAGTGGCAAGTCTGAAATGTAAAATAAAAAAATCCGTGCTTTTTCTCAACTGTAAGATTCAATCTGTTAAAATGACTAGTTCTTCCCCCCAGATTCACCCCATTATCCAGTTATCTTTATAACACTGATGATATGTTGCCTATGATTTAGTCACTTTTTAGTATGACCAAGTTGCACATTAACACTGGCTGTGATGAAGGTCTCCTAGAGATACTGTACTTTTTTTAAAGCTAAAAGAAATCAAAAAGCAGTTCACTACAACTAAATTATGTAAAGACACTACATATTTTAGGGTTAAGGCATCTAAAAAGGGGGAAATCTTTACTCTTGAGAAATCACATGGCTCTATCTCCAAAATAACCTCAAAGATCCAAACTTGCTAAGATACTTATGAAATGATTTCTCTTTTCTAAAAAAAAAAAAATAATAATAATAATTACAATCATAAGACAGAACAAACACAATAATCATGCAGTCCTGTCAAATGTGTATAGCCAATACACTCTCATAGCCACACATAACTTTAAACATAACTTTTAACTTTCAATTCCCCCAAAATGCCAGAAAAGATTCAAAAAGTATTCGAGGGGCACCTGGGTGGCTCAGTCAGTTAAGTATCCAACTTTGGCTCTCATGGTTCCTGAGTTCAAGCCCTGCATTGGGCCCTGTGCTGACGGTGCAGAGCCTGCCTGGGATTCTCTCTCTCCCTCTCTCTCTGATCTTCCCCCACTCGTGCTTTCTCTCTCTTTCTCTCTCTCTCTCAAAATAAATAAAGAAACTTTTTTTAAAAAAAAGGATTTGAAAAATAAAGCAGTGGGGCGCCTAGGTGGCTCAGTCGGTTAAGCGGCCGACTTCAGCTAGGGTCATGATCTCACAGTTCGTGGGTTCGAGCTCCACGTCAAGGTCTGTGCTGACAGCTCAGAGCCTGAAGCCTGCTTCTGATTCTGTGTCTCCCTCTCTCTGACCCTCCCCTGCTCATGCTCTGTGTCTCTCTCTCTCTCAAATAAAATAAAATAAAATAAAATAAAATAAAATAGTGAAGGCTCCTTCAAAATGCTATTTGATTAAAAAAAACAAAACATCAAGTCAGCTAATAAGGGATTTCCACTTTCTACAGAGAGTTGGACCACAAGTTATTAAGACAGACCTACTTGCTTAGATCCCAGTTATCAAACACGTTTAAAATTAAAAATCAGCATCAGCAAAAAGAGAGGAGAAACCCACAATGATAAAAGACTGGCTTAAGAACGAAATTTTCATTACTAAAGAAATCCCTCTTTTCTCATGGCTGAGGCTCAATCTATTACTTATCAAAAATGACTAGTGAAATTAAAACAACATGATTAAAAAGATCTTCAGGAGCTATATTTCAAACAGTTCTTTTAGAAACCCCAAGGAATGGAAAAGAACTTATGGGAGGTAAGTCACTGTCTCCAGGTTGGTTTGGTTTGGTTTTTTAGATTGATCTATCTCAAAATAACCTGGGACAGCCATGCAGAGCAGTAAGTATCAGCTGGTTCCCTTCACTGCAACCTCTTTGTTAAGCAGACTCTCAGCAGCTTACTAACATCCACACTAATAAGGAAGACTAACTGGTAGATTACGGATATATTTAACTCTTTGCATTATGAAATCAATACACCACAGAAACAATCTGAATATGATGTATTTACCTGACATCTTGTTTACACAGTAGCTCAGAAAGGAAGTAACTTGGTGAAAAGAACAGGGGCTCTAGCAGCACAAAGTTGAGGTTCCAAACTCCAGCTCTATCACTTTGTGATTATGTAACTCCAGAAGTTTCCCACCTGAACCCTAAACCTCAGCTTTCACAGCTGCAAAGGTTAAAGGAAAACACCTACTTAACAGGGTTAGGTAAGAATGAAACAAAATCACATACATAAAGCAGACTGTACACTGCCTGGCATATTATAGGCTTCAAATATTATTTACTTTGAAAATAATCATGCCCATCTCGAATCCCAGAAAGTACTTTTGATTTTCAACTTATTCACCTACAAAGAGAGGGAACTGAAGCAGAGGTCATGAAGGCCCCTTCCAGAAGTGATGGGACCCACTAAAATGCTATGATTTCATGGTAATGATGTACAGACATGATTACTGTATTTTGATGGCAACATTTTCTCCTATTTTGAACCAGAAATTTACAAACTGAAAGTTCTGAAACACTTAAAGTGAAGAAAGCACTTTGTCATAAGTTGCCATAAAATAATTTCCAAGACATGGAAAGTCTGAGGCATAGCAATCCTTTTCTAGGAATTCTCGCACAAGTAGGCGAAGATGTATATATACATGTTAACAGTCGATTACTGTGATAGAAGAATGTTTGAATTATGGTGTATTTGTCTAAGGGCATTCTAAGCAGCCTTATTATAAGATCTAGGAAGATTTTGATTAAATATTGTTGCATTAGAAAAGTTGCAAAATATATTGGGGTGCCTGGGTGGCTCAGTTGGTTGAGCGTCTGACTCTTGATTTCGGCTCAGGATCTCACCAGCATGAGGTGGAGCCCCACATGCTAGCACAGATTGCAGAGCCTCCTTGGGATTCTCTCCCTCTCTCTCTCCCCCTCCCCCGCCCCCATTCTCTCTCTCCCTCTCTCTCAAAATAAATAAACAAACTTAAAAAAAAGAAAAGTTGCAAAATATAGATAGCAGAACCCATCTTGAGGATTTTTTAAAGGTTATGTATGTGGTTATATAAATGATCAGTCTACATTCTTTCTATCTGCTGAGAAAAAGGTAGGAATGATATTTTCAAATCAGTTTGGTGGTTACCAAATGGAAAAGAGAGATGGAGGGGCCTTCTTCACAAAATATGAACAGAAAGAAAAGTTTTTAAATAGAGGGAATATGACTAATAACGAAGTTTTACTTCCTTTAATGTGTTTATTTACCAAATTTTCTATATTGTACAATAAATGTTTAAGACTAAGAGACTCCTTTATTATTTCACTTTTTAAAAAAACTACTCTTAGGGAGCCGGGGTGGCTCAGTTGGTTAAGCACCTGACTCTTGATTTCAGCTCAGGTCATGATCTCACGATTTATGAGATCAAGCTCCACACTGGGCACTGTGCTGACATCGCAGAGCCTGTTTGGGATTTTCTCATTCCCTCTCTCTCTGCCCCTCTCTCTCCTTCTCTCTCTCTCTTCCTCTCCTCACTCAAAATAAATAAACTTTTTTTAAAAAAAGCTACTCTCACTGAATCACATGTATTTACACATTTAGTTTTGTAATCTGCGGGCCAGAAATGTGTTAACTAGTAAGTACTTAATTTCCTGAAAACAGAATCATAAAATGAAGCACTTTCACAATAAAAAAAAAATAAGAGTAGAACTTTTTTAAATGAGAAGTTATCAAAAATCTACAGGAAACATTATTCATAATGGAGAAACTTTATTTTTTTTAATTTTTTCTTTTAAAGTTTATTCATTTTTGAGACAGACACACAGTGTGAGCAGGTGAGGGGCAGAGATAGAGGGAGACACAAAATCCAAAGCAAGCTCCAGGCTCTGAGATGTCAGCACAGAGCCCGACGCTGGGCCCGAACTCACAAACTGTGAGATCATGACTTGAGCCGAAGTCGGACGCTTAACTGACTGGGCTATCCAGGCGCTCCTAATGGAGAAACTTTAGAATCATTCCCATTAAATTAGTAAAAAACAAAACAAGGGGGAATTAAAAGCAAAAATGAACTATTGGGATTTCATCAAGATAAAAAGCTTCTGCACTGCAAAAGAAACAATCAACAAAACTAAAAGGCAACTGATGGAATAGGAGAAGATATTTGCAAATGACATATCGGATAAAGGGCTGGTATCCAAAATTTATAAAGAACTCCCCAAACTCCCCACCCAAAAAACAAATAATCCAGTGAAGAGATGGGCAGAAGACATGGATAGACACTTTTCCAAAGACATCCAGATGGCCAACAGACACATGAAATGATGCTCAACGTCATTCATCATCAAGGAAATACAAATCAAAACCACACAAAGATACCACCTCAGGCTGGTCAGAGTGGCTAAAATGAACAACTCAAAAGTCTATAGATGCTGGCAATAATGTGGAGAAATGGGAACCCTCTTGCACTGTTGGTGGGAATGCAAACTGGTGCAGCCACTCTGGAAAACTGTGGAGGTTCCTTTAAAAATTAACAATAGAACTCCCCTATGACCCAGCAATAGCACCGCTAGGAATTTACCCAAGGGATACAGGAGTGCTGATGCATAGGGGCACATGTACCCCAATGTTCACAGCAGCACTTTCAACAATAGCCAAATCATGGAAAGAGCCTAAATGTCCATCAACTGACGAAAGGGTCAAGAAGATGTGGTTTACATATACAATAGAATACTACTTGGCAATGAGGAAGAATGAAATGTTGCCATTGCAGCAACGTGGATGGAACTGGAGGGTATTATGCTAAGTGAAATAATAGGTCAGTCAGAGAAAGACAGACATCATATGTTTTCACTCATGTGTGAATCTTGAGAAACTTAACAGAAGACCAAGGGGGAAGGAAAGGGGGGAAAAAGTTACAAACAGAGAGGGAAGGAGGCAAACCATAAAAGGCTCTAAATACAGAGAACAAACTGAGGGTTGATGGGGGGTAGAGGAGAGGAAAAAGTGGGTGATGGGCACTGAGAAGGGCACTTGTTAGGATGAGCACTGGGTGTTGTATGGCAGCTAATTTGACAATAAATTATATGAAACAAAAACATGGATGCCCTCCACCCCTGCCTCTTTTTAACATCGTGCAAAAGCCGGAGTGATCTGAAAAAGACATCAACGGTGCAGGAAGTAGATAGCAAGAAACAAGACTGGCCTTGTGCACAGATAGCATGGCTGACTACATGGAAAATGCAAAAGTACTACAAACTCTAAGAATTAATGAGAGCTCACCAATGCTCCTGAATCAAATGTGTTCCATTGATAACTAGCATATATAAATGACCAAAAAAAAAAATCCTACGTACCATATAAACAAAATTATAAGTCACCTAAGAATAAATATATTAAAATATGGCAAAGGCTCTTGTGGAAAAGAATTATAACATCTTATTCAGGAATACAAAAGAACTGAATAAATGGAGTACTATGCCATCATCATGGATAGGAAAACTTAGTATCATAAAGAAGTCAGTTCTCGGTGGGTGGCAGCGGGTTAGGT
>CM053560.1:72739356-72781051 GCA_028646485.1 Cryptoprocta ferox | reverse complement strand
AGGCGGAGAAGGACAGATACCATATGTTTGCACTCATAGGTCTAACAGGAGAAACCCAACAGAGGACCATGGGGAGGGGAAGGAGGAAAAAGAGTTAGGGAGAGGGAGGGAGACAAAACACGAGAGACTCTTGAATACTGAAAACAAACTGAGGGGGGAAGGGGAAGGGGGAAAGGTAAAGGGGGGTGATGGTCTTGGTAGAGGTCACTTGTGGGGAAGAGCACTGGGTGTTATATGGAAACCAACCTGACAATAAACTATAAAGTTTAAAAAATAAAATAAATTAATTAATTAATTAATTAAAAAAAGACTTCTATTATATAACTATAATAATTAAGAGTGTGGTGTTAGTGCAATTAAAGATAAGGCAGTGATTTAAAAAAAAAAACATGAAGACTCCAGAAACAGACCCTATGTCATTATTAAATCAGTGGGAAAAAGATAACTAATTCAATAAATGATGCTGGGATAACTGGTTAGCCACATAGAAAAGAAATGTAAAATAAAACCTGGCTATGGACTGAACTGTATTCTTCTAAAATTCGTATGTTGAAGCCCTAACCCTTAACGTGATAGTGTGTGGAGATGGGGCCTTCCGGAGGTGCTCGATTTAGATGAGGTCACAGGTACCCCTTGATGGGATTAGTACCCTCATAAGAAGAGAGGCCAGAGAGCCTGTACACATTCTCTTCCCCATTCCCTACCATGTGAGAACACAGAGAGGTGACTTCCTGCAATCCAGGGAGAGTTCTCACCAGAAACCTACGATGCTGGCTGATCTTGGACTTGGTAGCCTCCAGAATTGTGAGAAATTTTGTTTGTTGTTTCAACTACCCCAGTCTATGGTATTCTGTTATGGCATCCTGAACTAATACATAGGTCTACTTTATAAAAAAAAAAAAAAAAAAAATCAGGGGTGCCTGGGTGGCTCAGTCGGTAGAGCGTCTGGTTTCGGCTCAGGTCATGATCTCACGGTTCGTGGGTTTGAGCCCCGTGTCAGGCTCTGCGCTGACAGCTAGCTCAGAGCCTGGAGCCTGTCTTCGGATTCTGTGTCTCCCTCTCTCTCTGACCCGCCTCTGCTCACACTGTCTCTCTCTCTCTCTCTCTCTCTCTCTCAAAAATAAAATATTTAAAAAAAATCAAGTGAATTAAATAACTATGAAAATCAAGAAATTCAAAGAAAAGGAAGTAAATATATTTGTAAGATCTTAGAAGAAAAGAAACATTTCTTAAAGCAATCTACTTGAAACAATAAAGGAAAGGATAGTAAATTCGGTTACTATAAAATGTACAAGTTGTGTTGACCTTGTTGAAGTTGACAACTTCAACAAGAGACACCATGATCCAAGTAAAACAGAAGCCATTCTCTTCCTGCCAGGGGAGGGTACAATGTGAAGTCAGCGGTCTGCCACCTGGGAGAGAACTCTCACCAGAACTGACTTATCTTTAATTGCACTAATACCACACTCTTTATTATCATAGTTATATAATAGAGTATATAGAATAGAATATATAATAGGCTGATCTTGGACTTGCCAGCCTCCAGAACTGTGAGAAAGAAAGTCCTCTTGTTAAAAGCCACCCAGTCTGTGGTGCTTTGCAATTGCAGCCTGATTAGACTAAGACAGGTGAGAACTGATTTATTTTTTTTTTCTTTTATTGTTTATTCATTTTGAGTCCTATCCATAAAACACTTACCCAACTCAGGATCATTGAGATCCAGTTTGCTTTATTCTACTAAACTGCACATGGTAAACAAACAAACAAACAAAAAAGCCACTTCTTCTTAAATAGGCCATTTCAGAGGCACCTGGGCTCAGTCAGTTAAGTGTCCAACTTAAGCTCAGATCATGATCTCACAGCTTGTGAGTTCGAGCCCCACGTTGGGTTCTGTGCTGACAGCTCAGAGCCTGAACCCTGCTTCATATTCTGTGTCTCCCTCTCTCTGCCCCTTCCCTGCTCATAATCTGTCTCTGTCTCTGTCTCTCTCTATCTCAAAGTAAATAAACATTAAAAAATTTTTAAATAAATATATAAATAGGCTATTTCAAGGGAGAAACTATTTTCATGACACCTGGCTGGCTCAGTCGGCAGAGCATACAACTCTCAATCTTGGTTGGGGCTGTGAGTTCAAGCCCCACATTGGGCACAGAACTTGTATTAAAAAAAAAAAAGGTAAAAAATTAAAATTAATATCTAGTTCTAGAATATACAAAGAACTCCCACAAAAGTGCTTGCAAGATATTTATACAGAACCTCTTAGCAGCACGTTATTAATTATTTACAAATGAGAATGTATAAATTACATATTCAGAATAAATGATGTTATAATTTCAAACAGGCTCTGATGCCTAACCTGTCAAACCCACAGCACCACATATGGCTGCTTCTTGTAACTGTCCCTGCCCCAGTCACCAAACCCTTGTGCCTCCTGGCAGTCTTCCACTCTTCCCTCTTCTTCACTAAAGTATCACTGGATTTACAATGTGGTCACCAGAATTTGGTCGAATTTTAATAATCGATTATCATTCATATATCGCCTGAATTTAAAATGGCATCATTTTAGGGAGTGTGATCACGGGCTAGAAATCAGTATCAGTTGACATTATGAAGTAACATGTACAAGTGAATAAACCAGGCTAAAGACAAAGTCCTCTACAGAGATAACCTCTAAAACCAGAGCGAGACAGACAGAGATCACGGCCACCCTGGAAAGGTACAAAATGCATTGGATTTCAAACTAGGAATCAGGGAATCTGAAATCCAATATAAAACCTGCCATAAACAGGCTGTTAATTAAAAAGTATTCCTACTCTTCAGCTTTCTCATCCTTAAAAATAGGATGAAATTATTTTTTTTAAGTTCTGGAAGCTCTTAAGTTCAATGTATACTCCCTTTTCTACAGAAGGGGAAAATGTGGTACACTGACTAGAAATGATTTGGACTTAACAGGTAATATAAATCAGCATCTCAATTTCCTCTCAACAAGTTCAAAAAACTATTAAGGCACTTATGACCTCTTCAAAATCAAGTAATACCAAGTACTTCAACAAAACAACCCCCTCTTATTTTTCCTCTTATCAATCAACCTTCCAGTTCCTCCCTACATTCTGACAAGCAAATACAATGCTGCGAGTTACCGATTGCTAGGACAACTCGGTGCTCGGTGTTCCCAAGGTGAACTTCAGTCCAGGAGGGACACACCTGACCGGTGAGGGAGGAAGGGGACACCCACCTAGCCAGCCAAATCAGCCAGTCAACCCTGGAAATCAGTGGAGTGACAGATGTGACAGCCAGATGGCCCTCACATCCTTTCTAAAATTTGTTCTACAGAATATTAGCCCTGCAAGATGCTCTAAGAAAAAAGAATACCACAAATGTTTCAGAAATGCTGCCTGCTGCACCTCATTCTTGAGCAATTCACAAGGAACATGTAATTATTAAAGGTTCCAAGAAGCCCTAAAGAAATATGATTTAGGGGCACCTGGGTAGTTAAGTGTCTGACTCTTGATTTTGTCTCAGGTCATGATCTCTACTGCTCATGTGCTCTTCCTCAAAATAAATAAGTAAAACTTTAAAAATATTCTTAACTCTGATTTATGTTACTTAATCTAGGGTTTCTGGACCCAAGTAACTACAAAACCCTTTCTTCACAGATTATCCATTAACACTCTATAAACCTCATGCTCCAAGGAAGCCACTTTGGAATGTGCTTACTTACACAAGCTTATACATAATATTTAATTCACCCACTGCTAGAACTAAAACTGATTTGATTTTTGTTGTTTGTTTTGCTTTGTTTTGTTTGCTTCTGATACTCTATATCATTCAGAGAATCATCTACAAGGTTAAACACTAAATTAATTTTCCAACATCCAACTGTTCAAAATTAAACAAACTGTAAGACTTTCCCTATGACACAAACACCTGAAACCTACCATGCAAAGAATATGGTCAAGTGGGATAGAAACTATCACCAACTCTTTGGTCCAAATTCATACATCACTGATTACCCTGTCAGCGTAATACTTACATCCATTCTTGTCTGGTTGTTTTAGTTTTAGTTTTGGTCATGGCACAGTTTACATTAAAAAAACAAAACTTTAAAGCAAAAAGGTAATTAAAATACAGCCAAAGTGAGAATAATTTAAATCACCAGAAAGGAGATTTACAAACTGAAAATGGACAAGTCTGAAGATACTCTCTACAAAGGAAGAAAACCCATTATTAAAAAAAAAAAAAAAAAGCTTTACGTGGCATTCTTATTGAAAATGTAAATCATCATTTGGGGGGGGAGGAAGAAGAGGAGGGGAAGGAGAAGGAAGAGGAGGAGGAAGAGGAGGAGATGATGACAACACAGCCTACCCTAAATCACCATCATCAAAAACACTTGGTCCTAGGAGACTAGCTAACAAAATGGTGTTTTTATCAAGTACTCTTCTAAATCTATTCTAGGAATTTGTGACACAAATCATATGGCATTTGAAGACTTACTGTCAGATCTTGAGAAAAGTCACAATAAAAATACTGATCCTGTCCTCATTAAATAAACTCACAGTTACTACATCCACTTACAGCTATTACTAAACATGGGGGGGAAGCACTTTTTATTAGCTCCCCAAATCAAACTCCATAATTATTTAATTATGAGATCACATAATTTTCCTTTCCCCTAATGCACACTTTTTTTATTGTTATAAGTATATATTTTATTATAAGTGTATAGTGTTAACAGTATATTTTATTTATTTTTTAATTTAAATCCAAGTTAGTTAACATATCGTGTGATAATAATTTCAGGAATAGAATTTAGTGATTCATCACTTATATATAACACCCAGTGCTCATCCCAACAAGCATCCTCCTTAATGCCCTTTGCCCATTTAGCCCATCCCCTCACCCACAACCCCACCAGCAACCCTCAGTTTGTTATCTGTATTTAAAAGTCTCTTAAGGTTTTATATTTATATTTGCTTCCCTTCCCTTATGTTCATCTGTTTTGTTTCTTAAATTTCACATAGGAGTGAAATCATACGATATTGTCTTTCTCGGACTTATTTCGCTTAGCATAATACACTCTAGATCCATCCACGTTGTTGCAAATGGCAAGATTTCATTGTTTTTGATCACCAAGTGATATTCCATTGTATATATATATACACCACATCTTTATTATCCATTCATCGGTCAATGGACATTTGGGCTCTTTCCATACTTTGGCTATTGTTGATAGCACTGCTATAAACATTGGGGTGCATGTGCCCCTTCGAAATAGCATTCCTGTATCCTTTGGATAAATACCTAGTAGTTCAATTGCTGGGTCATAGGATAGTTCTATGTGTAATTTTTTGAGGAACCTCCATACTGTTTGCCAGAGTGGCTGCACCAGTTTATATTCCCACCAGCAGTGCAAAAGGGTTCCTCTTTCTCTGCATCCTCACCAACATCTGTCGTTGCCTGAGTTGTTAATGTTAGCCATTCTGACAGGTGTGAGGTGGTATGTCATTGTGGTTTTGATTTGTATTTCTCTGATGATGAGTGTTGTTGAGCATCTTTTCATATATCTTCTTTTATGTCTGTTGCCCATTTCTTCACTGGATTATTTGGGTTTGGGTGTTGAGTTTGCTAAGTTCTTTATAGATTTTGGATACTAACCTTTGATTTGTCATTCACTAATATCTTCTCCCATTCCGTCAGTTGCCTTTTAGTTCTGTTGATTGTTTCCTTTGCAGTGCAGAAGCTCTTTCTTTATCTTACTGAGGTCCCAATAGTTCATTTTTGCTTTTGTTTCCCTTGCCTCCAGAAACATGTCAGGTAAGAAGTTGATGCAGCTGAGGTCAAAGAGGTTTTTGCCTGTTTTCTCCTCCAAGATTTTGATGGCTTTTGTCTTATGTTTAGGTTTTTTATCCATTTTGAGTATGTTTTTGTGTGTGGTATAAGAAAGTGGTCCAGGTTCATTCTTCTGCATGTCGCTGTACAGTTTTTCCAGCACCATTTGTTGAACAGAGTGTCTTTTTTCCTTTGGGTATTCTTTCCTGGTTTGTTAAAGGTTTGCTAATGTTTGTGGATCCATTTCTGGGTTCTCTATTCTGTTCCATTGATCCATGTGTCTGTTTTTGTGCCAGTACCATACTGTCTTGATCATTACAGCTTTGTAATACAGTGTGAAGTCTTGAATTTACATTTATGCACATTCTTCTTGCTGTCAATTCACATTGCCCATTCTCCTTCAAGCTCCCATTCCAAATGTACCACTTTCAGGAAGTCTTTGCTCCCCTACTAAATGCCTGTGGTTTTAAGCGTTTAAATATCAAGTTGTACTTTGTAACCGCTGCTCTGGGAAGATGTTCTTCATCTTCATGGATGTGCATGAATTCTTCTCAGCTGCACCATCCTGATGACCCCTGTTGGAATTCACAGCTTTTCAAATGCTTCCACCAGAAGTACTCCTTTTGTTAGAGGATCTACCATAAAATCAAAATGTACTTGAGGCCCTCTGTTTTCCCTTTAAAACACATTCAAAATGTAAAATTCAACACCATTGTACATTTGTTTTAACATAAAAATGTTTTTGTGTTGGCGAGAATGTGAAGAAATTGGAACTTCTGTGTGCTATTGCTGGGATTATAAAATGTTGTGGCTGCTATGGAAAACGGCATGGAGGCTCCTCAAAAAACTAAAAATAGAACTACTGTATGATCCAGCAATCCCACTCCCAGGTGTGTATCCAAAAGAACTGAAAGCAGAATCTCAAAGAAATATTTGCATGCCCATGTTGATGAGAGATGAGTGGATATATAAATGTGATATAGACATACAATGGAATATTATTCAGCCTTAAGAAGGAAGAAAATCTGCCCCATGCTGTATAAATGAACCTTGAAGACGTTAAGTGAAATAAACCAGTCACCAAAAGGTGAATACTATTGGAATTGTCTTTTTTGTTGTTGTTTAATTTTTTATGTTTATTTTTGAGAGAGAGAGACACACACACACAGCATGCGTGGGGGAGGGGCAGAGAGAGAGGAAGACACAGAATCTGAAGCAGGCTCCAGAGTCTGAGCTGTCAGCACAGAGCCTGACGCAGGGTTTGAACTTGTGAACTGCGAGATCATGACCTGAGCTGAAGTCGGAGACTCAACTGACTAAGCCACTCAGGCGCCCCCTGTATGAGTCTTTACATGAGGTACCTAAAGTAATCAAATTCATAGAACCAGAAGGTAGAATTGTGGTTACCAGGGGCTGGAGAAAAGCGGGGAGAGGGGAGTGTGTTTTAGTAAGAATAAAGCTTCAGATATGCACAATGAAAAAGTTCTGGAAAGCTGTTTCATTCGTAATGTAAATATACTTAACACTACTCAATCATACACTTAAAATGATTAAGATGGTAAATTTTGTTTTGTGTTTTTGCCACAATTGTTAAAAATGTTTTTAATCACTTTATTTGTTCCACATCTTACATGGGCACATACTGAATGCAGTTGCCTCAGAGTCCCGTGCCGCCCTGAATGTGGTTCCCAGAACAAAACCTCCCACTTCTCTCACATCCTCTGCTCAGTTCAACAGTTACCAAGCAACTAAAGTGTGGTAAGTGCATGGGAATACCAAGATTAATGAAGCCATGATCGCTGCCCCTGAGCAGATCAGAGAAATGCCCTGCACTTACTTAGTTATCTCAGTGCTGGGAACCTATTATGTATGCAGTGAATTGACCAGTTCCATAGTTCCCCTCAATTACCTGCTAAAGTGTAAGAGAAAAGGGAGGCTTTCTCTAGACTGCAGTTCCTCTGGACAAAGTTCCCATAATCTTAGCCACAAAGGACAATACCCACACAAGGGATGGAAGTCAATGTAAATTTACAAACATTCAATTAGCCAAAAGTCCTTGTGTTAAAAGAAAAAACACTTGAAGGAAAAACGACTGAAAGGGCCCTTCCACTAAAGCAGAGATACATGGACAATGTTTAAGGCGCTTATTAGCCTAGCGTAGCAGGGATGGACTCCATAGCAACAGGAACGAGCAAAAGCTGAAGAATGAAATAAAAATATGCAACCTAATAAGACAGAAAATTCATGGCTGAGGAAACAATAAAGAAATCGATGAGTACAAATTCTAATGTGTCCACCAGACCAGAGGAGTCTGGTTCTGGGCAATGTCCCATAATGAGAGCACACGGAGTTGCCCGTCTCAACAGCAATCATTTGTGTTACTTTCTGGTAGGTCTTTTTGTATACTGCAGTGTCGATTTTGTCATAAAGGCTAGTGCTTCGCCTCTGGGTACAACCACAAGAGACACATAGTCTATAAGAACAGGCTTATTTCCCTTAATAATGGTGTATTGGTGGCTTATGTTACCACAAAAACAGCTTTGCCTGCAAGGGAAACTGATAAAGTGGGCATTATGGGAAAAGCTGCTTTTCTCCATCCTCAGTGTCTCCTCTTAGGCCTCCATCATTTCTGGCTTACTGCAAAGCATCCCTGCTCTGCCTCCCTCCAGTCTTGCATGCCTCACACCCATCCGCCCTAGCTGGCACTCAGAGTTCACCTAAGTTCCAAAACTTACCACCGCACTCCCCTGCTCAAAACCCTCGGTGGTTCACCAAGCCTTCGGGATCTCTGACACGGCATGGGAGGCTCTTTCTTTACAATTTAGTCCCTGTAGGACCCATTTTTCAAAAACCGTTATTTTTAAATAATTTCAAACTTACAGAAATGTTACCAGCAGGGTAAAAAGAACTCCTTACCCTTTTTATACAAACCCACCACTTCCTAATAACCCTAGGACACAACCTCAGTGAGAGCAGGAACTGTATATTTTATTCATATGTGCCTGGCACAGAGGTGATATTCAGTAAACTCATGGAAGAAATTAATTTGTAAGTGACTAAAACAGGAATTAATGAAGGGCCCAACTTCTGGCGAAGCAGAGTGGGTTGAATGCAAATGTTACCTCTGCTCCCTCCTGAACTGTCATTAAAATAACTGTTAAACACATTGTGTTAAGCATAAATCCATACAGAAAGAGAAGAGATGACAGCAGCCGAATTGGGGGTGGGGGACAGAAGGTGGTAACTAATGGGGCAGCCCTAGGAATGTGAGCCTTAGAAGGGCAGCCCAGAAGAAAGGCATAGGAATGAGGCAAGGGTATCTCTGAATAGTGGGCTGTAGGGAAGACTGCAAGAAGAAAGAATAGTCAACAGATCTTACAGCAGTCTGACTCCCCAGATCTGCTGCCCAACACAGTGTACTCACGTAACAGACCCTCCCACCAACACCAGCAAAAAAAACTTATCTAGGGAAATTAATTCAACTGGTAGCAAGCAGCTACTCTGTGCCAGGCACAGTCCTTGGAGTCCCAGGAATCTGAGGAAACAAAGCTAAGGCTGGTCCCCATGAGGCCTCCCTTCTAGTGGGGGAGAACTAGCAAGTGCATCTGTGACAGATTGGATGCTGCTACAGAACAAGCGCAGAGGATGGGAATGGGGTGTGGTTCCTGCTACAGAGGAGAAATCTGAGAGAAAGAAAGAAGTGAGCTATGCAGACATCCAAGGAAAGAGTATTCCAGACAGATGTGGGTGGGTGCACCAGCCTTGAGGTGGAAGTGAACTCCAAGTGTAACAGTGCGGCCCCTGACAGGGTGAGGCAGGTGAAGATGAAGGGAGTGGGGGGCCTGAGATGTACTGAGGGGGTGGGTTAGTATAGAAGGAACTGTCAAAGCAACAACGCCCCTACCTACCTGGCCACACGTTGTAATTACCTGGAGAGCTTTAAAAAAAACTTACATGACCAGCACCTGGGTGGCTCAGTCGGTTAAGCATCTGACTCTTGGTCTTGGCTCAGGTCATGATCTCATGGTTTAGGAGTTCGAGTCCCACGTCAGGGCTCCGCATGTGGGATATTCTCTCTCTCTCTCTCTGTCTCTCTCTGTCTCTGTCTCTCTCTCCCTCTCTCTCTCCTTCTCTGGCCTCCCCTGCTTGTACTTCCTCTCTCTCTCTCTCTCTCTCTCTCTCTCGCAAAATAAATAAAGTGAGAATTAAAAAAATAAATACATAAATAAAATTTACAGGAGTCCCACCAGAGTTTCTGATCTGAATTTTCATGCGTATGGGGTATGGCTGGTTGTGAGTAGTTTCAAAATCTCTGAAGTGGTCCTAATATGCAGATGAGGTCAGAACCTCAGAGCTAAAAGAATCCTGGCCTCAGGGATGCTAGGCATAGCTAGGGAAGGAGGTGGAGGGGCTCCACTGAAAACAAGAAGATTAAGTAAAAGGTGACAAACTCAAGATCCAAACTCTCAACCTCTCCAGGCTAATTTTCCCATGGAATCCAAGAAACCAAAGACAGAAAATAGAAGCAGTCTGAGGTGTGTGCACCAGCTGGGGGCTGGCCTGGGCAACAGCAAACAATAAATAAATTGGTCCCAGTGTGAGGCAGGGGAAAGCCTAACAGCTGGGGTGCTCCAAGTGCTTTCATTTCTAGAAAACTGAGAGGTTTACCCCAACTAAGGGACAGAAGAAGTAAAAAACCATCATGAGAGGTTGGAGAAAAAGATAAGGAAAATAGAAATATCTGGGATGGGGACTGCAAAATTAAATAATGTAACCATGAAGTGTAGTCACTTAGACTACCTTGGAAACCATCATTTGGAACAAAAATAATAGCTAAGTTCTGTCTGTGATGGATGGCAAATATTGAAATAATGAGTTTCTGCTAGGTGGAAAATCCATGAACAATTCTCTCCATTTTAAGAGGTTTTTCATTTTCAAGGATGACAAAAAAATCTTTTGAAACTATACGTGTAAATATACTCAAGCATATATACAATTAGATATTAACATAAGAGACCACATGCTATTTTTCAACATACCTCATACGCTTATGAGAATATCAAATAATGTCTCTTCATTGCCTATATCAGCTGTCTCGGTTGCTATGCAAAATGATATAAAGAATCAAGCACTAAACTAATTTGTTTTATAAATTATTATAAAGTAATCATACTTCTAAGTAACACTTTCCCATCTCTTAATAAATACCTAAAGAATCTGAAAACGTAAGGGGAAAAAAAACCTATCACTATACTCACAGATACAATAACAGGAATTTGAGCCCCCCTAGAATGCATCTAAAATGAAGTACAGTTTGGGGGCACCTGGGTGGCTCAGTCAGTTAAGCGTCCAACATCAGTTCAGGTCATGATTTTACAGTTCATGGGTTCGAGCCCTGTGTCGGGCTCTGTGCTACCAGCTCAGAGCCTGGAGCCTGCTTCAGATTCTGTGTCCCCCTCTCTCTCTGCCCCTCCCCTTCTCATTCTCTGTGTGTGTCTCTCTCTCAAAAATAAATAAACATTAAAAAAATGAAGTAGAGTTTTTGAGGATTATTTAAATATGACAATTTAACTCAATTCATTTCAACAAACATTTACTGATGTCCTCCAATAGGCCAAGTACCCTGGTAGGTCCTGGACCTCAAAGATGAAAGGCACACTGACTCTGTCCTCAAGTACCTCAAAGGTTGTAAGAAAGACAGACACCCAAACAAGTCATTACAACCAATGCAAGAACATGGGTCCAAGGTAGGGAGACAACACAAAGAAAGGACTGACCACACTGGGGCATCCGGGGAAGTTTTAGAAAGGAAATGAGGATTGTTAAGTGTTTAAGGCAAAGGGAAAAGTTGATTAGAGGAATAATCAGCTAAAACAACTGGTAAAAGGGTAGAGAGCGTGGTATGTTCTGGAAACTACAAGTAGGTTTGCTATCATTAAATACAGGATGAACTTGGGACTGAGGAGGAAGGACTGTGGCCGAGGCCACATCCAGAAAAGTCTTGTATGACATTCCTGTCTTCAGTCCCAAGCCTTTCTCAAAGCCTCCAGGCTGCAGGGAAACAAAACCATTCAACCTCCCAGGTTCCGCTTGCTTCACAGCATCCCAAAAGCAATGTAACGATACTTTAACCACGTCAATCTAATACTTTACAGCCATTAGTCTCCGAAGCAAAAATTAAATGAACACTAAGCTAGCCTTCAAGGCCCTTCATTAGTTCCCCTTTTCCTCCTCATCTCACTGTTCTCGAGCCCACCCTCCCAGCCCAGCACACCTGCCTCCTGGAAGGCAGGAACCGTTTTGCCCAAATGACTCCACACATACAGGAAAAATTTCCTTCCTAATCTACCTGAATAAACACAAATTCTGAAATAGCTCTGCATTCATCTCCTGTTGCCTGTGTTCTCTACATAACCTCAGTAATTCCCTAGCTTCTATGCACAGTTTCTAACTCTCTCTCTCTGAACTCACCTGCTCACACTGAACGTAACAGTGGACACTTGCTGAGAATAACAGCTACTGATTTTATGTCTACTGTGTCTCCAGTTTGTGGTGAGCCTAACATCGTTCTCTATGGTTCCAGAAGAACAAAGTGTGGAGATACAAACAAAACAAAATGACCTATAGCATTAATAACATTCTCTATCCTCTCCTACTTCCTCTCAGACTCAGACCTACAGACTATTACCCCTTTTTCTTTTGTTTCAATCTCATCTTTTGTAATTCCTTCTCAACTTACCAACAAGCTCAAGTCTTCTCCACTTTAAGAAGTTTTAAATATCCCACAAGCCATGCACACCCTTCTCATGGTCTTGTTCCTCCCTCGAACTCTGCCTCTTCTCCAATAAATTTCCTAAAACAAGTTGCCCCTATGCTCCTTCCATTTTCTTCTTGCTCGGTCATCACATCAACCCCCCACATGCTGGATTCTACACTCTTCACTCCACTGAAACTGACCTCCCCATAGTGATTCCTATGCCAAAACTACTGGCACTTTTTTTTTTTAACATTCATTTATTTTTAAGAGAGAGCGAGAGAGCGAGAGAGAGAGCGCACAAGCAGGGGAGGGGCAGAGAGAGAGGGAATCACAGAATCTGAAGCAAGCTCCAGGCTCCAAGCAGAGCCTGATGTGGGGCTCGAACCCATGGACTATATCATGACCTGAGCCAAGCTCGGACGCCCAACTTACTGAGCCACCCAGGCACCCCACTACTGGCACTTTAAAACCTTCTTCCTACTCGTTGATCACTTCCTCCTTTAAACCTTTGCCTTCTTCTTTCCCAGCCTTTCCTTACTCTTCCCTAGTCTCCCCTTTCCTCTCCTCAGCAAGCCCTCTGCACATCACTTAAATACTAGCACTACTAGTTCTGATTTCCCTGAGCAGAATACTCACACTTCTTGTGTCCTCCTCCACTTTCTAGGTACTTCCATCTGCACATAAGTGCAGATCCACCCACTCCACCAGCCTGAAAGCGCCTCAAGGGAGGACCAAGGCTTTTCCTCTTTGTACCCGCACCAACCTTCCCTTGTGCCTCGCCCAGTGCCCCAACACACAGTGCTGCCCAGCAGATGTTTCAAGAATGAATATATTAGTAACCAAACGCTATTGCAAATTATCTGTATTACAAATATATACGCACGTAATATTAAGATATTTCTGTGTGGGGCACCTGCGTGGCTCAGTCAGTTAAGTGTCTGACTTCCGCTCAGGTCATGATCTCACAGTTCATGAGTTCAAGCCCCACATCAGGCTCTGTGCTGACAGCTCAGAGCCTGGAGGCTGCCTGGGATTCTGTGTCTCCCGCTCTCTCTGCCCCTCCCCCACTAGCTCTCTGTACCTCTCTCTCTCTCAGAAATAAACATTAAAAAAAATTTTTAAAGATAATTCTGTGCATATTTTCTTCAAATGAAATTTTACATATTTAGCCACATAATAAAACTTACAGTTTTTGTAGCTGATTATGGTTACCCTTAGAAGCATCCGGTTCATCCAGGCACAAAATCTGTAAAAAGTTATAAGGTGCTCCTTTAGCTAAAGGAGCCATGGTGACCTCAAAAACTAAATCCACTCCATGCTATATGACAAGTGTCTCTAGCCTCCGTAATAGGAATAAAGACAATTTTATTACTTAGCTACTCCCAGATAAGAGGGAAAAAGTACCTACCTACCCAGTTAGGGCCAGCCCAAGAAAGGCCAAGCAAGCAAATAAAGTAGAAGAAAAATCAAGATGAGAGTTACTTCCTGTGTCTCTAGATCATCTGGGATTTATGTGGCTCTAGCAACAAAAGATGTATGTTAGAACCACATTCATTCCATCTGGCCCAGCTTTTGAAGAGTCTCTATCAGGTTTGCTATCTATAGAGTCAAGAGCAGCTCACGGGGCGCCTGGGTGGCTCAGTGGGTTGGGCATCTGACTTCAGCTCCGGTCATGATCTCATGATTCCTGAGTTCGAGCCCCACATTGGGCTCTGTGCTGACAGCTCGGAGCCTAGAGCCTTCCTCAGATTCTCTCTCTCTCTCTCTCTCTCTCTCTCTCTCTCTCTCTCTCTCTCAAAAATAAAACAGTAAAAAAAATTTTAAAAAGGAACATCTCATGAATGAGGGGGCAGAAAGATTAATATTGTCTTCATTGAGAAAAATAAGTCAGTTGCTTTGCACATCAAAAAAGGAAAAACTGGGGCAACCAGCTGGCTCAGTCAGTAGAGCATGCAACTGTTTTAATCTCAGGGTCCCTAGTTCAAGCCCCACAATGCGGGTGGGGCCTACTTAAAATTTTTTTTTACAACTTGAGAAGAAAAAAGAAAAATTCACTCTAGGTTTCTGGGGGTACAGGTGGAGGGAGCTGGAACGTGGCAAAGCACCAAGAAGACACATTGTATCTTACAAGCCACTCCCATACCTATTAGCCAAGGACTCCTACATGTATCCCAAGTCCTCATCTGTAGAGGCCTATCTCTAATTGGTAGCACTTGTGGCATCTGCTGGGGAGAGAGATATTAGAAATTAAGTCTCATTCCTTCTGATTTCAGCATTCTGAGTCAGACATCAATGCATTCAACGGCAAAAAAAAAAAATTACAATGAATGTCTGAAAAGATACAAAATTGCATAAATGATGAAATAGCATTCGCTCTTTTTTAAAAAAAGAAATGGCTCCCAGAACAGCATAAATGGAAAAAGAGAGATTAAGCAAGCATTAGGTTTTTGTACAACAATTCAACCTCACTGTATTTTAGAAGATGGTTGAACTAGATGTGAAAATGACACTGTCCCACTGAGAAAAACGACGCAGACAAAAATCTGTCAGTCAACTAGTAAATATTTGAGTGCCTAACATAGTACCTTAGGAAGAAAGCTACACACACAGACACTGAGTTTGACAGGATCCTTGTCCACATGGAGCTAAAAAGGAAACAACACAGGGGCACCTGGGTGGCTCAGTCAGTTAAGCTTCCAACTTCTGCTCAGGTCATGATCTCACGGTTTGTGGGTTCAAGCCTCGCATTGGGCTCTCTGCTGTCAGCGAGGAGCCTGCCTGGGATTCTCTCTCTCTCCATCTCTCTCTGCCTCTCCCTGACTCACACGTTCTCTCTCTTTCAAAATAAATAAACCTAAATAAAATTTTTTAAAATAAAAATTTTAAATACTAAAAAAGGTAAAACAAAACAAAACACTCAAGGACACACATCAATTCCCAGTAGTAGTAAACCAGACTTCTTCATCTACTTCTAGTCTCACACACACAACTCTTGGGAGAAATGATACCTGAATTATCAGTATCTAACATTTCTCAGTCATTAAGTGTTTTTTTTTTTAGGCTTCATTGTTTTAAATACTTATTTATTTTTGAGAGAGTGTATATGCACACACATGGGGAAGGGGCAGAGAGAGAGAGAGAGAGAGAGAGAGAGAGAGAAGGGACCCCAATCAGGCTCCACACTGCCAGAACAGAGCCTAACATGGGGCTCAATCCACAGAACTGAGAGATCGTGACCTGAGCCAAAACCAAGAGTCGAATGTTCAACTGACTGAACCACCCAGGCACTCCAGTCATTAGGTTTTCTAATGGACAGTGACTGCCTGTCCAAGAATCCAATACAAAATGATACCCTTAATTTTCAGATACCATAGAAGATACTTCTTTATCACAGTATTTTTTTTTCTAACAGCACCTGCAGTCTTGCCCATCAGAAAATCCTATTGGATCTATACTGATCAGCATTAGAAGTCCTCTCTTAGTTTATCTTTCTGCTTCAGCTTTTGCCTTAGTGACTGAGAAGGACTACTGAAATATACTTGGGCACAGGATTAGGTTTTTTTTTTTTTTAACTCTAGATAGCAATCAAATTGTGAGAAGGAAAATGTAAATGAAGGTAACTTTTTGGTTTGAGCATATAATTGTATTCTTTGTTAGGAATGTAAGCAGACAGCAATCTCATTAAATATTTGGTGCCCTATTTGGCCCTAATACTTATCAAATCTGAAGGCATAATCCACAATGTACAATGCTTAAAACCATGGAGTACTGCAGAGAATGATAACATCCTAGACCAAAAAGTATCGCAAATAGTCATCTAGGCTAAACTTTTGCCTCCGATGCTGAGGTAGTCATGAAAACTAATAGAGCATCATGACTTCTAGTTTTCTGAGAGTCAAACGAGCAATGAAGCAGGCATGATAAAAGAAGGATAAGAAATATGAGGAGGGGAAAAAAGAAATATGAGGGGAAGGAAGGAAGGGAATTAAAAATAAAAGCACCGTTCTGTTCATTTACACATATTACTTGCTTTTCCAAAATCAAGCACTAGTAGTTCCTCTGTCTCCCAATCAGTAACTATATTGGCAAGCAAAGAGAGACAGAGAAGGGTCTGTCACTGGCCACTATTTTCCTAAACGTTCAGCGATGTAACATAACTCACCATAAGAGAATCTGAGAATGACAATAAGCAACGAAAATAGTAAGAGATGTAGTTCATTTATTTAGCATCTTCAAATACAAAGTATTCTCTAAAAATTAAATTTGAGGTAACTGAAGAAAAAAATCTATCTTTAAATTATCATTTATTGGGTGTGCAAAATCTGTTTCATTTAAAATTCTATTTTAATGTCTGGGCATAAGATAACCACTTGTGGTGACCCTTGATCAGTCATTTTAAGTGATACTCTAGGGTGCTGAGCCCTGCAGGGCTGCTTGCCTCCACACTAATGAGCACTTCCAGTCCTCGCTTGGACGTGTCTGGTGTCCGTCTTCTCCCCTGACACCGGTTTGCTGCTGTCGATCTGCGCTGTCAACAGTTTGCCTCTACGTTCCCTGCCCTCTTTGAATTTGCAGACCCTACTTTTCAGCCTCCACCTCCTGCTCCTGTTATTGTCTCGACCTGAACCCCTGTCTCCAACACCATGCATCCTCACCTTTGCCAACGCAGTATCTCACCAAATTTTCTGATCTGTCAGTCTGATAGCTCAAAATCTATCTTCCGGTTTAATGTAATTTGCATTTTCTTATGAGTGGGTTGATCATCTTCTCACATGTTTAAGAGCCATTTAAATTTCATGTGCTGTGAACAGTCTGCTCACAGCCTTGGCCCATGTTCAGTAAGGTTGTTAAAACTCATTATACGTATATTGGCAATTAGTTCTCTGTCACAGGAGTTACAATCCTCTCCATCAACCCCCACCCCACAGTCATTTGTCTTTTGGCTTTGGTTATGGTTTTTGCTGTGCAAAAGTTCTTAATTTTTATGTAATCAAATTTAGTGGTCTTTTCTTTTATGGTTTCTGGGTTTTGTGAAATATTCAGAAAGACTTTCCCCATTCTGACATTACAAAACAAACAATTTGGCAGTGATTTGTTCATGTTTTTTTTATTTTACACTAAAATTTTGACCCACATGGACCCTATCCTGTGGCATGATATGAATTTTGAATCCCACTCTTTTTCCAGATGGTGACTCCACGTGTGCTAAATCACTGATTAACAAATCCATCTTTTCTCTAGTGATTTGAAATGTTTTGGAGGTTTTTGCTTATGTCATGATCCCCTGGTACTTAGGATTTATGGTGTAATGGTATTGAGGTAAACTAGAATTAAGAGCAGTTGAGAGTTAAGGCGTTGCCTTACACCTTCTGAAAGGACAGAAATGTCCTTTTCCTATGAGTTCTTCAGGGCAGGTACTGGGGACCCATTGTACCCTTACGTGACTATCAAACAACAAACACTTTAAAAATATTCTTTGAATGAATACTAATCCACATTTTTTAAGACCAAGCACAGATTTAAGTTGTGGTAGGATTTAGAGAAGAGTTGCATCACTGTTGATTAATTATGTGTATGCCCCAAGGCTAATTCTGTCAAACTTCCCTGTCTACCCTAGCCCTTTCTTCTTTGACAAAAGTCCTTCAGTCTAGTCAGTATCTAGCAACCTCACTAGAGTCAATGAACATTTAATCATAACTCGACTACTTACATCACAACCAGTATGGAAAATAATTTGGCAGTTTCTTAGAAAACTCAACAGAAATCTACCCTATGACCCAGCATGTCCACTCCTAGAGAAATGAAAACATATAACTACCAAAAGATTTGTACATAGTGTTCATAGAAGTTGTATTCATAATAGCCCAAAATTGGAACTAGGGAAGTATCTGTGGACAGGAGACCTGATAAACAAATTGTGCTATATTCGTATGATAAAAACTAGGCTGCAATAAAAATACATGAAACAACATGGGTGAATCTCAAAATCATTACACTGTGTGGAAAAAATCAGACATAAAAGAATACATACTGCCTAATCTTATTTGCATGCCTTTATACAACAGTTAAAGTAGTCATGGTGACAGAAAGCAAACCTGGTTCCCTGGGGAGGTGGGGGCGGGGGGTAAGAGGAGAAAAGGCCTTTCTGGAACAAGGGTAATATTTTAGAGCAGCTATTTTCAAGGTGCTGTCCCTGAACCACAGCATCTGGAAATTGTTAGAAATGTAAATTCTCAAGTTCCTGCCCCAGATCCACTATATCTGAAACTCAGGGAGGGGTGGGGGGAAGGTGGCAGGGAGGGACACACAGCAATCTGTGCCTAACAAGCCATCCACGTGTGTCTGATGCAAACTCAAGGTCGAGCACCATGATTCTCTTTGTGGTGGTGACTACACAGGTATATACAATTGTCAAAGCTTATCAAAACACTGGCTTAGGATCTGAGCATTTTATAAGTAAATTATATATCATTTTTTAAAATTTAATATAATTCTTTAAATACTATCTTTAAGTCCCCCCAAAAAATAAATAAAATAATAAACAAATATTATCTTTAACCCAACGGTGTCTCCTCTTCCTATTTTCCTAACCTTGATAAATGGCAAAATAATCCACCTAGGAGCTGGAATGGGAAAGCTCCCTCTCCCACTCCTTCCCTGCCTTTGCTCCATGTAGTCAATCCCCTCCTTGTCTGATTCAGTCTCTACACTGCCAGAGCTATTTCTCTACATCAGCTCAATGTCTTCTTGCTGCTTAAAAAACAAAAAAACAAAAAAACACCATGGCTCCCTTCTATCTATCTCGAGCATAAAATCTACAGTCCTTCACAGGACATCAAAAACCTCTGGCAACCTGGTCTCAGCCCAACACATCCAATCTGATCTCAAGCCATTGGCCCCCTTGGAGCTCACACTGCACCAATACTGGCACAGTCAGGGTATTGCTAACATGCCAAGCGTGTTCTTGCCTCCAATCCTTTGTTTGAACAAAGGCTGCTTCTCATCTCTCAGATGCCATCTCCCCTACTTCCCCGCCTCGTGTAATCCTTGATACTCACTAAAACCCAGCCGCCATTATTGCCTCTTTTATACAAGTTCCCTGTCATCACACCCCAGGCAGAAATAATTGCTCCCTCCTCTGTGCTTATATTTTCCTACTTCGGAGAAGGTGTATCTACCTGTGCCTCTTTTTCATGCACAGTTCAGTCTCCAAGACTCTTCATTTTTAGGTAATCTCTTCATATCAATCCCCTACTTAAGACTTTTAATAGGTCCCAATTACCTACCAGATCAAGTTCAAATTCCTTAGCAGGAAGTCCAGTCCAAGCCTACCTTCAGTAGCCTGGATAGCTCTAACCTCTCTCCCACCTCTCCCTATACTTTAGTCAAAGTCCACAGCCCTCCAAGCACCAAGCTCTCTGATGTTTCCAGACGTTTCCATGTGTTTCTCCCTCTGCCTAGGACACCCTTCCCCCATCCCCCTCACTATGTCCTCTTGCCTCATCTCCTCCTCCCCTCCTCCTGTGCTCCTCTGTGGACGTGAGTCCTATAGTCAGACTACCAACAGCCAGTAACAGGTCATTAGGTCAAAGGAGTAGGAACAAAAAACAAAGATCGGCAGCCAGGTGAACCAGAGTCAGAGCAAGAAAGAAGAGGCGGAGCTGGTCCTTCCCAGCAAATTCTGGAGAAGTCATGGTAAGTACAGTGCAGCGTCCAACCCTGAGAAGCTCAGTTTGGTGGAGATTGGGCAGACATACAAACAAGTTTCTACAACTCAGTGTGCAACAAGAGGATGTTACTAGACAAGACAGGGCACACATCAAATACACAGAGACACAGATTTATAGGAGTTGCGAGATTTAACCAAAGCTCAGAGAGATCACTAAGAACAAGATGCTGCTGAACTCCAACACCATCAGAGCCATAGTGGATCAACTACCAAATTTCGGTTGAACTGTGTACCTGTAGGGAAGTCATTTAACCCTTCAGAGCCTCCATTTCCAAATTACAAAATAAGAGAACTTGATCAGATATGGAGGTTTCCTTTAGCAATAAAATATTCACAACCAAAAGCAGAATCCTAGACCCTGAACAAACACACGGACTTTTTCGACACGACCAGAGAGGAGAATGACTTTTGATATTCATTTATAAGGGTAAACAAAACCAATCAGCTGATGGAATTTTCTATCTCACGTCAGTGAATAGGATGTTGAATTTTCAAATCCTGAAAACTGCAGCTTACAATGGAACCTGCTGACACAACGTCCACCATAGTAGCAAATGCACTATACAATCCGGTCGTTATGGCAACCGGAATACTTGGGTTAAAAAGAGGAAGAGAGAGTCGGTGTGTGTGTGTGGCAGATTTTCTTGCCACTCCCATTAGAAATATTTTTAATGCTTTACAGATAATCTCAAACTATACAACAAAGCTCTTGTTGATGTTTTATGATCAACAAGAAAAATAAAATGAGCTGGACAAAATTAGCTCTCAAGGCAGGGGGTGGGGGTAGTTCAAAGAGTACCTAGCCAATGTCTACCCCCAACTCACCTTAACATACTTCCTCCAAAAAAGCCACCCTGATCTCTCTCAGTAAAATTAGCTATTTCTCCTATGTGGAAGCCCCATGTTACCTCTTATTCTATAAATGCTTTAATAACTATCACACTAAGAGCAATGTTGTTCATTTATATGTTTGTCTCCCTCACTCCATGTCAGCTGCTTGGGAACAGAGTTTATCCTTAGTTACCTGCATACATCCAGGGCCTATGGAGATACTTTAGGTGTTAAACTGCTTGACTGAGGACTAAAGAATCAACCCAATTTCACATTATAAACGTAAAATCTCTCTACGGGGACAATATAATTATTTTAAACTTTTCAAATGTATTTCTTATAAAACATACTTCATTTTTTAAAAATTATTCATAAGAATTTCTCCTGTGAGAGAAATTGAGAATTCAATGACATGTGTTGCAGAAAGAATTATAGGCTGGGATTCTGATTCCTGGGGTCTTACTATTCAACATACCTCTTCTTAGTCAATCACAAGATCTGCATTCTTGGGTAAATGCCAACCTCTCTGACACTTAGCCTTCTCACCTAAAAATGGAGGTGCCCAGACCATCTGAGAGCCCCTCCTGCCTATGAACCAGTGTGACTAATACATTTTTTAAAGCATTTAAAGAAATTTGAACATGTCAAAAACCATTCATGGAAGGTTTTAAGGAAATGATTCTCAAGCAGGTTTGAGGAAGAGGTAGAGGAGTACATGATACTCATGGTGCTTTTTCCAAACCCACCACATGCAGGGAAATTGATTTATCAGCTCCTTTCCTACCTCCCTGGAATACCTGCAAGGAGAGAAGTTATGATGAGTATGTGTTGCATGTAAATAGTGGAGACAAAAAAAAAAAAAAAAGGTGAGGTTAAAAACCATTTATGTGAAACACAGAAAGAGATCTCTTTACAAAGGTAACACTTAAGAGTATATTGATTCTCATGTATAAAGATTGTGTTCTTTCACATGCCTCAAGTTTTTGAGCAGTTAAGAATTATCAGATCCGGAAAGACCTAAATGTGAGACAGGAAACTATCAGAATCCTAGAGGAGAACGCAGGCAGCAACCTCTTTGACCTCAGCCAGAGCAACTTCTTACTAGACACATTGCCAGAGGCAAAGGAAACAAAAGCAAAAATGAACTACTGAGACTTCATCACCATAAAAGCCTTTAGCACAGTGAAGGAAACAATCAACAAAACTAAAAGGCAGCCTACAGAATGGGAGAAGGTATTTGCAAATGACATATCCGATAAAGGGTTAGTATCCCAAAATCAATAAGGAACTTTTCAAACTCAACACCCAAAAAACAAATAATCCAGTTAAGAAATGGGTAAAATACATGCACTGACACTTTTCCAAAGAAGACATCCAGATGGCTAACAAACACATTAAAAGATTTCCAACATCACTTATTATCAGGGAAATACAAATCAAAGCCACGATGAGATACCACCGTATACCTGTCAGAATTGCTAAAATTAACAACACAAGAAACAACAGGTGTGGAGGGCCTGGGTGACTCAGTGGGTTAAGCATCCAACTCTTGATCTCAGGGTCAAGAGTTCAAGCCCTGCATTGGGCTCCATGCTGAGCATGTAGCCTATTGAAAGACAGAAAGAAAGACAGACAGAAAGAAAACGAAAAAAAGGAAGGAAAGGGAAGGGAAGGGAAGGAACAACAGGTGTTGGCAAGGATGCAGAGAAAGGGGAACCTCTTTCACTGTTGGTGGGAATGCAAACTGGAGAAGCCACTCTGGAAAACAGTAGGGAGGGCTCTCAAAAAGTTAAAAAAAGAACTACCCTATGACCCAGCAATTGCACTACTAGGTATTTATCCAAAGGATACAAAAATACAGATTTGAAAAGGTACATGCACCCCAATGTTTATAGCAGCATTATCAACAATAACCAAACTATGGAGAGAGCCCAAATGCCCATTGACTGAGGAATAATGGATAAAGAAGCTGTGGTACATATAAACAGAATATTACTCAGCAAACAAAAAGAATGAAATCTTGCCATTTGCAACAATGTGGATGGAGCTAAAGTGTATTATGCTAAGTGAAGTAAGTCTGTCAGAGAAAAACAAATACCATGATTTCACTCATACGTAGAACTTAAGAAAGAAAACAGATAAACATATGAAAAGGGGGGAAAAGAGAGAGAGAGGGAAACAAACCATAAGAGACTCTGAAGTGTTGATGGAGGGAGGTGAGAGATGGGCTAGATGGGTGATGGGTGTTAATGATGAGTACTGGGTGTTCTATGGAAGTGATGAATCACTGAATTCTACTCCTGAAACTAGTATTGCACTGTATGTTAACAACTAGAATTTAAATTTTAAAAAGAAAAAAATAAAATAATTATCAGATCCACAGCTCATCCTATTTAATATTCTCTATCTTCCCTCTCCCAAAGCTGCTCCTCATCTGGCTTCCTCCATTTCAGCAAAGGGCATCTCCATCCACTTATTCATCCTCTTACTGAAGTCAGACTTTTGAGTCATTCTCAACCCTTTGTTCTCCATCAAACCAAGACACCCAATTCATCAGCAAGTTCTTTTACACCTCCAAAATTTTCCTCTGATCTGTCCACTTTGTTCCTTTTCCATTGTTACTACCTCAGTTTAAGGTTACAGACTGTTTGTGCATCACCAAAATTCTTATGTTGAGTCCCTAACCCCCAGTGCATAACAGTAGGAATAGTAGTAAAGGGTAGTCGTCAGGTTCAGATGAGGTGATGACACTGGAGCCCCCAGAAAGAACCTGAACATCCTTCTCTTTGCTATATGAGGACACAGCAAGAAGGCAGCCATCTGCAAGCCAGAAAGAGAGTCCTCACCAGAACCTGACCATGCTGGCACCGTGATCTTGGACTTCCCAGCCTCCAGGACTGTGATTAACAAATGCCTGTTGACTAAACCACCCGGTCTATGGTATTTTGGTATAGCAGCCCAAGCTAAGACAGGAACCATCATATTTTGCCTAGATTATTACAATAATCTCATTACTCTATCAATTTCTTAATTTCTTACGATGCCACACAGGACTCAAGAGAGATCTTTTGAAAACCTAGCAAATCAGGGGCACCTGGGTGGCTCAGTTGGTTAAGCAACCACCTCAGGCTCAGGTCATGATCTTCCGGTTTGTGAGTTTAAGCCCTGCATTGGGCTCTGTGCTGACAGCGCGGAGCGTGGAGCCTTCTTCAGATTCTGTGTCTCCCTCTCTCTTCCCCTCCCCTCCCCTCCCTTCCCTTCCCTCTCTCCCTCCCTCCCTCTCTCTCTCTCTCAAAAATAAACATTTTTAAAAAAATTTTAAACACAGCAAATCATGGCATGCCCCTGCTTAAAACCTTTAAGTTCCCCCTTATTTTTCTGCATTAACATCACATAGTTATGATCGAGATTATTTTCACTTATTCATGCCCACACTAAAATGGATCTACCACTTCTAACTCCTAGAGCTCTACACTAGAATTTTTTCCAGGCAGTTTTATATATTACTATCCAATCCTGGGGCCCTTCTTTTACCTCTGTCTTTCAAATAATTTTTTAAAAAGCATTGACTGAAAATGGTCTCAACTCGTAGAGGATGCCCAAAGTTTCTCCATTCCAAGAGCTGATATCTCTTCCTATAGTTTCCTTATGGGCTCAGACAAATGACCTATTCACATAGAGGTCTCCAAGATTATTTATATATTTAGTATTTCTTCAGGTTTTTAAAATAGAATTTAAGGCATAAACTTTGTCAAAATATATTTTTAAATCTAAAATATAACCCACTTGTTTCTAGTCATCCATATAGTTATTTATTTCTAAAACCAAGCTACCTTCTCTTCAATAATTGTTCACCTAAGTATTCAAGTATTCTACACTTTTAAAACAATAGATCTGCCATCCAGAAGGTCACTAATCTATACTGTTCACAATTCCCTCTGGAACTTTTGTTACAGAAAAATACTATCAAATTGTCAAAATTTTGTATTGTTTAATGCTTCTCCAATTTCCCCCTTAACTTCTTTTAAAATTCACAATTGCTATTTAGTTCAAAATACCCACATATAAATTCTTAGGAACTAGAATAGCCATTAAGCTGATAATGACTGAACCAAAATTTGGGTCTTCCTAATATGAAACAGAAAGCACTACTTAAGAGATAACCACTCCAGTTACACTGTTTTGTATGAAAAAGAAAATAGCACTAAAACTTATTGTGGAAAATAGATGGTTGGACTACATTATCTCTGAAGTCACTTCCAGCAGTAAAATTAAATTAAGTTCCATAATAATAATGACAACTGCTGACATTTACTGAGCACTTGCCCACAATGTCCCAGGCACTGTGCTAGGAGCTTTCCATGGATCATTCACAATGTCTAGAAGCATGTTACGATGAGACACTTCTCTATTTAAATACCCATAACATACCAGGGATGCAAATGGGACACAGACCCTTTCTAAAAAATTTCCCTGGTATAAAGGAAAATGGATAGAGAAGGCCCTAAATTATGGGGCTTGCCTTGTTCCCTGGGATTGGGAGAAGCTAACTCTTGTATGAAATTGTTCCCTAAAGATCGGATGCATAGAGCTGCTAAGAAGGGCATGAGAAAACAAAAACCAGAGCCTACCCAAATAATCCTGCTGTCCCACAGAATGGCTCCTTGCCAGATTGAGGAGGCCATGGCATCAGGGCTGACCAAGAAAGCAGAAGTGATCTCAGTGTAGATGAAGAGCTATAGGAAAGTTGAAGAGCATTAGTGGCACTTTGATAAACCTGGAAATCTGAAGGATCCTGGTAACAGGGATCTAAAAGCATGTGACACGGCCATGCCTAACATGAAGTTTTGTGGCCGTATGTTCACACTTCAGTGTCCCAAGTAGACTGCAGGGTTCTCCAGACCTTTCCATTTTTTTCCATCTACCCTCAGAACATAGCATAATCTAGGATCTGGAACACAAGAAGCACTTAATTAGTATTTAAGGGGAAATATCAGGAACTAATCTTCAGGGGAACATATTTATTCCACTTTCTGAGTTGTGCCTACAAAATCAGAGCTTTCTTTTTTTTTATTTTGGGGTAATTTTATTTTTTTTTATTTTAATTTTTTTGAAACATTTTAATTTATATATTAATTTACAAAGTCAGAGCTTTCTAAAGTGAGGTCTGGAGACCTCTAGTGGTGGTCTACAGTTCACTAGGAGAAGTCAAAATGTGAAGGGCAGACTTGGAAAGGGCCACACTAGGACATAGGTTAAGGCCTGAGCTGAGTGAAACAAGGGAGTGCTTTGGTAGAGCAATGAACTAAAGAAGTTTAAAAAGGAGACATTTTTAAAAGTCCAAATAAGAAGATAAAAATGGAGGGGGTGCCTGGGTGGCTCAGTCGGTTAAGTGTCCGACTTCAGCTCAAGTCATCATATCACAGTTCCTGAGTTCAAGCTCTGCATTGTGCTCTCTGTTGTCAGCGTGTAGCCTGCTTCAGATCCTCTCTTTCCCCCCTCTCTCCCAAACCCTCCTTTTCTCAAAGGTAAATAAACATTTTTTAAAAATAAAAGAAGGTAAAAATGGAATCAGTTTATCTGGATGAGATACATCTGAAGAAAGCAATGGTTTCCTACTAATCAATTTTATTGTAGAGTACCAACAAGTCTGGCTCATACCCTCTCCTAGCATCACATGTACTGTTAAATTTATCTAAACTTAAATGACTAGTATTCTAAAGCATAATACTACTTGAGAGACTATGAAAGAATAGAATAAAAGAAAAAAATCACCCCTTTATCAACTCTCAGCATGAAGAAAAGAAGGAAACATTCGTTCTATATTAAACTCAGTATCTTCTTCTGAAAGATAATCAACTCGTACGATCATCTGCCAGTCATCGGGTATCCCTGAAACTGCAGATCTCATTGTGGTAGGATGCTGGTCATGCCGATGAGCCACCACTCTTTCAAAATTCTGCTAGGAGATTCACACTTGAAGGGAAGAGCTCCGTCATCTTTTTTCTCAGTAAGGAATCTCTCTGGATTCTGGAATCCGGAACCACCTTACCTGGATTCATATCACAGCTCAACATCTTATTAGCTAAGTCAACTTAAGTTACTTAAGCTCTCCACATCTAAGTTTCCTTCTTTATAAAACAAGTAACAGTCTGCATCAAAGCTGAGAAAAGTAGATGCACTGAACATTCTAAGGCCCTAGAACAGTGTCCTGTATCCAGTAAGGAATCAGGAAGTATTGGTTAGTTATTTCACGGCTAAAACGATCTAGAATGACCCAAGTAAGCCAACAAAGAGTTCGTGTCTTTAACTAAAGCAAAAAGAAAATGTATGTATTCTAGAAAGAGGTTGCACAATTCTACCATACTCTCTTAAAGTGCAATATTTTTTTCTTGGTTTATTAACTGAAAAATAATCATGCTCAGTTGAGATTATGAATATTTAAACTGCCCTAAAAATAGATAGTTGCTACAGAAGAAATCTTTAACCAAAATCTTACTCACTTAAGAACTGGAGAACGTAAGGAGGGGACTATTTTTTATTTTTCTTTATAAAAGCTGTTACAGTTTTGGGAAGGCTCAAGATCACCTAATGAGCATACTTCTAGGTGTGGACCAAATGTTCGTGCCAGGATGAATTTTGAGGAGGAAAATAATCATTAATCTTATTATACATAAAGTGTTTTAACAATCTATAAAGCCAATGAAACTTCTAGGTTGTCTGGTTAACTTTATAATGGAAATGGGAGTTTAGATCAAATATGAGAATAAAGGCAGTTAAAAAATGAGAGATGGGAATTCAGACATCTGAACAAAAAAAAAAAACAAAACAAAACAACAACAACAAAAAGCCTGTGCTTTATTATATGCATCAGCAAGAACATAGAGTTTATTTCCCTGAAACTTTCCTTCCCCTCGTATGGGGGTGGGGGACAACGAGGGACAAGCTGCCTGCCCAACCAGCTACTTGACCAATTAGATCTCTGAATAATACTATTGACAGGGACAACTCCATGCTTTTGGAGAAAAATGATTCACACAATGGCCAAGGGGCACCTATTTTTTTTGGTTCGGAACTCTACAGGGTCACTGCCTGAGTCAATGTTTTTCTATTAATACAGCTTATAGTTAGTACACTGGGAAATAATGATTTGATATGAAGTGAGGACTTACACCCAAAATATACTCATCTATTAGTCTAGTTCCCTCTATAGGCACTCTGTCATCAATTATACAGTGTTCTATAGGAGAAACTGCCTATTTGCAAAATGCCCACCTAATGTTGAAATTGCATTATAAATGATCGAGGGGAAAAAGTAGCCTTTTTCCATTTAGTTTATTTGTATATAATGGTCACAGTAACTCTTTACCAAACTTTCAGTAAATCTCATATGTAGGTAATAAAACACATGTACTCCTTGTTCAGCAACATTTACGTAAGGATAAGGCTTTCAAGGGGATAGTGTGAGAACATAAGAAAGTGCTACACAAAGCTACCAAACAATCTTGTCATAATATGGCATGTAGCAGGAGACCAAGCCTTCAGAAAGCAGGATTATTCTATAGCTGTCCGCATAACTGGAATCATGGTTCTCAGTAGCGCTTTTGAGCCTAGGTAGAAGTTCCATCTACGCCCATTCAATGGCTCCCCATATTTCACCTTCCCGTTTCTCATTCATCTAGCCAATTTAAAAGATGGAGAGAGAGAAAGAAGGGGTGGGATCAGAGAGAAACAGAGAATCTGAATGAGAATCAATTTCAGTGGGGGACAGTGCCTCACACAGTTATTTCAGGAACTTAACGTTACTACATTCCAGGAAAAGGGAAGTAGACAGCCAGATGCTCTGCTTTTTCAGAAAGGAGCTGGGAGTTCCAGTCTTACAGGAAAATAAAAATTCACAGCAAGGGAAAAACCCGATATTAAGGGGAAAATTACAAAATAATTTATATAATTATGTATAATTATATAATATTACAGTCACTGGTTCTCATCAACACAATGGCCCATTTGATTATTTACCTCTCTATTTTTAGATCATCACAGAACCTTAAGTCACATTCAAATGTTGAAACTTGTTTAATAATCAATGGTTTGAAACTTGGGGTATTTATTACAACAATGTTCTACTGTGTTTGGTAAGGTCAATAAGCAAGAGGCTCTTTTTCAGCAATAAAGTAGAACTGACCCTGGAATTTGATTGAATTTGCCCAGCCTAAAAGGTAGACTCAATAGCTCGGGGGCAGAATTTTAGAACCTCATACTCTAGAACAAGTCATGAAAAACTTGCAGAGAGTAATGAACCTAACCCAACACACAATCATAACCAAAGAAAATTACATTCCTTTTTAGCTATCATTATCATGCATAATGTTAAGTGGGGAAGAGTTCAAGAAAACATTCTAGAGGTATGTTCTCTGATGTAGATATTCATATTATAAATGAATAAAGAAGACTACTATAAAACTACATTTTACTTCTTCATCATATGTGATCATCTAAATTAGTGTTTAAAATTCTAATGCCTAACAACTAAATATAATATATGGACTTTGTCTAGATTCGAATTCAAAAAAACCTGGTCAAGAGACTATTTCTGAGACAGGAGAAATCTGAACCAGGCTGGATATCGTATGACCCTGAAGAATTACTAACAATTAACCTCATTATTAACTACTATTCATTATAATTATTATTAGGTGTGATATAATGGAACAGGGTTCATGTGAGGTGTCCATACATGCTAATGTATGTAGGGATGGAATGAGATTTGCTTTAAGATATTTCAGCTAAGAAAAAAAAAGTTAAATGAAGCTAATATGGCAAGAACCTTGGTAATTGTTGAATCCGGGTAATGGGTTTATGGAAGTTCATATGTTATTTTTTCACAGTTTTGTATAAGTTGAAGTTTTTCATAATTTTTTAAAAACATTTAAAAAGCATTTATTGTCCAGAAACACACCTGAAAGGACTCCTTCAGGTAGGAAAAAAAAAGGTAGGAAAAAAATCCTGCGTTATTTAAAAAATGAAGTACAAAAAGTATAAAATTGACACTTTCTAGATCTACTCTTTTATATGGCTCCTCTAAATTCCATCTAATATTTTTAAATTTTTTAAACAAACACCCTGTTAAAAATTTTATACTAAGGGATGACTCATAATGTTCTATTCCAAAGCAACAAAATGCATGTGCCCAAAAGACATGTAAAAACAGGTGTGCCTTTCACAGAAAAGCAGCCTTTTCCCTGCTACAAATTTTTAAACCTCACAATATATTTTTCTATTCCATAAGATTTTTAAAAATTATTTTCCTTCTTTAGAGAAAACTAGATTATGAGAAAACAGCTCAGCAGAATTTCTGCAAATAATGCAAAGGTAAAATATAGAGTACTTTCTTCCAGCCAAAAGGATGAACTGGGGGGAAAAAAAATGAATGTTTTCACCAGCGTTTTGGAACCTTATTCCAGCTCCCTCTTTGCTAAGCGCTCTTTTCCCTCCCCAAATTCATCACTTAACTGCCTGTCAAAACAACTCTTGCCCATTCTACCTGATCACATTCCAAAGCTGCAGCTTTTCCTGGATTCTCTTCACAATGACAGTCTGCTCAGAGAGCACCTATCAAACTGAATATGATCATCTGCTCCTTCCTCTTTTCCTTTCAGGGCATACTGCTGTCCATCAGGAGAAGTAATTAATGGGTTTATTATGTATGAAAGCGTCATCCCATCAGTTTGCTGTCTGGTTTGAATAGCTCACATCAGCTCCTCATTCATGCCAAGTAGGCTCACTGTCCGGAGAGATGATAAAGCTGTACCTCCTTTGGATTTTCCCCTCGCTATTCACAAAACAGTGGACCAGAACTATGTGTTGCAGAGGCACAAGGAAGACAGAAGAGACCCCCTCACCCTCTACAAAAAGGAGGCCAATGGACTGAAAAGTTGGTAAAGGGGAACACAAGGAAAGCAAGAGAGTGCAAGAGAAGATCTGAGGGAGAACCGAGCTTCCAGTCTGAATGATTTTTTTAAAGCCACTTGATTCAGGGGCACATGTAATTCCGAAATATGGACAGCAGAACTTTTCCAGAAGGTAAAAACATCTATTCAAGGACCCTGGATTTCTCACTGCTGACACATTCAATGAATTTTTAATAAGTTCTGGATGCTCAAGTTGTCTGTGGCCAGATAACTGCTGTTATCGGATAAAGAAAGGCAAAACTCACCCTCTTTCTCTATAATCCTATCCAAATGAATCTTCATCTATTGTGTGCTGCCCTAACATGCTACAGGATTACCAGGAATACAGACAGACACTGCATGAAATAAAACACAGTGGTGAACGAAAACACGCAAGGAAAGTAGAGAAAGCATTTCAGGTACCGAAGATTACGATTTCCAGCCAGAATTAGATTACGGCTTCAAACACACCACTGCCAGGTAAGATCTAATTTTATAATGTTACTTTCTATCCTGACTACTGAAATTAAACCTGCTGAATGCTGTGAACAAGCCACTAGATTTGAATTTCATGCGATCTTCCCTTAAGCTTTATGCAGATTTAAGCCTTCTGAGGTAAACACCTGCTTTTACTTATGCTGTATAAACTACTCATTCATAACTAGATAAAAACATTCCTGAAATCTCATTCATTTTTCATTGGCTATGTCCCATCTTTGTCTTCATTTTTAAAATCCCAATTCTGTTTTATTTAATAGCTTGAAAAACATGCATGAAGAGAGCCTTGAATGGGGCACAAGAGCCTTTTGCAGATGCTATATTCCACACATATTCAAATGAAATTTGAAAACCAGGGCACTTGGTAAAACAAAGAAAAATTAATGCATTTTTAATATTTCTATTAATGCGAAAGAACAAAGCTCAAGAACTGATTTTTATCATTACAAAAAAAAAAAAAAAAAGGCTGTGATGTCACTCTCATTCACACTAAAGACAATCTCTAGCAAACTGAAGGACAGCACCACAGCAGAATGGTATTCATACCCTAACCGTATTGGGCACATTTTTGTTAAAAGACTAAATAAGGACGTTTTTCTAGTTTAAAAACAGAACAAAAAGATGTCTGGTGTCTTAATACCGCAAAAGCTTCACCTCAGATCAATGGTCCAAACAGCAAAATGTAAAGAACTACTGGAGCCAAAGAATTTTAAAGGGTACAAGTGCCTTTTAGAAATTCCCTAGAAATCACTCCATAATAAGAATTCTAGAGAGACCATCTGATATATTTTTAAGAAGACACACACACAAAAAAAAAAACAACAGAAAAGATAGTCAGAATTCTAATTCCCTGCATAGATTTTTAGCCAAAATTCAACTATATTAGTTTGCAGATAAATTCAACAGGAAAAGTTCAAAGCTTAATCTTTTCATAAAGAAGCTCAAAAATAAATAATACATTTCTGTTATCTTAGAAGACAAGAGATAAGGTAGACAATAAAAGCAAATCACACCTAACAATACAGATGATCCGATAATACAAAGAAAGTTATCCGAACTTCCAGAAACTAATGCAGTACCTGTCAAAAAAATTTGTTAGAAAATCAAATTTGAAATTCTCTTCCATTTCACTAAATTCTTTCCTTTTTTCAAAGCTTAATAGTTAATTACATGGTCCCTTCATTCTTTTCAAAACAGTCTATAAAGAACCTTAAGTATCATCATTTGCATCTGAAGTCATTACAGAAATTTACTTATCATTTTCTAGTACCAAGGGAAAGCAGCAACTTGCATATGAGCAGTGATGGTATAATGCACCAATATGTCTCAGAGAAAATCTTTATTTAGAAATTTCAAAATACTTCCTTTGTATACCAGCCCTAACTAAAAGTATTGTTTTTCACATACACCCAAACTTACCTGAATCCCTAAGGATTCTTTGCATCTCTTTTCTCCTTAATATCCTATTTGGCAAACTGACATGCTTTGAAAAGATGCCTACATTTTGTAAGTGAAAAATATCACTAGTTCAACTCATAATTAAGGGGTTTAACTAACTTGGGCAAAATAGGAGATTAACAATATTATGCTCAAACAATTTGCTTCCAATAAACAGAATTGAACAGGGAATAAAATTATACTTGTGAAGTTTCCTAGATTTTATTTACTCATTGTTGATGTACACCAGTTCAGCGACTTTGCTTCCATGACTTTAATGATGGTGATGGGTGAACAGACATGATCCTTGTCCTCTGTAGCCCTTGTCAGCATCTGTCCCAATTTTTCATTTTCTTTCCCATCTAAATCAAGGGTTTTTTTTTTCTCTATAATAATTCACTTGAATAATAATTATTGAGGTTTAAATAACAGCTTTCCAAAAAAAATTCTACAGCAGTTTGGAATAATCTACATTTTCCTCTTCATTTTAGTGAAAAAGTGAATAAAAACATTAACTACTTCTTAACACATTGTTTGTAACAGTGAAAAGTGCTTCAAGTTCACTATCTCATGAGTACAGATGGATAAGGAATTTTATGTTCGTACCTGAAGGTTTAGTTTATTTATGGGAGTTTTTCCCCTTGTGTTGATACATTTAAGAATTAAAGAGATTTTGAACATTCTTGGGAAGTATTTAGTGGTTGCCTACTTATGTCTGTAATTCAGAATGTATTTTATGTCCACATATTATATGAAAGTATTATAAAAGTAGTATGATTATGTAACATTGGATTCTTTCTTAGAAATGAAGCGAATATTTTGGCTACCATATCCTCACAATGATATCTATTACTATACCCATAGATTCTGCTCATTTCAAATTATCCAAAAGTTATAAACTTTTTGCTTAAACCATGAAAAAATAAAAGTAGGAACACAGGTCAAAATAAAGTATATCCATTTAGTGTCTTTGTTGACTTTTTTTAGACTGGTATGTCATTTTTGCCTGAAATAATAAGCAATATAATTTTGCATCTGAAATTGGAAACATACCTAAAATGCATTTTGAAGTGTCAATATCTAACTTAAAGGGACTGACACTACCTAACATTTTTTAAACTCCATAAAAAGGTATTTACAGATACCTGCATTATTATAATTCCCAAATTTTTACTCAGAATTTTTGAAAGAATTTCTCTCATTCCAGTTTAATGGTTAAGTTTTTTAAGCTTAAGTCAAAAGGATATTTCAACTAGCCAGTATATTTGTTCCTCATCGTGGTTAATTTTATGAAATGACCAAATTTGAATAAGGATGATGGTTCATCATGGAGATTCATCTCCTCTCCAGCTTCTTCCTGCTGAGAGAGAATAATCTTTGGTTTGTGACATCACAGTCTGTAGCTGGAGAAGTGGCTGTGATATCAAACAGATGATTATATCCTTTCAGTGTGAACTAGCTGCAAAAGAGACACGAGCACTGTCATTTCAAGTCATGTCACAGAAACACTAAGGAGATGCACAACAGGAACCAAATTAGAGAAGGATACTTTCATTGCATTTGTCACTTGTACAGCAACTATTAAAGATAAAAGCACCATTTCACAGTTTACTTCATTAATAATTTAAGAGAGGGAGTAAACAGCGTGTTAATAAAACTCATGTTTGATAAAACAGAAGTGAGGAAAGTACCAGTAAACAACCAGACAATAATGGGAAAATAATGTAGAGGAATTGGTGCAAAATTTCACCCTGGTCCCAAGAGAAATGCTGATACTACTCAGGAAATTGAGAAAATCATCAATACTCCCAAAATAGGAATGAATTTCTCCAAATGAGAAAGGGACTCCTAAATTTTACAGTGATCCCATGACTTAAATTAATGAGTGGATAGCCTAGAACTAGTATGATAACATGGGGGTGGACAAGGAGGTTGGTGAACATCCTTTGAAGAAAACATTAATTCATAAAATAAAAGGAATATCTCTTTAATAAGCAGAGTGACTGTGTTCTATCAAAGTCTTCACCAAAAATTTGTAAAAATAAGTTGGGAGTTTGGGTTCGACAAAGAAGAAACATGAGAGCTCCTCTTACGAACACACACACATTTATAGACCATCTCTCCTCTATCTCTTAGGTAGCTCTAGCTGCAAAGGACAAAGCACAACCACCAATTCCTCTGCATTGAACACATACATAGTTAATCCTTCAGTGGGTTGCAATAGCCCCAGTGCAAAATATCAGTCATGTGTGTCTTAGCCTCCTAGATTCAGAGCCTATATAAAGATTGTATGTTAAACATAGTAAGAACTCCATAAATAATCACAAGCCAAACTGACACTTGTTATCTACGGCTACAGTTTACTTGAAACAATGGTGTATTAGAGAATTATTAAAGTGTTTATGCAGTCCTACGAACTGGCTAATTACTACCCGTTTATTATCAACAGTTGTTTGACGATCCTGCCATCCTCCGTATTTCACATGGCATTGAAGGCATTAGTAAAATAACACAAAAAGCCAGATCAATCAGAAAACATTACCACTTTTATAAACCTCATAGTTTGAGCTTACACTGCTGTCATCAGAATACGTGGGGCTTCCTCTTTATTGTTTAACGCTATATACAGGTTGCATTGAATAATGTGCTTTGAGTAGCAAAAGTCAGCTTCCAGTTCAATTATCCCAATAAAGATGTTTAGTCGTTTACAGAATTTTCTTTGCGCAACAGTCTAAATATGCTGGTCGGTGCCTAAATATGCTGGTTGGTGCCTAATCTCCACCTATTGGGCTTAGAACATAACATGGTTCTAGTCTAATCCGTCATCCACTGCAGGCTTTCCTTCATCTGGGTTGCATGGACACAGTCCTCTGCATGAAGTGGGTAACCTGTGGTCATCTTCCTTCATATGCGTTATAAGGACACAGTCCTCTGCACACACTAATTGTGTAATCCGTGGTAATACCTACAGAAGAGCTATTTAGGAACTTCCATAGAACTTCTGGTAACACTTCTTTTATAATTCCCTGTTATATTGCATTGAAAATCTATTTATATAATAGAGGGAGGTATAAGTCTGCTCCCTCCTGGGTGACGACTTCAAGAAGGAGGACCACATCTCATTCATTTCATTATTCCCAAGGAAAGCCCAGGACTAGTTACTCAAGAGCTTTGTTAAATGAATGTGAAATGTATCTTAGTACAGCCTCAAGTATAATCTCATCAAATGATGATTCTAAAATATACTCCAGCTTCACTGGTAATGAGAAAATGGGACAAATACAGAGAAGTCTCCACGTGGGGAACATTTTGGAGCAGTAATACTGAAATAATAGCTACAAACAGATCAGATCTGTTAAGTATACTATATGATATCATGAGGTGTACAAATAGAGGATCGCAAATTTATCCTTTATACAGTTTGCTGTATTTGATGTATGGAAATCACATTTGCCATACCGTGTTGTGATCTAGAACTTCGTCAATTGTCCACAAGGTTCTAAATTGGCCTTTCTGTTAGAAAGTGACTACAGAAGAATCTGGATAAGCATTTTGCAAGAGAAATTGAAGAGATACTAACTACAGTCAGCTTTCTGATTCATTCAAAGATGAGAGTGGAGGAAGTGACATACTTAAATATCTTCCATCTATTTTGCGTTCTCTGTGTGTGAGGAATAAATCTATGCAAGTATCTGAGTCAGATTTCCTTCAAGTTTGAGAGCCATGGTATCAGCATGATTGATTTGTTAAATCTATGTCAACAATGGTGGGTGATCTCTTCCAAAGTGTGTTGCACTTATCCTCTGTGATAGAAATCTAAGAAGCTATTCAGGTAGGCCAGCAGTGCTCTAGAATTCATTACCATGCGTGTTGGGGTGGAATCAGCTACAGTCTCTACAAATGCTCAGAGCATGTGGAAGAATGCCTTTAGTGCATCTGGTTTGATGTTGGGTACACAACTCAAGATATTTTTGAGCTTTCACATGCCATTATTTTTTAGCAGTGTTACATTGTTTCAAACAAGATCTTAGATAAAACATCAAGACATAAAGCAGATAAAAAGTAAGACCTAGAGCACATAAAACCTCGTTGGGTCCAGATAGAAAGCACAGAGCCCTGCTAGCAGGAAGACCCCTTCTCATCCCATCTCTCCTACACTCCCCTCCCCACACTTCTTAGAATAGCTCCTGAGGAATATTTGTTGTAATTGTTCTGCCATCTAGAGGATCTTCAAAGGTATTCTCCATTTTAACACATGAATTTGATTCCATACAGACATTGCCAATACCCTAAACCTCTTTGACTTGTCAAGCAACAGCTTTTTCTAGCCCAAGTGGGCAAAGGTTACAAACCCCTACTGCTGAGACAGGCAGAATGCTACTCAATTCTGTTGTCTCAACAACAATCAAGCAACCAAGACCTACGATTCAAATAAATTACAAGTAAAGATTAAACATCTATAATTTGGGGCACCTGGCTGGCTCAGTTAGCAGAGTATGTGACTCTTGATCTTGGGGTTGTGAGTTTGACCCTGCACATCAAGCACTGAGTTTATTTAAAAAAAAAATAAATGAAATAAATGAAAAATAAAAATCCATTCTCCCATTCTTTAAAAAAAATAAACATCTATAATTTTGGTTAAGACATCTCAGAAACAACTAAAATTAATAAAATCTCAGAAAATCATATCATGTGCAGTCAAGAAGTAAGGCATGGAAATGAAACAATGACAATCTGTCATAACAGGAATCACAATTCAGTGTGAGAAATCAACAGATTTTAATTGTTGGAAATACCAAGAGGCCCCTTTCATAATATCCTTTCACCTTTAACATTGTGCTCAATATTGTAGGTGCGTTTAATTAACTGCAGGTTTGTGGGCTCTTGTCATTTACTTGGCTTTGAGAGTGAGATAGACCTCAAGTATATAAACTAGAAACCATATATAACTAAATGTTATGTCTAACAGGATATATTGGATAAAGCAACCTTTCTTTTTTGAGAGGAAATATTTTCCATCCCCCAAAAAACATGCAATTATGGTGGCCCACTGGTTATGTAATTTGTTTCTATTCATTGTCACCTCCAGCACTACTTCTTATTTACTAAGGAATTCTGATAACTATTATGCCAAAATCTCAAATGATTTTTATTTTGAAGCCTATCTTCCAAGCAGGCAATGTCTCTTTTCCCCCTAAAATGCTTTAAAATATTTTGAAATATATCCTTGAGATTCCAATTATTTTAAAATATTTTATTATGAATTATTTCAAACAGATGACCAATACCCATGTATTTACCACCTAGTTTTAACAAATATCCACTTTTGCATCCGATTTTTTTCATGCCTCCTCTATAAAAAAGAAGAAAAGCTCCAGTAGAAAATACAGCTTTACAACTCTGTGTTTTGAGATAACTATGTCAGGAGCCAGTTATAATTTATACTTCTTTATTAAGATTTTTAAGTCAAGAGAGGGGACTTTTGTAGCCATAATAATACAACCATCTTCCTTACAAATATTTTACATTAGTGTAAATACCAAGACAGAGACAAAGACATTGTTTTGAAATATGTACCCTTGCTATCTCAGATACTCAGCCAAACTTTTGAAGCAAATGTCCTAGATGATAGACCCATAGGCTAATTTCTTGTCCCACATCCTCCCCACCCTCTCTCTGTGCCAGCCTCCTGTGGTGCAGTGACATCCTGGATAGCAGTAAAATAATCAATATTACAAAGTTCCTTGGGAAGAAACCAATTCTCACCAGTGATTTCTTGCGTCGCAAAGCCCCACCTAAACTCACGGTTACAAACACACGAACACGAACTGTTTACAGCAAGGTTAACACCTTGCAAAATAAATAAATAAATAAATAAAAATGTGTTTTGGGCTCAAGTTGGTACCAAAGGGCTAGGAAGGTTGAAAATGTGCCTCTCCTCACTCTAAGGACAGCCGGAAAAATTCACCCACTCCCCTTTTTAGAAACAAAATCAACAAAAACCACAATGGTAACTAAATAGGAAGGGAACCCAGACGCTGGACCCCTTACAGTGAGACAGGGAAGCAGGGCTTGCAGGATAACCATTGAGAATGAGCTCCGATACTGTTGCTCACATGCTGCTACCACAAATCATCTGAGTGACATTTCAACAAATGCTGAAGATATGACAGATTTCAATAAACCCTCCCCTCCTCATCACCTCTTCCTACTCTCCCATTAGCTTTATTCTTAAGCAAATAAACCACTGCATATCATAATCAATTCCAACTTCACATTCTCTCATTCAGGAGGAGGTGACAGTATACTGACAGTCAGGCTGTTGTAGCTCAACCCAGTGGCCTCACGGAGCACAACCCCTGTGTTCTCTCCCTCCCTCAAGGACACTCTCAGAGAAACAAGGGTCCAGGCATATTTTCCTTCTCATTGCCTCTCTAGATCTATGTCTGTTAAATTCTGAACACTGAAACTCTTAAACTATCTCTACACATGGAGAATCACAGGTTCTTTATTGTCCAAGTTTCCAATAATATGATCTTGGGGTAACTTAGTCCTCCCTGTTAAAGTAGCCAGGCTTAAATGAGAAAGAGGACTTCAAAAATCACTGCTCCTATTTAAGGCTACGAATGAATTGATCCAGAAAAACCTAAGGATCAGAGTTATGATGAGAGAAGGAAATTTTTCTGTAGGCAGAGACCCAACGCAGATTGGCCATGCCAAACAAAATGGCATTATGTTTTAACAGTATTTCCTGAACACCCTCTCAACATGTTGTGGTACTAGACTATGGCAGATCCTTTGTAGACAGAGGTCTCTAGAGGCATTTCAAAGAAAAATACGGGGCACCTGGGTATCTCAGTTGGTTGGGCATCCGACTTCAGCTCAGGTCAGGATCTCACAGCTTGTGAGTTCAACCCCTGTGTTAGGCTCTGTGCTGACTGACAGCACAGAGCCTGGAGCCTGCTTTGAATTCTGTGTCTCCCTCTCTCTCTCTCTGCTCCTCCCTGCTCATGCTCTGTCTCTGTCTCTCAAAAATAAATAAACGTTTAAAAAATTTTTAAAGAAAAGAAAAATATATTTAAAAATTGGAAACAAAAATACTGAAGTAAAAATTAAATTATACTGATTGGTCCCTACAGGGTCTGAGAAAAACAGAAATCAGCCTGTTTTCTCCTTTCCCATGGGTCCTAAACTCAAGAAACATTAGAAGGATAGACATCACAGAGAAACCAGGGGAGTAATATTCACTTTTACTCTGACATCCCAATTCTAACAAGAGCAAATAGAAAAGAAGAAGAAAGAAGAAAGAAGAGATAAACGTCCATGTCAGGGCAGAGTAGGGAGTAAGAGTAGCAGAACAAGATGGATCAAAAAGCAGATGATAGGTGGGAACTTTCAGCTTATACAACCCTCCAGGTTTCTTTTTCATCCTACAGGAACCTATTTAGGAAGGTTGAGAATATCCACAATTTTTAACTCTGAAAAAGTCATTTCTACTTCCACTCTACATAACACTCTGATTTAAGTTTGCCCCAAAGAACACAACACCCAGGGAATCAACTCTTCAATTCCCTTCTGAAATAAAAACTGAATTCAATGGAGGGGTCTACTGTTATGACCCCAACACTACACTACCTGTGAACATATGGAAAAGATACTTATCTGAGCTATTCACCTCCAAGTACCTACAGCCTTAGGTTAAAACCCAATCTATACAAGCCTCAGTTTTCCCATCTGAAAAATGAAAGATTTGGACCAAATGCTACCTAAGTTTGTCTTCACAGTGTGCATTATACGCTGCGTTCTGAAGAATGAGGGAAAAAAGACACCAACTTCATTCAGCTAACAGTAGTTAATTTGGCACCCTAAGGAATCTTAAAGGGCAAGTGCAAAGTGCCAACAGGACCCTGGGTGATCAGGAAAAAAGCAACTTACATGCGGCTGTATATTTTTCTGGTCAGGATAGCAGGAGCAATCCAAGAGATTTTAAACTGGAATCCAAAGAAGCCATTCAGGTGAACACTAACTTGTTCTAGCTATGAATTCATTATGTAATGATAGTTATTTCTCTATTTTCTGGGTTTCAAAATAAGAAACAACTCACTTTTTCACTATGATTTTCAGTGTTAAAAAAAAAAAGCTTAAGGATAACAATGAAGAAAAGTTAATATATTCTGGTGAATTAATGCTTTTTTTAAATAGCACCATAGTAAACTATTGTGGCTCATAGCAACCAGGTACAGTAGAGAGGAGGTACAAGGAATCAAATGTGTAGAGCCGAAGATACGTGACTTTAAAGTTACATCAGGAGCAGCCAATTCTTATTTAGAAATTATCCTGTAGAGCTGACAGACATGCACACTCCTACACAGAATGGATTTAATAATATCTTTTTGTTAGCAACCTACCCTTCGAGTACCAGTGCACTGGGAATGCTGTAACTTGACAAGACCTTACCAAGCAGCCTGTTCAAAAATGATCTCACTTTACCTGTTGCTTTACATATATAAAGGTGTCCTGCCTCATCAAGATAAAAAGCTTCTGCACTGCAAAGGAAACAATCGAAAAAACTAATAGGCAACCGACAGAGTGGGAAAAGATTGTTGCAAATGACATATCAGATAAAGGGCTAGTATCCAAAATCTACAAAGTACTCACCAAACT